>OX030952.1:70441207-70826207 GCA_943735915.1 Pherbina coryleti | reverse complement strand
CTATGAAACCGGAAAAGGACTATGACATGAATTAGGGTATGGATTAGGACAAAAATTAAGATACACCTTTCCAAACTAGAAAAGGGATGCAGTATATTTGAAGCCAAGAATTTGGTCATGGATTAAAAGAAGAGTTTGGACATGAAATAGGAGTATAAAGAAACATCGTCACGTCAAAACCTGCGGGTGTGTCCACGACACAGCTAATTTTTTTTTTTTCAAAAAGTCACTGACTAAACAAAATGCCCTCATATTCTTGATTAGGTCATTATCAATCTTTAGAAGTTTTCCTAAAGTATTTAGTGAGAAGTTTTTGAAAATTTTCGAAGCATTCATCTTTTTCTTTATGACAAAATTTTATAGTTATCCCTATGACGTCAATACTCCCTTTTGCCCATTATATATCCCTGCAATATGAGGACGATTTATATTGAGGTGCCTTTATTGACGTTATTATCACGTCTGACATAAGTTTTAGGGTATTCATCAGCAAAATTTCGACTCAGTAGAAAGTTTTTAGGAGTTCTTAGCTTGTTTTTCGCTCGCCTTATGAACTTGTGAAAGTTCAAATTTATTTATTGTTCTTATTGATTTAATTCAAAATATTTTTTAAATTATTTTGACTCTTATCATATCTTAACCGTTATACTTTATTAACCATCTATAATTAGTTGTAAATATTATGAACACAAATATTCAATGGTTATTGCTAAAATCTATCAAATGCTAAATGTTAAGAATAAATCGCACAATTTAAAAATTTAAAAATGTAAACAAAATTCTCAAAATAAAAATTTTAAACTCATCAGCGACAAAAATTGCAATCATTAATTTCGAATATTTGCAAAACTTTTTGCAATTTTCAAAAAGAAACTGTCAAGAAGTTTGATGCCAAAACGTGTTTTCCATTCCATGACTTTCAAGAAGAGCTAAAAAGCTTTTTTCCCAGCTAAAAAGCTTTTATTGCCACCAGCTTCAAACTTCCATAAAAATTGTCATCATTTGTCTTTCAAACTGTTTGGCGCGTAAATTACGCCTTAAGTTTAAGCGTAATTTCTTTGAGCATAAAATTGATTTGAATTAATTTTTAAAATTGATTGTTGCTGTGATACTTGTTGTGATTGATTGCCTACCTATCTATTCTTTTTTTTTTTGTTTCTTATCCTTGATGGTTTTTAGTTTTGGCCAGCGAACAGTTAGTGAAACATTTTTAACATTTAGTATTTGATATTGCAGCATTTTCATTCGCGTCGTCGGGGCGGGATTTCGATCCGCGCACCCGCGCCTTCTCCGACGAAGAATTGAAACCGCAACCGATGATCAAAAAATCACGCAAACAATTCGTTCCAGATGAGCTGAAGGACGACAAATACTGGGCAAGACGCCGAAAGAACAACATTGCTGCAAAGCGTTCCCGTGATGCACGCCGTCAAAAGGAGAATCAGATAGCGATGCGAGCACGATATCTCGAGAAGGAGGTGAGTAGCTAAGAGATACTTTTAAAGGATATTCATTTTATTAATTCTCTTTATCTTTTTTTTCACTACTTGGGTGTGCAAATGAAGAATGCGACGCTGCATCAGGAGGTGGAGCAGCTGAAGCAGGAAAATATGGACTTGCGTGCGCGTCTCTCCAAGTTTCAGGACGTGTAATAATAACGGGTTCAAAAATACCCAACACATGCCTCCTGCCTGCGACAGCCTCCCTAAAATCTAGACGCATACAAACAAAACTAACCAACATACACTACACACACACACACACACAAACGCAAACAAAATCACACACAGAGATCTACTTATTATTAAAGAAGAATAATAATTAATATAAATAAATAACTACTAATAAAAAAATAAATAAATTAAAATCAACTAATTTAAAGAAGAAAAAACTTAAAGAAATTATGTAAAAATATATATAAAAACAATATATATATATTATACAATATATGAAAACTAAATATATATTAAAATGAAACATCAAATGCAAGAGCGAGACGGCAGTAGTTGAGAACTATTATTGTAATAAAATAAAATAAACTCTAAATAGCAGCAAATATTGTTAATTATTAAAACTATTATTATTATTATTACAATGATTATTATTAAAACTATGATAATGATAATCATAGAGAATGATTGTAAAAATATACGAAGAAAAAACGCCTACAAACGAAGCAAAAATTGTTTAAAATAATTTAATTTTAATTTTTACCCGATTTGAGGAAATTTTAAAACAATTTAAGCTAAGCTAAAAAAAAACAAAATTGTTGAGGGTATTTTTTTTTTCTAAAATTTTAAGTTAAATTTAAAAGCAGCCTAAAAATATACAAAACAAAAAAACACTGAGCTAAATAAATGCTTCAAAATAAAATTAGAAAAAGAATTAAATTAAAAAACAACTCACTTAAACTAATATTTATTGCAAAGATGTAGAAAAAGAAAACACAAAAACAACAACCACTAGCTTAAGACACAGTTAATTTGTTGGCTTGGCATAACAGCCCGGCAGTTAAAAAAAATAGCTAGTTTAAATTAAAAAAAAAAACAAAAAAAAAAAATAAAAAAATATTAATTAATGCATCATGTTAGAAGAGGCAAAACATTAAATTAGAAGAAAACGAAAAAAAACTAGCTAATAAGCAAAGCTTAAAAGCTCTGTTAATAATGCAATTTTAGTACCTTGGAGTAAGTTAGGCAAAACAAGCAAAATAACCAGAAAGCTGAGAGTTAAAAAACAACACAAAATTTTATAAGTTTTGTGTTACAATAATATTCGAAAAAAAAGAAAATCCAAATCCAGTGGTAATTTATGCAAAACAATGTTTTTTTTTAATCAAAATTTTTTAAACTTCATAAAATTAAACACTGTTCAAAAATGAAAGCTTCTTTCTGAACTATTTTCGCGTTTGAAACGTAAATTTCATATGTTACCAAATCTCAAAATTCTTAATTTATCAATTTTTTTCTTATAATTTTTTTTTAATTTTAAAAGCTTTTCCAATGCCTGTTTGAGCATTTGGATAAAAAACTTGGTTAAATTTAACCATACACTCGATATGAAATATATAAAAAACTTTTGTAAAAATTTCAACTCCTTTTTGCAAACCTTAACTATTCAGGTTTCCTATCTTAAGTTATCTTATTTTGCTTTAAACAATTTAATTTATTTACATAACTAGAGAAAAACACTGCAAAAATCTAGTAGAAAAAGTCAATTTGCTGCTAACTACTTTTATATAACTTCTTAATAAATCACTTATTTTTCTTATAAACACATTTTTTTTGTTTAGTCTTAAATCTATTTTTTTCCTTTCTTCAAAGCCTAGTTAATAATTAATTTTATTTTATTCTATTTTCTTCAAGTTTTATAAAACATTATCCTTATCTATATTTTTTAATTTTATTTTTAAAAATTATACAATTTTTATCTGGGTGTGAATGAAAAATGTTTTTACTTTAGCAAAATAAAGAAACCAGAAAAAAGGTTTTTATTAAAAAAAAAAAAAAAACACAAAACAGTTTATCCAATAACAAGAAATACATGCTAAGATTGTCAACTGATGGATTTTTAAAATAAAAACTTAAATAAAATTTATTGAACAAAAAGTCTATAAATACATTTGCCAAATTTTCTGCAATCGGCGATTTGAACAGAATTTCAAAAATAACAAATTGACGACACTCTCAAAATCGCTTTTAATACGACCCAAACGATTATGAAATAAGTTATAGCTTTTATATTTTATTGGTTTTTAACCAACACCTAAGAGCTGTTAGGGTTACAAAGAGCTATTCTATTCACTTTATCTATCTCCTTTAACTACAGCGATTCCAATATCTTTTGTCAACTAGGCATCTTGTTTAACTTGCGAAATCTAAAGGAGGAGATGGTTTAGGACTACGTGTTTTAGTGATTTTTTACATATATATATATATATTTTTTTACATAAATTATGCCCTCGAAAAATACGAAAGATATCAGCAGGCACGCATCATAAGTTAACATCACACTTAGCTAATTGTGTACCTTCTGGAGGTCTTAGTTTTCATCCGAAATCAATAAGGTTTCAAATTTACTACCTATAAGGACATGCTTATCTTCTATATGAACCTAACCAACCAAAAAACAAAAAAAAAAAAAGATAACCGATGTTTTTAGTGGTTTAATGCTATGTTGCCAGAAAAGCACGATAAATAGTACTTATGGTATTTTTCAACGATTTTGGGATGTGGGAATTCCCATGGTATTTTTTGGTGAAAATCTCTCGCGTGGGAAAAAATACCACATGTGAGATATTTACCACGCGTGGGAAAAAAAATACCTCAAATTACCACAAAATACCTCAAAATACCATAGAATACCTCAAATTACCACAAAATACCAAAATACCTTAAAATACCTCAAAAGAAAATTTGAGGGATTTTGTGGTATTTTGTGGTAATTTGAGGTATTGTGGTATTTTATGGTAATTTGAGGTATTTTGTGGTATTTTGAGGTATTTTGCGAGTGTGGTAATTTGTGGGAATTAAGTGTGAGAAAAAGAGAATTTTGGTGGTAATTTCATCTGGCGAAACTGGTTTAATGCCATGTCTACACAGAAAAATTAGTTTGAATTTCCAGTAAAAAGTTGAGTTTGGCCATTGAACGCAAAATAAACACTTGAGAGCCCCAGTACAATTTTACAGAATGAATCTCAACTGTGTATCAAAACTCAATTTGAGAAATGCCGGAAAGTATGCAACGTTTTAGGTAACTAGGTACGTTGAACAATTTTGTGCTGAGAAATAAAACACCTGTTTCTAAAGTTGTGCAATTTACTATTTGCAAAGAATGAACTAAAAAGCGAAGAAAATAACTTGGGCAAGTGTAGAGATGAGTTCTTCACATCAGTATAAGCCGATAAAAATTCCGATTTGCGCAGCGCAAGGAAGAACTGCGTGTACGAAAAGATAGCTGCAACCTTCTCATCAAGTGGAATTGATGTCACGGTGGTGAATAAGCCGAAAGCACAAAAGTAAACAAAGAAATGTCACACTACACACTATTCTGCCGACGTATCTCTGTGGGAACAGCTATGGTTGAGCTCATGGTTGAATTAATAAGGTTGCCTCGGGGCTGATCGTACTCTCTTCTCAGCATCCACAATTGTCAAAATCAATGAAAAGCCACAACAACAACTTCACCAGCCTTACATGTTATCAATTTTCGCTTTCAGATTTTGTATGAGCTATCAACTTCGATTTGACATTTTTGGGCACTCGTCCAAGAGTGAGATCCTTGCGAAAACCTTATTAATTAAGCCATGGTTGTTGAACTCAAACTAAACTCTCTGTGTAGACATGTCACTACACTCGATTTTGCCGAGTCGCAATTCGCGTTACACATCTGTAGTGGTATATTCATATTAAGTCATCTTTCAAGGTGTTGGAGTTTGATTTTGAGCTGTTCTCAATGATGAAATTGCTTTGTCAATAAATTAAATAATTTTAGCCGCATTTAAGGTGAAAAATAGAAAGATGTAAGGGTAAATATCAACACAATTGATGAATCTTATCTTAACCGCATTTTTCCCATTAAGCTGAACTGGTACATGCTAGAAAAATTTGTGAATGAAATAAAAATTACATTTTCTATCAAATATCGCAAGTGAAAACCCATAGCTGGCCATAGCTTTGGTTATATAATGAAAGTTCTGTATATTTAGACTCCAATTTCTCAAGATATGCTTCACAAATAGAATTTATTGAAACTTTATTACCTTGTAGATTAAATCAATCCCCTAGTTTTTCGTAAAACTCAAGTTATAAATGTGAATAAGATGGCCCGAAACAATACAAACTCGAAATGGTTATGAGAGTTGAAATATTTTTCCAAAGTGACTTAAATTAAAACTTATTTTTGACGTCGACATATGTGATATTAGGGGCTCTCCTTTATTTCAAAATTAGCGAACATTTTCGCAAACTTGGTTCGAAAGCTTTTATTGCCGGTACACAAAAACCTGCGTGGTCTGGAAACTTGAGAGTTACAGTGAGCGCGTAAAGCTTTTCCCCTCCTTGTGAAAAGTTGACAGGTTTTGGCTATGTAGAGATTGTAGATGTAGATGACGTCACTATGAATCTAAATTAAAACTGAGAGTGAGAATTTAGAATCCAAGCTCTTGTCGAAAACTTCAAGTGTTTCTATTAATTTTTATGAAATTTGTAGAGATTTGTTAAATCATTTTGATGACGTCACAATGTATCTGATCAATATCAGTTATTTTCATCCGATTTTGACAAATTTCAAACTGAGAGTGTGCATTTGGAATCCAAGCTCATTATGATTTCAAGTGTTTATTTAGACTAATTTTTGTGGAATTTGTAGAGATCATACAATTTTGACAGCTACGCTTTGTATGGGAGGTAAGCGTTGTTTTCATGTTTTAATCATATTTGAACTTGATCTGATCTTAGAATGCGTGTTTGGAATCAATGTTTATCTATAAAATTTTAAGGTTCAAGGTTAATTTGATTTAGTCAATTTGAATGGGAGGTAGGTGTAGTCATGGTAGAATTATAAGGTAGGGCCGACTTGGAGAAGAATGGAGTAGAAAGCAGAGAAAAGCGGGCTAATTGTCAAAATCAGTTGTTCATCTCGAGATTTTTATGTTCATTTTTCGCAGTTGATTTTAGTTTAAATTTTTTACAAGCTTTTCAGCAAATTGAACACTTTTTCGGCATTTTATAGATTTATTTACAACGTTTTTACATTATTTCGAGTCAAATTAACACAAACTTACACACGTGTTCGCACTATTTACAATTTGAAAACATAATACTTTAATTTCATTTGAGGTTTCTACGAACTTCGCCATTTTGACAATTAACCAACCTTTTTAGTTTCCACTCTTCGTTGACGCGTGAGGGCACTGAGCGACTCGGCCCTACCTTGTAATTCTACCATGGGTGTAGTTCGCATGCGATTTGGCTCATTTTCGAACTTGATATGCATTTTTTTAAAAATAGCAAAAAGTTAAATTTCATTACGATAGTTTCCAAATTACGGTTGCAATCGTGCTGACGGACTAAAACGATCATGCTTTATCGACTAAGCTGGTCAATATAGCGATGGGCATTACACGTCTCTTTATGGGCATTATAAATAGAGTGAGAAACTTAATTTAACCCTCAACCAGTAAGCGTGGGTATATAAACATAAAGACATTTTGACAACGCACAATATTCGGATTTATTCTTCGTCGGGCATTTTCACTAAACATTATCGAAATTTGTAAAAATATGTATATCCTTTCAAATCAAACACAAATAATTTACGTATATTCTTAATGTTTCATGAAAAAAATTGAAGTTTTTACGAATATTTTAGAACAGAGACGATTCTTTTTATAACTCTCAAATTTTTCAACTTGCAACTTTCTGTTACAAAAGTACGGGAAGAGACCTATTGATTAAACAAGTGTTTATAAACTGAAGTTTCTGATTAAAATATTTTATTTCTGATTGATCGTAAAACGTTTTTATTCGAGCGTTTACATCTCATTCACATGTGTCGATTTCGATGTGAAAATGAAAGTTTGAACTACGTGAAGTTAATTTTTGATGACATGAACTCAAACTTCACTTGAATGTCAAACATGAATTACACATTAGTTATAATAGAGCATGTTCAAGTCATCAAGAGATCACGATTTAATGATTCAAAGACTTTTTGTAACTACATGGGCTGGCCATAAGCTAGGGTTATCTAAGTTCCAAAATGGGATGGGGTCGAAAATCTCCCTTTGTAAAAAATTGTTTTTGCAAAATTCCCATTTTTTAAAATTCGCCTTAACAAAATTAGTTCGCGCTTTGTTGGAGGTTTCCTTTTTTTTAAGGATTTTTTTTTTCTGAGAGCGGAGAGTTCTGAAATGCAGAAATTTACAAAGGCAAAATTTCGTAAAAGGGGAGTTTTCTAAAAGAAAATTTTTAAAAAGAGATATTTTGTAAAGATGAATTTTAAAAAAGGATAATTTTTAAAGGAGACAGTTTTAAAAAGGGTAAATTTTGGAAAAAGGAATTTTATGTAGGTGAATTTCGACACTGGGAATTTGTAAAAGCGGAATTTTGACCCGCTTCCTTTCAAAATGTATCGCTTTTGTGGGTTCAATGAAATTTTTGATCATAAAACAAAAATTGACTCTGTGGTCAATCAGTGGCGCTTGACGTGGCTGAAGACGTGGATCGTTAAATGCAAATCTTATGAACCAAGGTCCAAGGATTAAATCCCACCTGCCACAGATAGTTTTTTTAATTGAAATTAATGGTTTTTTTTTAAACTATGCAAACAATGGAAAATCTACGAGAGTAATTAAATGCTATCTGGAGCTTTTTGAGAACATGAATATTAGCCGTTCAGAAGCGGTCCATTTCCCGATCATTTGTGTACAAAAATTAAATTACACGCACAACACAAAGAGCATAAGAAACTCGATCAAAGCCATTTTGAAGGCTGAAATGGCTAGTTCGTTTCTTTTTTTCATTGAACTGACTAATTCAATGAAATTTATATGGGGTATGTGGACTCCTTGGACATAAATAGAAGATTCTATGTCTTCTAAGACATTGGGACTTTTCTAAGTTTGTTGAACCCTTTACAACTATATACATAATTCTATGGGCTATCGGATTCATCGCTACTTTCTCGGTATTATGATCTTAACTGAAACTTAAAGCTAGAAGGTTAAGGCTAGGACTACGATTGAAATTTTTACTTTGTCGGCCTCGATAGTCAAGCGGTAGAACACTTGACTTCTATTTCAGAGGACACGGGTTGGAATATCGGTGGAGCCATAGTCCTACGATTTACCCTTTCTTCAATTCAATTCTAATTTCTAATAACCTGAAATTAAAATTTAAAATTCGACATTCATTGAATTAAAAAAAATAAAAAATAAATAACTGGTCATTTCAGCCCTTGAAAGGACTTTGACCTAGCTTCTTATGATCAATTGTGTTGTGCGTGTTATTAAGTTTGTCAACGATTGACCGAGAAACGGACCTACACTAAGGGAAAAAAATATTAAATTTATCCAAAAACTTTTTTAATTTATCCAAAAAGCGAGTAATTTTTGCACCAATAACGCATTTATTTAAATCGACCACGTAAATATTTACCACAACCTACAACAATTAAATCGTCAGTAATTCAATGAATGAGTGTGGCGTCCGTGGCGTAGTTGGTTAAAGTGCGTGGCCGCTATGTCAACGAACCTGGAGACCCAGGTTCGAACCCCATCAGCGACAGAAAATTATTTGAATTAAAATAATTTTACTGTACGGCCGCCACCTCTCTGCAGACAATGGCAAACCTCAGAGAGTATTCAAAATGCCATGTAAAGCTTCTTGAGAATAAGAACATACCGTTCATCGCCGTTCGGAGTCGGCGTTAAGCCTGTAGGTCCATTTCTCGGTCAATTGTGTACAAACTTAATAACACGCACAACACAATTGATCATAAGAAGCTAGGTCAAAGTCCTTTCAAGGGCTGAAATGGCCAGTTATTTATTTTTTTTATTTTACGTAAAATTTATTGAATACTTTTTTGATTAAATAAATTATTTAAATATTTAAAATAAAATTAATAAAAAATATATTAAAATTATGCACGAATTTTTTTAAAATATCTTTCAAATATTTACTATTTGAAAAATGAGAAAAAGTCAAGTCGTCAGTTCACCCAACATAATTTCATTTCTTTGCCAAACATGCATTCTATATTACCCTTGCAACAATAACTAAATGAGAACTATAAGACCTGCAAATGCAAGAAATAAACTGCAGGAACAGAGTGCGATGCTGATGCTGCTTGTCGGAGTATGTGTGTACGTGTGCGATGTTGTTGCTGCTTGAGTATAAATAAAATTCAAATACGGGAAAAAAACGAGTTGTAAGGAAAATATTTGATTTATCCACGTAAATATTTAAATAAAATTTATACTCAGGCGTGGATAATGCTAATATGCGTTATTTCCCTTAGTGTACAGGTTCAACACTGACTCCAGACGGCGATGAACGAAATGTTCTTATTCTCAAGAAGCTTTACATGGCATTTTGATTACTCTCTGAGGTTTGCCATTGTCTGCAGAGAGGTGGCGGATGTACAGAAAAATCATTTTAATTCAAATAATTTTCTGTCGCTGCTGGGATTCGAACGAACCCGGGTCTCCAGGTTCGTTGACATAGAGGCCACGCACTTTAACCAACTACGCCACGGACGCCACACTCATTCATTGAATTACTGACGATTTAATTGTTGTAGGTTGTGGTAAAAAAAGTTTGTGGAGAGAATGGCTTAGTAAATAGTTGAAATTAACTGAGGAGTAGTCTCAGATTAAAATCAAATGTTTAGACGTCATCCCGCAATGCTGTTCTAAACACGTTCTACACATGTTTGTTTTTTGATTACCTTTACTTTTCCACTAATCTATACCCCCATTTGGAACCAAGGGAGACTTGACTAAATAAGTGTAACACCTGAAATTCTTAGTTCAAGCTAAAAAGAGAAATCCATAAAAGCCATAAATAATGTTTCAGTGATCTAATCAACAGTTCATCCACTTTGCCATATAATCATGACATATCTAATGAGCAAGCATCTCACACAACCCATTGAAGTCTTAATAACCCACTTGGGAACTCAATTAAGCTCAGTCTATAGCCTCTGCCATTGAAAACCTTTTGTTTAATCAATAAGTGCTGTTTATTAATTGATTCATTCAACAGCTTCATTTATTCAAAGGATGCCTTGAAACCCGGAAGCATTAAATAAACTCATATAATCAAGGGAAGCTATCTTGATTGAACCCAAACCTTAGCATTGTAATATGTCAAAACAATAACGTATCGACTTTTCTCTATTATTTTATTTTCTGAACTGCGATTTATAAAAGCTTCATAATGAACATTAAAAATGTTGTCCTATTATTTTATTTATTTTAATCAATTATGTTGAAGCTATAAGTTCACCAAAGAAAAATTATATTACTTACGTCACAGCCTGCTTTGAGTTAAGAGCATTGGGGCCTGAAAGACCCAGTAGAAGACTGCGACATTGACAGAAATTTTCAAACAGACAATCGATTGATCCTATTCTTTGAATCAAAAGTTCCTATATTCTTTAAATACAAATATGTGCATGATGAATATGAATACAATTTGGCACTCGCAAATGATTTACTTTTTATCCAATAACCCGACTAGTTCAAAACTGAGCTCACATATGTACAAAAACTATTCATCTTTTGTGAGCATATATAACTCAAATACGAGCTTCTTTTTGCTTATTTTCATCAGAATATAAATTATGGCGTGCGGCCTCAGTAGTCGAGTTGGTAGCGTGCTCGACTGCCACCCCAGAGGTCCCGGGTTCGATTCCCGGCCAGGCCATGGTCCTTCGCTTTAAAACCTTTCTAAATTTTCTATCCTCATTTCTAATCAACTGAAATTAAAAATTCATCAATATTTACGTAGTTGATGGTAGAGAAGTTTGTGGATGAGATTGCCTTTATAACTTGAATTGACTGAGGTAAAGGCATAACACTTGCCTCTGATTCAAATTCACATGTTTCTTTGGCTTTCCACCACACTTAGAACATCCTACATATGTTTCACTTGATTGCCCTTTCCTTCCCACTAATCTATCACCCCATTTCGAACCAAGGCAGACTTGACTGAATAGGTATTCCACATGAAATTCTTGGTTCTAAGCTAAAAAAAAAAAAAAAGTCAGATATGTTTTCTGGAACGCAATTTAAAAAATTAGAAATAATCTTTCATGACTCAGTTAAAAATTCATTTTGAAAAAAAAGTCTCATAAATGATTCATTTCTGAATTCATTTTTCATAGGATTGAATGTTTCTTTTTACCAATTGAAAAATCAAGTAGAAATGAATCATTTTACGAACGCTTTGTGCAAAAATGTTATGAATTTTTGTTTTTGTTTTTTGTGAAATTGTAATTTCATGATACAGGAACATGAAAAAAATTCGAAAACGTTTACTCTCACGTAACTCTCACTTTTCACGACTCACACAGGGTTCACATTAGAGAGTACCACCTTAAAAAAAAAAGTACGCCGTACACCACTTAATCTGAAGTATTTTTAAAAGACAATTTCGATAAAAATTTGTTTTTTTTTTACCAACCATAGAGGTTGCGAATTTAAGTTTTTCTTCGTATCTTTGGCATTTATACACAGTGCCAAAACAACCTATAGTCCGATCTTAGTCCATACCACTGTTTTTGTTTCGAGGAGTCAACTCTAAAGGTCATTCGTTTCAAACACCCCGTTCTAGTACTTACCCACTAGATCACAGTTTCTACCATCTTAATGTACCATACTAAGATCATAAAATTAGAGTTCGCAAAAAAACTCTTCCGAAGAAAGCATATGGATTATCCCGGTAAAAATATTTAAAATAATTTTTAAATTTTTTATCGAACGTAGGGTTTCTTCTTTTAAATTTTTCGTCATATCTTCAGCATTTACAGTTTGATCGTAAAGAATGATACATCGATATTTTTGTCTCGAGAAGACCAAATTTTTTGATCTGTAGATCAATGGGGTCAAAGAACCCCTTCTTACATTTTTTCAGGTATCAATTTCTACAACATGAGTTACAAAAATTAGAGTCAAATCAACTAAAGTGTTTTTGAGTCGATGCTCAATACCTCAAAGGCACTCACCATAGAGCACATTTTAGTTTGCATATTTTATGATTTAAATAAAACACAGAACTTTTATAAACGGAAAACTTTTGCTAAAAAATTGACTTTAATTATTTTATTGAGCTACTTTTTTCACATATAAGAAAGAAGGGTAAGTTGTACCCACCATATTATTCCTGGTGGGTAAGTAATAGAACAGGGTGCTTGACCCCAATGACTTTTAGGAAAAAATATATTGGACTCCTCAAAACAAAAACGTTGATGTATTATTCTTTAAGATCGAACAGTAAATGCCAAAGACATGAAGAACAATTTAAATGCGCGACCCCTATGTTCGGTCTAAAAATTTTCTTTTTTTTTTAAATTTTCTTTTAAAAATGCTGCAGATTTGGCAGGTTACTTTTTTCAATACGATCTAGTACAAATGTGAGAACAATGAATCAAATAAAACTGAAATAATATTGATTATAAATATTTACTTATGTCGGCCATGGTCGAGTGTGTTAAAAAGTGCGTGAACTACTTGATGCCTATTAGAGACCAAGTTCGAACCCCAGCTTGACACAGAAAATGTTTTCAATCGAAATTAATTTTTCTGATCGACTGTTATCTCTCTGCAGACAATGGTGAGTAATAATACCCTTAGAGAGTAGGAAGTCCATATAAAGCTTCTTGAGAACATGCACATTATCCGTTTGGATTCGGCATTAAACTAGTAGGTCCAAGGCTTAAATATCCAATACTTTTTTATATTTACTGAGTACTATTATTTTGTATCTCCCAATAAAAATTGTGTTTTTCATTTGACCATTTTGAACTGGATAGAGTAAATTAGAAGTCATTTAGAGAATGTGTCGCCAGAAATGTTTACTTTCAATGGAGAACAGCTGAAAACCATAAATTTGATTCATATTTTTATATATGATAACGAAAACAGGATATGTTAATATTTTTTACAATTTTTTGGATCCTTCAGGTCCCTTAGCATTTAACCCATATCAGGCAAAAATTAAGTTCGCACGGAAAAAAACTAAAAACACAAAATAATCGTATCTTATATCGTGTTGCACTGTGTAATTAAAAGATATCAAAAAATAAACCAGAAAACCCCACCTCCAAAGAGATAAATAAATAAAAATAAACAGCCAACTTCATCACGCTTCACTAGCTCAGATAGAGACGAAATTCAAAAAGAGTTGCATGCGAGAAAATAAAAAAAAATCTTTATCGTATACTTTTTGTTGAACCGCACACTAACGGAAATGCATGATCAGTCATTTATTTAAATTTCTTTCATAAATCACCATCAATTTTTACCAGTCATCAGACAAAAGCTATTGCATGATTTTTTTATAAAAATATCTGTAGTATTTTTCTTTTATTTAACTGCTTCCCGTCCACCACCCGTAAATAGAAAACGAACCCAACAGATACAATATAAGAGATATAACTAAATTTTTTGATATCAAACTTGAGGAAAATATGCATTATTGCATGAAATTGAAAAAGAAACATGGCGAAAAAAATATTTTTGCCCAACATAGTAAGATTTAACGAGCTTTTGTTAGAATAAAAAACATAACAATAAAAATAAATAAATTAAACTTAAACTATCAAGCAACATATTTTAAATTGAAACACTTGAGAAGCAATTTATGTTTGTTGTTTAAAACAAAGGAGATAAACTTAAAAATATAAACCTAAAAATTATTTAAAAAAATGAAGCATTACAGAAAACAAAGTTGTGTTTAAAAAAAAAAAAAAATATAATAATAATTTAATAACTATGCAATTTTCTCAAAATACTGATATTTTTCAAAAATTCTGAAATTGCTTCCAAACGAGTACTTTTACTGAAACAGTTTTATGAGAAATAGAGCAGCAAATGATACAGTGTGTCTCACAAGAGCGAGATTGCATCGGAATGAAATAAAAATATTCTGAAAGTTAACATTAAATATAGTACATCCTCCCACCCTTTTGTTTTTTTATACCATAGCACACATTCAAATAAGTTTTATGAATATTCTCTTAGTAGTGTCATCTGGTAGATCAAAAATGATGTAAAATATACCTAATTTCTTCCTTTGTTGTTTTAGTTTCATGACAGACCCACATTTTTTATTGTACAGGGTGGGCCAAATGCAAGGTTTTTGTGTTTTTTTAAATGCAATAAAATGAACAAATTTAAATTTTTTTCCATGTATTATAGCTTTATTAGTAAGAGCAAACATTCCCATTAATAATGGAACACAACGTTGTTCAAGTGACCGCCTCGGCTGGCTTCGCAGTAGTGCGTTCTGTCACTCTAATTTTCCCAAGTCCTTGTTGATGGTTTCAGGCTGTAGCTCACGGATTGCTTGGATGATATTGGCCTTAAGTGCTTTAATCGTTTCCAGATTGTTTGCATAACATCGGTCCTACACGGTTCCTCACAAAAAAAAAAGCCCAAAGGGGTCAAATCACAGCTCCGAGGCGGTCAATTGACATCACCAAGACGTCTGATAACACTATTTGGGAATTTGGTGACCAAAAACTCGATTGTGGCATGCCTGTCTCGATGAACCAGAGGTCGTCCAAATTCATCCTTCCAATTTCAGTAAAAAAAGTCGATTAACATGGCTCTGTAACGCCCACCGTTGACCGAAACGTTTCATTTTCGAAGAAAAATGGTTAAATGATGCCACCACTCCACAATCCGCACCAAACTGTCACTCTCTGTGAATGCATTGGCTTTTCGACAATAACGTGCTGGTTTTCCGAGCTCCAGATGCAGCAATTTTGTTTGTTAACGTAGCCGTCGAGATGAAATGCGCGTCGTCAGAAAAGATGATTTTTTGCCCAAAATCGTTGTCCAATTCAAGCTGCTCTAACGCCCAAACTGCGAAGCGATAACGAAGCGGAGGATCGTGTGCCTTCAATTGCTGAGTCAATTGGACCTTGTAAGCGAATAGTCCGAGATCTTTGTGCAGAATTCTCCTTAGGCTAGTGCGTGAAATGTTGAGATCGATGGCGAGTTGATGTTCGTCAATTGAGTCTCACACTCTCGGCTACAGCAGCCACATTCTCGTCTGTGCGCACCTTACGACGAGGGGAAGCGTGAGTGTTGTCCTCTAGCATACCAGTCTCACGAACTTTTTACACAAACTTGTGTACAGCAGGCGCGATGGGTGCTTCATTTCGGCCAAAACTTCTTTTCAAATAACGTAGTGTTTGGGCTACAGAGCACTCACTCACTTTGGAAATAAGTTTCCAATATTTCTCAACGTTTTTCAAGCGTAAAGCGACTCATTTCTTTCCGCGGAGGCATGGTATTAACTTTTTGTCAAGATTTCGAATGGGAAAGAAACAGCAGTCAGTGTCAAAATAAGCTGTTTTCAGCTGTTTTTGCGTCAAATCAGATGTTTTTGCGTCAGCTGATTGTAAAAGCAAGTCTTAAAGACAAACTTGTTGCAAACTTATTTTTTACTTCCACTAGAGCAATCTCGACTATTATTTTAACGAAATTTTTCCTCTTGCAGGACCCAATCTTCTGTATTTCTTCATTGCCACATCTCAAAATAGGATGATGTAATGAAAAATGTACATCATGTACATCAACTTTTACATCAACTTTGTTTTGAACAGAAGACAAATGTGATTCTTTCGGTTCTTACAACCGATCTTTTATATATAATTTACCTCCGTTGACATCTTTGATAAGATAAATATTTAAATTTTTTTACACTGGCACCCTCAAAAATGTTAATGATTTTTCATAAACTTTTATTTTTTCACGATTTGTTGCAATTTAAACTTTTTTAAGATAGTATTATTTTTATATCTTAAAGGCAATGGTTTTCTCTAAAAATAATATTAAATTATAAAAAGGTATAAAGGAAAACAGGTTTGCCGATCACGCTCTTGAGAGATAGTCTTTAATTTTTACTTAAATAGTTTATGCTGCATAAATTATTACATCAATAACATTTAAACTTGATTTACACAATAATAATCATAGCAATCTTTGTTGAATATGAAGTTTTAAATATTAATTTTGAAATATTAACTTTAGTGTAGTCAAAAATATATCTAGTAGCAGTAAAAATTTGAATTTTCTATTTGTTTTTTTAGTAAAATCCTCTATTTTATATTTTATTAAGACAAAAAAAAGAAAATAGCAATGCAGTAAAAATATATACAGATACAAATACATACATATGTATGCGCACTTGTGTTTTATTTTCTTTTATTATTGTTTCTCCCTGAAAACCTTCTTTTGATGCACAATGTTTTTAATTTTTTTCATCTTTTAAATACTTAAAATTGAAAATATTCAAAAATGATTCCTCAGTATAAATATGTCGCTTTGTATATGTTTGATATATAATGAAAACCGGTTCTATACTCATGTCAGTCACTATGCAGCAGAGCAATACGAGCAAAAACTGATGCCTACTTTTAGGCAGCCACTTTAAAAGCTGTCCTAACTGTAGGCAACTATTTTAAACAAATGCTGACAACACAGAGCGTTGCCACAACGCAGTTTTGCTTTCGAATATAAATGATGTTTCAAATAATTTTCATCTTTCCTCCTTTCCATTTAACTACAATAAATATTTTATTTTTATGTTTTACAATCACATCAAAAATAAATGAGCAACGAGTGATAAGACAAAAATATGCTTAAAAATTATATTAATAGCAGCATAATTATTAGCATATTATTAATTTTCTTAAAGCTGTAGCGAAATATTGAGTTGTTTAATTTTGAAAAATACAAATATTTTCATATTAAAAAAAATCTTGATAAATAGACTGTAGTTTTATATGTAGTGGGCTGATAAAGAGTTACAACAATAACAAAACCAACAACTCAGCAATAGTTAAAGACATATGAATAGAAAAAAAAAAAAAAATTATAAATTAAAATAAAGACAAACTGCATCAGATACATTATTAGACTGTCGATTCAGATACAAAAACTGCATAAATGTTGTAGTAGTTTTTTTTTACATTATTTTCTTTTTTCGACTAGTTTTGCAAAATTAGTTTACTGAGAATATAGAAAATATTATATACATAATATATACATTATTATATTATATACAAATTATTATATATAAATATATTATATATTAGATATACATACAAAATAAAGTAAAGTTGTTGACATTGAATTAAATGAAAAATAAAAAAAAAAAATAAATAAAAAATAAAAACTATAGAAGAGAAACTTAAAAAGAATTTATTTAGAAAATTGTTTGTTTGTTAAAAAAAAAAGTTAAAATCCCCTAAATAATGCTGAAAGCTAGACTAAAAAAGAATATTTATTATATATAATAATACCTTTAAAAAAATCAACGATAAAATTATAATAACTGAGCAAATAATAAAGAAAAAGTAATTGGAAATAATATTTAGAATGCAGTTAATTATTTGCCTCAAATTAACAATTAGTTTTTTTTTTATAAAAAATGAGGGTCTTCCAACGGGACGCCAAGTACTTCACATATATGTATGTATATAAGTATTTAATGAAGAAGGGGTTCGAGCAACTTCAATAAATTGAATGGCCAAATATGAAAACCATGCAAATATGCAAAATTTTAACTCCTTTGATATTTGGAACATTTTGCCATAACTCTGACAGTTGATTAGAAAAACTCTGAATTTGTTCTCCAAAGATATATTTATAAAAGGTTGACTCCATAAATGTCTTTAGCACATTCATAAAAAGATGACGCATCTTACTGCGGCACCCAGGGAATGGAAAAAAACCTTAACGATCGGTTCGTTTTTGATCTGTTCTGCATTTTTTAGCAAGCGCTACCTTTATTCCTCCTCATTCGTATATCGCTTTTCGACTCAAGCACAAGCGCTACTCTTAACACGCAGAAGAAAGAGAGTGGAACAGAATGGAAAAGTTGTGTTGAAAAAGCACAAAACCTTATTTGCTCTGTTGTGGTTTTTGCTCGCCATCGTAAACAAGAACCAAAACCGTACCAAATGTTTCGTTCGTTTCTGCGTTTCTTTGTGCAATCATTTTGAAAGTATCCAAATAATTCAAAGAGCTTGTGTGGGAAACGCTAATCGTATTAGGACTTTTTAGGATTCTGTGGACTACTTGGACAAAAATTGATGCTTTTTTATTTTAAAATTGAAGATGGCGGATAGGGTTGCCACCTAATTTTTGTATTTTTACGAATTCGGTACTGGGGCGAACACTAGGTAAAAATGGGTCGCTGAACCCGAATCCGTTGACAGAATTTCAAAATTGTGTAATTTCACAATTGTAATTTCACAAATTTCACAATTTTCAAATTCTGACAACGGATTCGGGTTCAGCGACCCATTTTTACCTGGTGTTCGCCTCAGCATCGAATTCGTAAAAATAAAAAAAAACTAGGTGGCAACCCTACCAGCCATCTTGAATTTTAAAATTCTGACATCAGATTCAAAATCAGCGACCCCCTAAAACTGTAGGATCGTGTTTAAAACTTTTAAAAAAGCATATTTTTAGGTGGCAACCCTATAGGGTTAAAAATTACACAATTTTGAAATTCTGACAACGGATTCGGGTTCAACGACCCATTTTTACCTTATGTTCGCCCCAGCATCGAATTCGTAAAAATAAAAAAAAATTAGGTGGCAACCCTATCAGCCATCTTAAATTTTAAAATTCTGACATCGGATTCGAAATCAGCTACCCACAAATTTTCTTTGGAAGACGCTGGCGCCAATAACAGTAGCAATAACAAAATCAATAACATTTTCAAACGAACAACTGCAGAACCGAACTGGAATTTGGTACGGTTTCAGTTAGCGATGGCGAGTAAAAACCTCAACACAGCAAATTTTGGTTTATGCTCGAAAAACAATCCGCTACCATTCTGTTCCGATCTCTCATTTCTGCACTATGGTGCTAGTGCTTTTGTTTGAACCGAAGAGCAACAAACGGAATGCGGAGAGAAAAAGTTTTTGATCGCTTTTGAAGCGCTACATATAAGGTACGGTTTTTTTCCATTCTCTGGTGGCACCTACTCCGTCTACAGAACCTTTGCTATGTAAAATGGCGAAAAAGTACCACTCTAATTCTAATTCCGCAATTAAATTCTGCGAGTCTAGGAATAAATTTACTTTTGAATTGGCAACTGCTCCCATATCACTCCTTGATCTTTTTTAATGTTTTTGCCATCAATAAAATATTAACTTTAGTCTTATTTATAAAAAGTTATCGTAACTTAAGGTTACGGATGGTTAAAGAAAGTTTAAATTCTAAATTTCAACACGGACGCGACAAATTTGAAGCACCCTCAAATTTTTGTTTCGATTTTGCCGGGATACAATTATTATAATTTCCTAATTAGAACAATGCAGTTGTTTAAAAACTGACAGCTACTTGCATTTGAAAAGTTTTTTCACTAATGACAACAATCAATAATGTTTTTTGTACACGGACGTGACAAAAAAATGATTAGGATGTGGGAAGAAGTAAACTCAAAAAACTTCCGTTATTCAAACTCCAATTTCTCTCACTTTTTATAATGCATAAGATTGTTGTTAGTAGAAAACTTTTAAATTGCAGCACCAATATAATATTACTTGAATAAACTAAAAACACAAAGAAAAAATGTGGGTATAATTCGTCAAAAAGCTCAGAAAAGCAACTTGTTTCTTTTAAAGTGGTATATTTCGGCCAAAATTTAAAGAAATAAAAAATTCTTCACATATATCAAATTTAGTTATTTAAGCCTTTTTATTGGATAATAAAAAGTTTTTCTAACCGGTTTGAATTTTTCACTAGTGGTGGACCTTTTTTGGGAGATTCCCATATGTTATCCGTCATGTTTGCTTCATAAATTTCTATCGTAAGGTCTATCGTGGCGTCCGTGGTGTAGTTGGTTAAAGTGCGTGGCCTCTATGTTAACGAACCTGGAGACCCGGGTTCGAATCCCAGCAGCGACAGAAAATTATTTGAACTAAAATGATTTTTCTGTACGGCCGCCACCTCTCTGCAGACAATGGCAAACCACAGAGAGTAATAAAATGCCATGTAAAGCTTCTTGAGAACAAGAACATTCCGTTTATCGCCGTTCGGAGTCGGCGTTAAACATGAAGGTCCGGTTCTCGGTCAATTGTGTACAAACTTAATAACACGCACAACACAATTGATCATAAGAAGCTAGGTCAAAGTCCTTTCAAGGGCTGAAATGACCAGTTATTTATTTATTTTATAAGTCTTTGTTAATGATACGAGTACCCCAGCGAATCGAAAGAATCTATTTTAAATTAAAATATGAAGCTTTTCGGTTTTAAAATTATGTTTGGCACTCGTAAAATTTCTTAATCGTTCCCTTTACTTATACTATGTTCCCTCTGTTTCATATGTTTGATAAAAACATCTGTTTGATAAAAGCTCAATGCGATGTAGAATACTTCACAATTGCGCAATTTCACAGACTCTCAATACCGTTTCTGTCGTGCGGCAAGGATGCCTCATGCCCCGATACTCTTTTAGATTGTTCTTGACGACACGCTCACAAAAGCTCTCGACCAATCCAACCGCGGCATTAGATGGACCTTCACCTCTCACCTAGAGGAACTAGATTATTTTGATGACATACAGTTCCGTGCACACAATTAAGAACGATTGCTTTGTTTCTTTTTCTTTTAAATTTTTTTTATAATACAAGTAAAAAATTCAAGCAAATCCTTAGCCATTCGAATGTTGAAGAATCTCTTATTATATGCTTTGTAAAATCTTTATCGGTAGCTTACCTGTTAAAAAGTAGGGCATCTTTTTACGATATCAGAAAGGAATTAAACGTGCACATAATTAAGAACGATATAAAAGAACTTTATTTTTTGTTATACAATATTTTATTTCAGTTTTATTTAGTTAATATATGGTTGGATATCCATTGCTTTTAAGAACCGCTGCACATCGCCGAGGTATTGAGCCCACTAGATCTTCACATACTCGCTTGGGAATGCTTGTCCAGGCCTTTTGTACTTCAGCATAAAGTTGTGTGAAATTTGATATTTTTAGAGCACCAACTCTCTCCTTCAACACTTGCCAGAGGTTCTCAATCGGATTGAGATCCGGACTACACGATGGCCAATCCAAAACTGTTACCTTATTGTCTGTAAACCACTTCTTCGTATGACCAGCAGTATGTTTTGGGTCATTATCTTGTTGTAGTATCCTACACACGGGTAAGTTTTCATCTGCATATGGTATCTAATTGTTCTGCAAGATGTCTGTGTATTGCAACTAGTACATACGACCCTCAAATTTTGCTAGTGGACCAACGCCGCTCCATGACATACCGCCCCATACCATTATGTTACCACCGCCGTGCTTAAGTGTTGGGAGTGTGTACCTTGGGCTAATCTCAGTTTGTACCGGGCGTCTAACATATGATCTGCTATCTGACTAGACTCAATTAATCTTCGTTTCATTAGAAAATAATACTTTTTTCCACTCTCGAACAGTCCAGTGCCCATATTTTTTAGCAAAATTAATTCTTTTTTTACGATTCTGCTTGGACATTTAAGGGGTCTTCCTGCAAACACGTCCAAATAAACCAGCTTCTCTCAAACGACGTTTAACTGTATTCACGGAAGGTCCAGACGCATTATCACCAAAAACAGCTACTAAAATCTGTTTACCTGATTTGTGCGGAAAGTTTTTTGACTAACGAACAATCAGTTTATCCTCCATTTTAGTTGTAGTACGTTGTTTACGCTTTCGGGGCACATTCTTTGGATATGAATAATATTTTTGAAAATATCGAATAGCATTAAAAACCATCATTTTTGAACATTTTATAATATTGGCGATTTCACTATACGACTTTTTTTTCATTAAACAGTTTTACAATCAACTCGCGAGTCACAGGGTCACATGACTTCTTTTTTCCCAAATTTTTTTTCTTATTTTTAACTTTTATTGAAATCAATTGAATGTTTACAATATTTTAATAGCCGTGCAGTACATTTAAATCAACTGAAATTACCTTATCAACTGAATATACTAATCGTTCTTAATTATGTGCACGCTTCAAATTAGCAACATGTTAGCAAAAAAATCTCCTGAGAATTTGTTTGTGCATTAGACAACAACAAAATAATATTTCCTCAAACTTCGTCTCTTGGGTAGATTGTGGTAAGAGTAAGAGTTAGGTTTAGTTTAAATTAAATTGCAATTCAGGTCAAAAATGAATACGATAAAAAAAATGATTCGTGATTCCACGAAGGAGTCCGACATGCAAGACAAAGTCAACGACCCAGTCGACGATCCTCTTGTTTCCGGCCTCAGGCTAAATGTAGCGAAAACTATTATTGTACGGCTGCGAAACTTGGTTGATGTCAGACAGCCTAGTCAAAAGTTTTCGCTGCAAGTTTTCGTAAACAAATGTCTCAGACGGAGCTTGAGAATATTGTGGCTGAATACCATCCGAAACTCCGAACTAAGGACAAGCTGCTAACAAACGCCTAAACACGAGGAAATAAAGGGTGTCTCAGTAGGAGTGCACTTTTTTATTTTAAAATAAAAACGCATATTTTTTGAGTGAGTTGTGATTTTTTTATTGAATTTTAAAAAAGACATGTTCCGATTAAGTATGGAATAAAATATCCGACAAGTGGCCCCCACGGCCCTGATGAATGACCATTATTCTTTTCATGAAATTTTGTATGACTTTTTCACAGAGATGTGGCTGTATCTCACCGATGAAGCGTCGGATCTCGGATTTGAGCTCAAGAATTGGTTCTGGTTAATTCGCATAAGCCTGTGATTTCAGAAAACCCCAAAGAAAAAAATCGCATCAGAATTTATTGATATAATTTGTTCTGGAAATCGTTATTGCAATAAATCGATTGTTACACTCGCGGTGTGGCAGGTGGCGCCGTCTTGCTGAAACCACATGTAGTCCAGATCCACGCCGTCGAGTTGAGGCTACAAGAACTCTGTTATCATGTTCCTGTAACGAATGCCGTTCACAGTCACTGCAACTTCGGCCTCATCTTCAAAAATGTAAGGTCTAATCACGCCGCCTGACCAAAATCCGCACCAGACAGTTGCTCTTTGTGGATGCATTTGTTTCTCATGAATTGCATGAGGATTTTCTTTTTCGAAATTCGACAATTTTGTTTATTCACGAAGTCATTCAGATGGAAATGCGCTTCATCGGAGAAGATGACTTTTTTGGAAAAATTGGATAATGGATCAGAACTTCACTTTGATCCATTAACCATTCAACGAATTGCCGGCGCTTACCATGATCTGCTGGTTTGAGCTCCTGAGTAAGCAGAATTTTGTACGCATGAACGCATCTTTTGTCAAAATTCGCTGCATAGTGCTTCGTGAAATTTGAAGTTGTTGAGAACGATGCCGAATTGATGTTGTCGGATTTTCGGCGACACTCTTGCTAACAGCAGCAATATTTTCAAGAGACCGACCAGTACGTTGACGCACAGTAGTATTACTGTCCATATCCGTCCCAGTTTCTTCAAATTTTTTGACTACTCTTCGAATGGTTGACGCATTAGGTGCACTTTCTCTACTGAAAATTGTTCGAAGTTTTGCGAGCGGTCTCAGCATAACTTTCAAAATTTTTGTAATAACTTTTCACAATTATAACGCGTTGTTCTTTTGTAAAGCGCTCCATTTTTAATAATCGGAATAAACATATGTTCCAACTGCCAATTTTCAGAGTTGCCACTTGCACAAAAAAAAATAGCACTAAATTTAACAAGTGCACTATTACTGAGACACCCTTTATGTAAAAGAAAATGGAGTTACATGGATGGAGAGTGTGTCCTCTCTTCGTAAGCAGCCTTACGAGGTCTTCAGGCAAGCTCTGGAGTGGAATCCGCAGGGTAGCAGAAAGCGTGGACGTCCAAGACTCACCTGGAAGCGTACCCTAGACAAAAAAATATAGAGTCTACAGGGTAGTCATTCAACGAAATTAAAACGATAAAAAATATTTACCGCGGTCTTATACTCCACAAGGAGTTACAAGAATTAAGAAGAAAAAGAAGTCTTAAGTCTAATATTTTGTATCTCCACCTTTGGTTTTAAAACTGTTTCAATCTTCGTGGCATTAATAATTAATCTTCGTGAACTTAATTTTGGCACAGCCCTGGTGGTATTTGGTGCCATCGGAATTCAGCCCTGGCATACAGTTCGTCAGAATTAGATGGAGTTGTAGTATACGTGTTTAATTTTGCATTGAACTGCTCTATGGAGTTAAGGTCCGAAAATTGATGGGGCCATTAAAGAAAGCGCAATGGGCAAACTTTAAGCGCAGTTTTTTAAAAGGATGAAGAGAGCATATGGGAATAACCTGGGTGTCCGATAATTGTTAACGGTCCTCACAAACATTTCTAATTTTATTGAAATTTATCTGAAAGAACTACACCTTTTAAGCAAACACTTTATAACATCCAAAATATCCTTGCCTGCAGGTTTCATTTTTATGCTCCAAGAAGAATATTTTTCATATAAAAGATATCTATAAATTATTTAAAAAACCACGCAGTTTTTCTTGTTCTTCACTTCTTCATACTGACACAATTGATCAAATGCGAAAAATTCTCTTAACCGCTCTTTTCTTCACAGACAACAGACAAGTTCAGACTAAGATGACACTATCTGCTAAGTAGAGCAGATCAGTAGATTTCCAGTATCAAACAACATTCACTTCACAGAATTAGACCTAATAGTATTTCAGTAAAAAATATATGTGCAATGGTAAAATTTGATCAAATATGTGAGTCACTGTAAATACGATACTGAATTACTTCGATACTGAAAGTCCAATTTGATTAGCCTTGTTTTATATTTTTTATCATATTTTACTTTTCCTTAATTTCGCATTTAAGAAATTTCTGGAAATGTTCAAGAAAATTCATTTATTTGTTTCATTCAATTTTGTTCTTTTCAAATCAGAATTATTTATAAATATATAATCTGAGTTTCAAGATTTCTTGTTTAGCTTTGAACCAATAGGCATAATACCTATTCAGTAAACCTCTACACGAATGCACTCGTTCTTTTCTACAACAGTAGATCCAACAGTGCAGAGTTCCGAGCTTAACAGAACTCTTTTAGTCAATCAGAGCGTATCCAAGTCATTTACAGATCAATTCTGTCGCGGTAACATTAATCTTGTTACCGTAGAAATTCACCTTTTAGTAACTTGAACACTCTGTTGGTATTCTGCGACCAAGCGTTGCCGGTGAATATTGTTACCCACTCTTTAGGTGGTAAAAAGCAAAACAGAAGACATTTTTTAGTTTGCATTACAAAAAATAGCTCGCATTTTGAGTAATTAATCTAATTTTAAAATCCTCAAATTGAAATCGGAGCAAATCAAAATAAAAAATTGCAAGAGGGTTGTCAAGATCACCAAAAAAAAAAAAAAAAAGCTCAAGCCTGTGTTAGATAACACGGGCGCATAGGTCAGACGTAGAATACGTTAGTCATTAACAGCCTTATTCAATAGATTTCCTTAAACAACCTTTAAACGCTTGTTTAGTTACGCACTGTTAAAGGCTTTACGCAGCTTCTATGCAACCTTGCTAACATTGTTATTCATAAACATTTTTTCATTTTCTGCTTATGATTGTAAGGTTTGTGTCTGAACAATAGAAAATATCTACAAAAATTAAGAATTCCTATGGATTTACAATGGCATGTCTTTGATATTAAAAGAAAAGACAAACAAAAATCATGGTTGTATTTACGTAACCTTTAAACGCCAATTTCGGCGTTTAAGTTACGCAGCTCTTAAACAACTACGAAAAATGTTTATGAATAACGTTTTCTTGTTTAAAGCCCGTTTAAAGTTACGCTGCCTCTAAAATGTGTTTATGAATAAGGCTGTAAGACATTGAGGATGTCTTAAAGACGTGGCCAACTGGGTAAGCACAATTTTGTTTCTCTGCTTCGCTTATCAATGTTGTGTATATACATCGTTCGCTACCATAGAAATAAAATATAAGGAAGTGGTGTTCTACTCACACATTCTATGCGTGTGTTGAAGAATTTTTCAAGCGAGATAGAGCATGATTTTTTGACATAAGCTCTTGCACATCAAAACAAAGAAAATGAGTGGTGAAAAAACATTAAAATATTAAATAATTAGCGATTGTCATCGCTATAAATTGTTTTAAAACGAACATAAATAAAATAAAAAATTAAATAAACATGCGTTGTGCCGTGAAAAGTTGTGAAAGTTCACAAAAAACACATAATAAGGATGTTTAGTTTCACAGGTAATCTTGCTTTATAGGTTGTTGGTTTCCCGCCATTTGTGTGCATGAGTCATGTGCAAGAGCTTCTGTCAAAACAAAAGTTCAGCTTCATGAGCGCATTTATTCCTTAGGGTGGCAAACATTAGGGCCCTAATTTTTTTTTTGATTGAAGATAAGTTTTAATCAGGGACCGTAACTGTTATAAATTTCTTCAAAAAAGTCAATAAATAATGGTTATTTTTACCGATTTTTTTGTTTTGTTTTTTTTTATTATTTACTTTTATTTCTTCGGTCAAAAATACCAGTTAAAATATGTTTATTTTTCGGTTAAAAATATAAGTTAATATATGACTTATTTTTTCGGTCAAAAATTTATATATGACAGTGATATCCTATATTAAATACTAGGTTACCCGGTACACAATTTTTGCACCCGAAAATATGCTAATGAGCCGAACGACTAGTCGTACCATATGTGCCGTATTTCACGGGACGTGCCGTATTTTGCAAGATTTTTTAAGTGTCCTGCCGGGAAAAAGTTGTTCCCGTATTTTTGGCATTTTTTGTAAAATACCTATGATTTCAAATACAATAAAAATTAAATAATAAAAATACGTCTGAACACCAAAAAGTTTTCGCCTTTATTTACGATATAACCTAATGCGGCCCTGTTTGAATGTTTATGTATTTGCATTAACTTCATTGTATTTGTAAAAAACTTCATTTCTGTTCAACTTCACCGCTTCCTTATCTCTTAGTTCGTTGTTCGCTACTTGGTCATTATACTTCTTCTCTTTCTCACACTGGTTCTGTGATGAACACACAGATAATCGTACTGCTCTTACACATGATGTTATAATACATAAAATACAAAGCATATGAAAACTAATGCAAAATTTGAAGGTTAAATTTTGATTTACTTATAGAATCAAACAAATTATATGTAGCAATATGATTATTTAAATACAAATCAAAAGAAGACATATTAAATATGTTACGACCATACTTGAATTTTCTTCAATGCATGCATAAAGTATTAAAAACTTATAATGAAAGTGACAAACATTTTCTCAAAATTTTGTGCTCCAGATTAACACCCCCGTATAACGTATTCTACGTTAAAACGATGTTAAATTCACTGTTGCTGCTTCTTCAGCACTTTTCAATGATAACAATTTATAGCAATTCACTGTGTAATATTTATTAATTTACATAAAATTATTTTATAAATTAAATATAGATAACACCGCAGCTGCGCCGGCGTAGTGCTTGCATATTTCCTGTCAAAAAAAAACAAATATTATATAAAAAGTTAACATAATGCAATTAATTCTATGTATTTACTTCTCACTTTCCATTATTTGTATTTCACCACACAAAAGAGCGAGCTTCATTTCTATAAGGTGAGTTTACGATATTTGACAGCGTTACCGAGTGCACAGAATACCGATTTATAAGACCGGTAACGAGTTTTGGTAACAATATTGCTGTTACCGGTAACGCACAGAATCGATCTGTTAATGACAACAAACGAGCACTGTAGAGCACTCGTCGGCTTTAAAGCAAACCATGTTGGCTGTTTGCTTTAACAGAGAACAATGTTGTTCGTTTTATAAAAACAAAACGATTGATAACAGCGAAAAATGCATCAATCGCATCAAACGCAGCAGAAGCTTGGCGATGAAATTATTTCTACCATTGGTAAATATAAATTTTATTTTTACAAATTCGGTGCCTGGGCGAACACAAGGTAAAAATGGGTCACTGAATCAGAATTCATTGTCAAAATTTCACAATTATTATTAGGTGGTAGCCCTATTGTTAAAACTTTTATCATTTTGAATTATAGTTCGATTTGTGATTTATTGTGAGTAATTTGTGATTTATAGTTCGAAAGTTATACCGAAAATTTTGACTGCTGAAAAGTCCCACGCCCCTCTTTCAACACCCATAAAATGTAACCAGTGGAATCCTACGTGTGATTTGAGGTCGAATACGGATTTCCGAGGCTGCCTGATTTATAACTTTAAAGCAGGGCTGGGCATTCTAGCCCAGTCACATTTTGTTATGTCTTGTTAGTATTAGTGCACACTGAGTGCACGAATAGCGCACACTGAGCGCACTATGGTATCATAGGGAACTCTTGACAAGTTGTTATTTATGCGTCAATGAATAGGTTTCAATCAAAAAATTAGTTCCCAATTTTCAAACTAAGCTTTGGATTTCAGAAAAAAAAAATAATAATAAGTCTGGTAATGAAATATATAAATCCTCGGGCGCAGTCAAAAGTTATGTCGCAGAAAAACAAACTAAAGATGCAGATAATTGTTTTTTTACGCGTAATTTTTAAAAAATATATGAAGCCAATGACGTTAAAAACTTATTCCACTCTAAAATGCATAAGTATTTTGAATCTACAAGACAATAGGTTCATTTTTTTTTAAGAGTGTATATAAAATTTGCAGCGCAAAGCGGCATAGCATCACTGCCTGCGAACGACTGATTTATATTCTCTTCTGTTGTGAGCTTTGTGTATATGAGAAAAGTTACGCTCGCAGAGAACTCAGTGAGCTATGGGGTGCCCTGCGCTGCTCTAAAGCTTTTCGTATGTATATTATGTATATTCGTATATTCGGTATGTGCCACGCCCACCATAGATACTCGGTGCACTCCTTCTCTGCAATCTTATTGATTTGAAAAAATTTATCAAAATCGGTTGGGAAACACGAGAGAAAATGGTTCGTTCTTAACTGTTCTGCCTTCGCCTATTTATATGTAGAATATTATTAAAAACTGAAAAAATGCATTTTCATACTAAACAAATAAATCTCCTATTATAATTTGAATAATTAATAAGAAAATCCCTTTTTTGGATTTTTTAAATATGCACCTAATGATTCTTTACAAGAAAATGTAGAATATGAAACATAAAGAACACAATATAACTCCTAGCGTTCTGCTGTTGTTTACATTACTTTCCAGTCAATGCATTCTTTTTTGTCGAATCATGCATAACATTGCTTCGGTTTTCGGTTCTTGTTCTAATCAAGCGACTATTGGTCTCTGTAGTGTTATGCTTGATTTCATTGATGAGAGTAAAACTTAGAAAACGCTTGCACCACACATTTCAAGCGCACTCGTGCAGAGGCTTACTATTCAGTATAGTTTGTCTAGGTTCGAAATTGGGTGATAAATTGGTGGGAAGGAAGGGTCAGTAAAATGAAATATGTGTGTAGGAAAAGTCGTTGAAATATGTGATTTTGTATCTGAGAAAAGTATTATGCCTTTATCTCAGTAAATTCAAGTTATTAGGCAAACTCATCCAAATACTTCTCTATCACCAACAACAACTTCAAGTGGAAAATATTGATGAATTCTCAATTTTAGTTGATTAGAAATGAGAAAAAAAAACAAGCGTACGATCATGGCTTGGCCGGAATTCGAACTCGAGACTCAACTACCGAGACCGCAAATTTTTTATATAGCTATTTCTACTGAGAAAAGCCACCTCTGCAAAAAGTTATAAGTTTATAATGCGCGCTTATAAAAAGGAGCTTGATGTAAATCGGACATTGAAAGAAATAAAATTTGCTTTTAAATGTTGCTCAACTTTTACAAGAGAAAGGCGAGAGGTTTTTTAATCCCAATTTAGCCGACGTAATTTATACTCAAAAAGTAGTTACCCGGTGTGTTATAAACGGGTATGGTCACCATTACATTTAGAGCTTCTGTGTTGTTTCTGTGTTTCTCTTTTGTCTTTGATTTGTTGTTGCGTTTTGTGTTGCTTCATCAGCGTTTGCTCTCAATTCTTGCTCGCAGCGCTCCCAGAGCGCTCTCTGCCCATAGCCGGTTATAAAAGATGAAAAATTCTTTATTGTAGAGGAATTTTGTACTTACGAGTACCCCGGTGACTCGTCGGCCCAACACGGGTTAAAATCATTTTGTACTGTAAGTTTAACAAGACTTTGTGCCTGTTTTCTCTAGTATTCCCTGGATCTAGAGACCTACTTAATCAATTTTCAAACTCCCAAATGCGAGTGCGTTTAGTTTCTGTAGTATCTGATTTTCTTTGAACTGTAAGTAATCTTCGAATATGTCAGATGCACTGAAAAGATTGGAAATGCGTTTTGTGCGAAAAGGCAAATCATTAAGAGTCAAATTATATAATTTCATAACTATATAAGATGTGATCATTGTGTAATATATGGCTCTGAAAAATATGGTATCGTTAGTTATTGATCTGTTGGACATATTTAGGAAGTAAGGCTTTCACATGTTTAAGCAAACTGTACCAATAAACTATGGTCTGTTCAGTTTAGGTACTTGGGTTAGTAAGAGTTTAGTAATTTTTGTTAATTTATTTTTTTTCTTTTGTTTGTGATAAGAGGTGTTAGCATTTATTTATGTAAAGCATGTATCAATAAGAGGTGTAGGGCTGCAAAGGCATATAATTTAACAGCTCATCGCTTAGAAGGTTTATAAGGTATTGTATTTTACATTGTATTTATACATGTATTTACTTTACATAATTTTTAAAATTTCAAGGATGTTCAAGAAATTGTTCCTTTTATGCAAAAAACAAATCTTACACCTCTTGTTGATACACCACTTATGGTCTTGAAGCAATTTTTTTATTCATTAAACAATAATTTGCTACATTTTAAGAAATTTGAAATATTTCCAAAAACTAATATTTAAAAAAATGCAAAAAATAATCGTAGCTTTTGTCATTAATTTGGCAACAAAGGCATTAAAGTAGATAACTTACACAGAAGTAAAAATAAAAATGAAGCTTTGATATAGCTTATTCATACATTATAAGCACTTAACATATACAAACAAAAACACACACATACTCACAAAAAAAAAAACAAAAAACAATAATTTCAAGAGAAACACATGGGCTGCATTATGAATAAATATTGAATAAATGTTATGGTTTACATACGGCATTAATAATGTATACATACATACCTACATAATACATACATATAAATATATATTTACTTATATACTAGATGTGTTTATGCAACACATACATACAAACGTACCTAGCTGCAGAGATAAATTTAGACTAAGTGAAATTAAAACGCAGCTTTTGCAAGAATTCAAAAGATTTCATTTTAATTTTTTATTAGTTTAGAAAAGTATCTTTGAGTGTATTTTTAATTAGTTAAAAGTTAAACAAAGCAAAAATAAACACAAAAGTACTTAAACAATGCTAGCAAATATGAAATATTGTAAAAGAGAAAAAAATAGTGAACTTAAAAAGAGTAGCAGCAGAACAAAATAATTTATTAAAAAAAGTATTAATTTAGACTTAAACATCCATTAGATGATTGCGCAGCGAACTAAGTATCGCTTTCTTGTTGCATGCATTTTAAAGATAATTAATATTTTGTTATAACTGCTTTATAATAATTTACGATGTTCACATTCAGTTGTGGATGATTAATCTCTGAGTTACTTTAGTTGTAAGAATGAAATAAAATGACAGAAAATCAATGCAAAAAAAAAAACAAAAAATATAAAAAAAAAATAAAAATAAAATAAAAGAAGAGAAAAACTAAAATATTTATTGATTCCATTGAAGTAAATAAAATGATACAATAAAGGTTTAGATACAAATTTTGAAATGAAGCAAATTGGCTGTGTTTCATTTATTTCTGGATTTTTGACGATTGGAGTATTTTTTTCAGATAAACAACCTTGTTTTTGAAACGTGTTAACGATGGATAAATATGAAATCACAAGAACTTTTTTACTTAAATTTTTTGTTTATTGTTTTCTATTGATCCAAGATACGCTGACCTAACTTTATGGATACAATATCTTGCTGGTATCTTTTGACCATAAAATCATCGATGTTGTCCATAAAATTCTCCTCTTTTGCAACATAATTGGTGTTGTTTGCTTCATGCAAATCCTATGTATAACCGGCGTAATGTGCAGTGGCTAAATCGGGCCAAACTATTGTTAACACATTGTGTTTTTTATAAAATGGTATAAGGCGACAATCGAGATATTCCTTTTTGTAACTTTCGGCGGAAATAGTGTCATTTGTGAAGAATGAAGTGCTCCTAAGGCCGCAAGTGCATATAGCCTGCCAGATTATGACTTTTGGGGCCTAATTTTTCTATCAGAATTGTTTAAACTGACTGGTCAGCAGGCACCTTTCTGTTTTGTGAAAAATTGGAGAACATCTAATGATCTTGAGTCCATTTTTACGTAGGTTTCATCGTCCATAACAATGCACTGCACATTATCTTGAAGCAAATGGTCGTAAAATTTTCAAATCCTTGTCTTCCCCAATTTCACTTGTCTTTAACTTTTTTGGGTACCTTTTGTTTTTTGTACGTTTTTAGGTTATGCCCTTATTCATTCTTTCGATCATGGTAATATTGGTTCTAGCTTGTTTTTTGTTTTTTTTTTTGTTTTCGTTTTTGTTTTGACGTAGAATACGTCGTTCTCGGAGGTAAGTAGGGTGGTTGATAGTGATCAGGTGTCGGTATTTACATTACTTTTTGAGCCTTTGGTGGGCCAAAAGTACTAATCGTACAATGTTGATCTTAGCACTTGTTGGGCTGCTTGATCCTCAATGCGACAAAAATTCATGTTAGAACTGTCTAACTTATATCAATTTTACACAATTACATGAAATATAAAGCCAACATTTGATGTTTTTGTTTGCTTAAACTTGCTACCTATTATCGACGGCTTCCGGTTTTTTCGACGGCGAAGACAGCGCCATCTAGCGTAAAGACATAAATCTTATAATTAAAAAAAAGCATACTTTTGGGGGCATGTTGTTTTTAACAGACTCGCGTAGCCCAGTAATACTGAGTAATTTTGAGGGGCATGCTTTTTTAACAGAATCTGTTATTGAAATGTCAAAATTCCGCAGCCAATTAAATATCCGGGCATATTATCGACACTGAAATTTTAACACATGGGTTGTTGAACTTGGTAGCATTGAACAAATTTTGTTTGCTTGTTTAAGTTTTCTACCTATTTATGGACAGTTTCCGGTTTTATCGACAAAAGCATAAAATTTGTATGGGAGCGCCCCTAAGGAGTGGTCGGAGGGAATAGATGTCAAGGGCAAAAATGTTCCTTTTGAAAAGTAATGGGGGTTGGTGATACATATTAACCCTCTCCGGCACTCTCTTAAAGGTCATATCCTCAGGTGTATGGAATAAATATTTTTAAAAAAGATGTCATCAAAAGCGAATTGAATAATTCTACGTCTTGTGTTACGACATAGTCGAAACTACTGTATCTTTTTTTGTTTTTGTTTTTGTTTTTGTTTTTGTTTTTGTTTTTGTTTTTGTTTTTGTTTTTGTTTTTGTTTTTGTTTTTGTTTTTGTTTTTGTTTTTGTTTTTGTTTTTGTTTTTGTTTTTGTTTTTGTTTTTGTTTTTGTTTTTGTTTTTGTTTTTGTTTTTGTTTTTGTTTTTGTTTTTGTTTTTGTTTTTGATTTTGTTTTTGATTTTGTTTTTGTTTTTGTTTTTGTTTTTGTTTTTGTTTTTGTTTTTGTTTTTGTTTTTGTTTTTGTTTTTGTTTTTGTTTTTGTTTATGTTTATGTTTATGTTTTTGTTTTTGTTTTTGTTTTTGTTTTTGTTTTTGTTTTTGTTTTTGTTTTTGTTTTTGTTTTTGTTTTTGTTTTTGTTTTTGTTTTTGTTTTTGTTTTTGTTTTTGTTTTTGTTTTTGTTTTTGTTTTTGTTTTTGTTTTTGTTTTTGTTTTTGTTTTTGTTTTTGTTTTTGTTTTTGTTTTTGTTTTTGTTTTTGTTTTTGTTTTTGTTTTTGTTTTTGTTTTTGTTTTTGTTTTTGTTTTTGTTTTTGTTTTTGTTTTTGTTTTTGTTTTTGTTTTTGTTTTTGTTTTTGTTTTTGTTTTTGTTTTTGTTTTTGTTTTTGTTTTTGTTTTTGTTTTTGTTTTTGTTTTTGTTTTTGTTTTTGTTTTTGTTTTTGTTTTTGTTTTTGTTTTTGTTTTTGTTTTTGTTTTTGTTTTTGTTTTTGTTTTTGTTTTTGTTTTTGTTTTTGTTTTTGTTTTTGTTTTTGTTTTTGTTTTTGTTTTTGATTTTGTTTTTGTTTTTGTTTTTGTTTATGTTTATGTTTTTGTTTTTGTTTTTGTTTTTGTTTTTGTTTTTGTTTTTGTTTTTGTTTTTGTTTTTGTTTTTGTTTTTGTTTTTGTTTTTGTTTTTGTTTTTGTTTTTGTTTTTGTTTTTGTTTTTGTTTTTGTTTTGTTTTTGTTTTTGTTTTTGTTTTTGTTTTTGTTTTTGTTTTTGTTTTTGTTTTTGTTTTTGTTTTTGTTTTTGTTTTTGTTTTTGTTTTTGTTTCTGTTTTTGTTTTTGTTTTTGTTTTTGTTTTTGTTTTTGTTTTTGTTTTTGTTTTTGTTTTTGTTTTTGTTTTTGTTTTTGTTTTTGTTTTTGTTTTTGTTTTTGTTTTTGTTTTTGTTTTTGTTTTTGTTTTTGTTTTTGTTTTTGTTTTTGTTTTTGTTTTTGTTTTTGTTTTTGTTTTTGTTTTTGTTTTTGTTTTTGTTTTTGTTTTTGTTTTTGTTTTTGTTTTTGTTTATTAAAGCAAGTACATTTAAATCAAGTTGCGGATATCTTGGACAATTTTTTCTTCCACTTTTTGACAGATCTTTGAGAGTGCAGGTATCCCAAACTTTATTAAATATTTTTGCTCTATTTACACTAACTTTATACCTTTTGGCTAGCTTTCTGTAATCAATTTATTTTTCAGTGCAGTAATTGTGCACAATTTGTTTACGTACACACCTTGATTTTATGGCATCGAGGATCAAGCATCACCAACACTGCGAGAAGTATTGAATTGAAAGCGTGCAAGTTCTTTTCGGTACATACCTTAAATTATCCTTTTCTCTACTCTGTTTTCATCCTTGACCATCGTTGCGTATTATGGCTTAAGAATTGTATCATGAGCATCAAAAGTTGAATTTCCTTTTAGTCCCTTCAAAATGTACGCGGTCCTGTACAATAGAGTGTCCCTTATTTTGCGATTTTTGGAAATGTCAAGGGGCTGAAAGGTTTTTTTATGCGTTTTTATATTCTAAGAACGAAACTAAAAAAAATTTTTTTTTACGACAACGTTTACCCGTGCCAATCGGGCCCGAAAGTTTCGAAAAAATGCCCATATTAGACCATATTTGCACAAATTAAAAAAAAAATATTTTCTCTGCTTTTTATAAATGTTTTACATTTTTTGGAACACATACATAAGAAATATGATATCCACAAAGTTTTTTTATGGTGCGCGTGGTTACCACCCCTGCTGCGTCGAAATTTCTCCCGCAGCCTTTTCCCACCTTTTCATGAAATTAGTGCAATTTAGGTATTAATATCAACAATATATAAATACATTTTTATTATGCTAAAAGTATGATAACATTTCATTAAATTCACATTATGTACTTACAAAAATTAACAATAAATTAAAAAACTAGTATTTTAACCTGCGGCGGGCGCGCAACAAGCTAATACCTACAAGCAGTCTTATTGCGGCTTTTTAACCGAAATCATAGTTTTTTTTTTATAAATAAAAGATATCAAAAACCAAAACTGTATGCCCCCTGGAGGGTTAAATTATAATAAGAAATACAAATTAATTAAAAAAGACAGAGCTTTATTTGGAGCTTTTATGCTATTCATTATTATCGGAATCCGTCAAGTCTATATTTTTGTAGTTCTACTATACATCAAAGTCTGGTTTGAAGCTACTAATAGCATAAAAGCTCCAAATCAGGATCTGTCTTTTTTAAAAGATTTGGTCGCATACAAGACAATTAACAAAAAATATCCATTGCTGCAAGTCAAAAATTTGGTCGGCATCTTTGGTACCTTGGCGAAGAACTTGTAGCACTCGCTTTTTTCGATGATGCAGTTTCTATTGAGAGAAAACGCAGTATGGTGACAGCATTGCAAGCTCAGAAGTTTCCATGTAATCATCCAATCGCAAACCCAAATTCTTTAAATGAATGGACAAAAAAGATTTAGATTGTTTTGCATCTTGTCGAACAACAAATCTATTTCGTAGGTTTAGTTTGACATGCAATTTTTTAAAATATGATTCTGACGAATGGGAAAAAGATGAAGAATACCAGAGAGTAAAAAATTATTTTAAAGATCTTTGTATTGTAAATGATGTTGCGGAGCGTGGGGTACAACTTGCTCAAGAATTTCTCGAGCTTACAAAATCAGAAGCGCAGCTACAAAACCTACTTTTGTGGCCCAAAATACTCGAAAAATATACTCGAACTGTCAAAAAAAAAAAAAAAAAAAATACATGCTCTTAAAAAATACTTATAATTTATTTGTATTTCTTATTAAAATTTAATCCTTCAGGGGCATATATTTTTGGTTTTTGATATTTTTTATTTATAAAAAAAAACTATGATTTCGGTTGAAAAGCCAAAATAAGACTGCTTGTAGGTATTAGCTTGTTGCGCGCCCGCCACAGGTTAAAATACTAGTTTTTTAATTTATTGTTAATTTTTGTAAGTACATAATGTGAATTTAATGAAATGTTATCATACTTTTAGCATAATAAAAATGTATTTATATATTGTTGATATTAATACCTAAATTGCACTAATTTCATGAAAAGGTGGGAAAAGGATGCGGGAGAAATTTCGACGCAGCAGGGGCGGTAACCACGCCCACCATAAAAAAACTTTGTAGATATCATATTTTTTATGTATGTGTTCCAAAAAATGTAAAACATTTATAAAAAGCAGAGAAAAGATTTTTTTTTAATTTGTGCAAATATGGTCTAATATGGGCATTTTTTCGAAACTTTCGGGCCCGATTGGCACGGGTAAACGTTGTCGTAAAAAAAAATTTTTTTAGTTTCGTTCTTAGAATATAAAAACGCATAAAAAAACTTTTCAGCCCCTAGCCCCTTGACATTTCCAAAAATCGCAAAATAAGGGACACTCTACTGTACAAGAGGGATTAAATTATAAGTAGGATACACGTCAGCGAACAGTCCGCTCATAAAGAAATGCGAGCTTTCAAAAATACTTAAGGGCCTACTAAAGCTTTTCGGCGACCAAAAACCAAATATTTTTTTTTAATTTTTCGAATGAATAACATCTTAAAAATGTTCTCAGAAAGTTTCAAGATAATTGAATAAAAATTGTTGCAGTTATAACCACAATTGTCGGAAGAGAAGGCAATAAAAAAATATATGCACTTGCCTTATTCATACCATGATACAATTATAAAAGGTAGGAGTGACAACTTGCTTTTTTTCTCACTAGTACCTTGCAGCGACTGTCATTTGCCTGTATATTTTGTTTTCTATTTTCTTTTCTTCTTTTTTCGTTCTCTAATTTATACTATTTTTGACAGTTGGCGCAAGACGAAAGAACTGTCACTCCTACCTTGTATAATTGTATCATGATTCATACCATCTGCTACAAAAATTTTTCTCTGTAATATGTCTTTTATTTTTTTAATTCACTCTTTGTATAAGTATGCATAAGAATAGGTATCCACAGGGGGAGCAAAGAAGGAAAAGGCCCCTTGGTCTTCAGAAAAAGGAAAAACCTTTTATTAATGTAATAAAATATAAAATATCAGTAATAATGAGAACTTCTTCCCCTGGCATAAAATTCTGTGGACGCAATGTGGAAATTGGCATCAGTTGTAGCAAAAACTGTCATACATTTATAAAAAACGTTGATTCCACGAGTATTATTCTCGCAAACAAAATTGTACAGGAAGCCACTCGCGAGGGAAGAATCCTGAGAAGACAGAGGTTTTAGACATATACTCTTTTTTTATAACCTAAAAAATTACTATTTTAGTCAAAAATCTGTTTTTTACCTGCCATTTTGGTAAAAATCAACATTTTTCTAAAATCTTCGATTAAAAGCTCAAAAAGCTTCAGCAGAACCTTAATCATTTGTATTTTTTGTTTTTAGATAAACAAGCTCAGAGAAATCTTGTCCACCGCATTAAGTAGAATATCTCTAACTACATACACAAGCATTTCACGGGATAAATAATGAATGTATTAGACTTATAGGTAGCAACTTTTTTGATTGTATGCAAAAAATCAATGTTTTCTCTCAACAGTATAATAATCTTCCTAATGACGAAGCAAAGACGATCGCTCTGTTTAATTTACTTGCTGAACTTCGGTTAAATAATGTTCCATAAACATTTAAAATCCATATTTATTAATGTGAATTCGTTAATTTCACGGTACAAACGACATTACCTAATCTATTTTTAAAACAACATAAGCCTGACATTGTTCTTATTGCAGAACATCAACTCAAACAAAGACATAACATTAATTTTGACGGTTACAAATTTATAATGCAATAACATAAAGCTAGACGAGGCGAAGATACTACTGATCAAGGAAGCTCAGCAACAGCTATCTGCCTAAGGTTGCGTACAGAGTGAACGCGAGTGGCGGACAGGTTTGCGGACAGGCGCAGGTTGCACCCGCTCTAAAAATAAACCGTTCATAGTGAATGCGACAAGCAGATCAGATCAGTGCGACATAGTTTGCTATTATTTTGTTGGTTTTATGCATTCCTTTTCCTATCTGCTCTTGTTATGCTCTAAAAAAACAATTACCAACAACAACAAGAACTGCAACACAAAACACACACTTGTTCATGCGCACAACAAGAGAACAACACTTATTATGCTGCTGTTGTTTTTATGGTTTTGTTTTGTTCATGTTTATTTTGTTTTGATTAAGGGTAAAGCTGTACCAAAAAGCACACAAAGCAAAGGAGAAGAACAAGTAGAAATTTTTGTTTGTTTTTGGTTTCCACGAAATTTTTGTTATGTGCAGAAAAGCAATCACAACTTTGCGCACTTTCAAAAAGTATTCTTGATCATATTTGTGATTTTTCATTTGAAGAAGCTACAAATTGATTATAGATGAAAGTTGTGAGCGTTCAACAAAAAACAAAACAAAAAATGGATTCGTCGGATGAAGAGTTTTTTATATCGAGTGCAGCAATGCATATTGTCATAAATAAAGGAAAATCTTTTGGAATTCATCCGATAAATCAGTGTCGTGACATATATGGTGAATTTCATCACCTTTACCCTCAATTAAGACAGAGTCCAAAGAGATTCTACTCTTACACCAGGATGTCAATGGACACTTTTGACTACATCTTAAGCAAAATTGAAAAGAAGGTAACAAAAACTTGGACAAATTTTATTAAAGTTCCTATCTTACCGATTGAACAACTTATTGTCACATTGAGGTAAGCTTAATTAATTTTGTATATATTTTTATTTTTAAAAGCCATTATTTTGAACACAAAAATCAACAAAAAAATGCATTTAAGGAACAAATAATAAGTTATTGTTAATACATTAAAATGGTTTAAACATAAATATTTCATTAAATTTATTTTTAAACATTTTTCAATTAGTTTTCATATAGTAAATTATTGTACTCGTATTAAATTTTTTCGTAACTTAAAATTTTAAAAGACGACTGCGGCTCATCGTTACAGGAATTTCTTTCTTGAGTCAAATTTGAAGAACTAAAATTATAGTTTGGCATTGACATGTTGAACAGTTGGCTTTCATCGGAGCCAACAATTGTCACAGGCGAAGAAATTATTTCATAGCGGGAGCGATCATATGATGTCGAATTTGAACTTGTTGCTGTCTGCGATGCTTCGCGAAAAAGAGTTGGTTGCTTATATTGTGCTCTTTTTTCTAAATGCTTGTACGGTGTGGTGTAAGCGAAATTATAAATTGTTTTTTGAAGCTCCATTCTACATAAAATTTTATCGGCCGGTTCTAACTTTTTAATATGCGGAAGTAAACTATCAAAAAATGCCTCATCCTCATCTCTTTTATTTTTAAAATTAGCTTTATTTTCCAAAATTTGTAGTTTCTTTTTTTCCAGCTCAATAATTTTGTCACTGTTTGATCTTTTTAAAAATCTTTTTTTTGGCGGAACTGCTTTCGTTTCGACTTCGAAACTATCAAACTCTTCCGTTGCAACTACTTCACTTTCAGTTGCATCTTCCACATATGAAGAGCTTAAAGTGTCGTTATTGTCATCCAATTCATCACTGTATGAGGGCTGAATGGTTTTGCTTAAATTGCCTGTTGCTTTGCGGCATTTCATTTGTTGTTTGAGAAACAAGAGGGATTTATAGTGAGGCCAAGAGCAGAGCACTTCTTCATCAAAATCTTGTCCGTCACCAGATTTTGATATTGGAATTTTTTTCTTTTCCACTCGAAACTGATCGCGGAGATATTTCCATTTCTTTCTCAAATGCTCTTCCCACAACGCTGGGCGCGAACAAACTTCACTAATAAGTGTTTCCACGTCAATATCCATTTTCAAACTAGAATTATTGCTTTCTTTGACAAATGAATTCCCCTCAATATGTTACAAATTAGAATAAAATTTCGCAGGAACCAAGAAAATCCCCTAACAATTCATCCTAAAATTTTTGATTTTGCTTTTTTTGAGTTTTTTGTATGCAATTTGTGAACAAAAACAAAAACAATGATCGTCTCGGTGGCATGCTTTGTTTACATGTTGTTGTTTTTGTATATTTATCAAAGTATGAACACGTGCGCCGTCGCAGTCGCTAATTATGTATGTGTGTGTGTGTTTTTTGTCCACAATTCTTAGTTGCTGATTGCTTGTGTTGTATCATTGCTTCTTTAAAAGACATTGAAAAAGTGTAATGAGTTATTTTTCTTCAAATTCTGTGAAGAATGTGTTGTATATGAACAACACAATGCTAACACGTTATTCAATAAAATAAATGCTTCCTTGCGCAATAATTTCGCTCAAAAACAATTTTTCTTCAAAAATTAAAAAAAAAAACCCCTAAAATTGCGGTTGCAAATAATTTTCCTACAAAAATTAAAAAAATATACATTAAAACCTGCCTCGCCGCTGCGAGAAACCAGGACCAACCTGTTTTGTCGCAGAACCTGCTTTGGTCTGCCTGCCTGCACTCTGCACACTTCGAGCAGGTTTATATGAAACTGTATGAAACCACTTTTGTCGCACTGGTACCAGTACGCAAACCTGTCCGCCACTCGCGTTCACTCTGTACGCAACCTAAGACAAGAACTGAAATACGAGATTATTGAAACAGCACTGAGCACTTGGAAAACATAGCAATAAAAGTATTTCTTGCTGGTGGAGATCATGTAACTTTTGTAGCTTTATATAACCGACCAACAGATCGATTGCTATTCAGCGATCTAGAGACAGTTCTAGCTTCTATCACAACGAATCAAATAATCTTAGGAGGTGACTTAAATACACGCCATCCCGACTGGGGATATACAATCTCGAACACAAATGGCCGCATACTTCACACTTGGCTCTTGCGGTGTCCCATCTTAAAGATACTTCCAACTAAATTTCCCACTAGAGTTTCTTTACTTTGTAATTCGTTTCTATATATATTTCTAGAGTCGCCTTTTGTAAGTGTTCAGTTCGATGAAAACAGTGGTTACTTAGATTGCTTGAGAATACGTCAATTTGAATCGGATCATTGCGCCGTTGAGCTAAACATTACAACTAAACAGGATATACTCAGCTGTTTACCCACGAGAATACTAAATTATAACAAAATTAATAAAAATTGGTTCAATGACGTATTAACAAGACATCTTGAAGGAAATTACTTGCCAGATGACCGAAATGTAACGCAACAAGACATTGACGAATGTGTTGTCTCGCTTAACTCAGCCGTAGAATCAGCAATTAACTCTGGTGCTATTCCGAGTGTTTTAATTCGGAATCGAAGGCCTATAGATTTACCACAAAATATTTTAGATTTTATCAGCGAAAAAAAAAACGTCTCCGACGTAAAGCAATACGCTGTGTCAACCCACAAAGAAAAAACACCCTTAACGCTATTATTTCGAACTGGGCTAAGTACTTTGCTAAAATTCAGATGAACAATAAGACATAAAAAAAAATTAAAGGCCTATGTGGTCTCAACCGTAAACAAGTACTGCCTGACTTAGTTGTTGACGATAATCCAAACTTTATCTCTCGCGTTAGGACTAACATTAACTCCTCTGCAGTCCTTAAACAAAGTATAGACAAAGCAAACGCACTTGCCTCTGAATTCGAGAGGGTGCATTGATAGAATCTACACCTAGGCTCGACTAATTTCACTAATTTTGTGAAAAGTTCAATTTCTGATATAGTGAGTAATCGTAATCCTATTATATCTTTCAGTAATGAATTAAGAGCTGATGGTGAATTTCGACCTCAATTTAGACAACTACCTTCAAACATTTTTGAGAAATACTATTCATTCACTAATTCTAATAAAATTAAAACTGTATTAAAGTCGATAAACAACAAAAAAGTTATGGCGAAGATGGATTTTCAAACTTCATACTAAGAAAAACGAATTATTCTTTCTGGCGGTATTTAGCACTTTTATTTAACCATGCATATAACATTGGATACTTTCCAAAACAATAGAAATGCGCCAAGATCATTCCGGTTCTTAAACCAAATTCGAATCCTAGTTCATTACGCGGCTATCGACCCATCTCACTACTCTCAAACGTTAGTAAATTATTTGAAGAATTTCTAATGAAAAAAATTTACGACCACGTTGACAAAGAAAACATACTAAAAAATTGTCAATTTGGTTTTCGGAAATTCCATTTAACAAATCATGCACTAACACTTCTATCTGATTTTGTCTCAACTAAACTAAATCAAAGGTACGCAACGATATCTGTTGCCCTTGACTTTTAAAAAGCCTTTGACACAGCCTGGATCGAAGGAATCGTCTTTAAACTGTATAACAAATTTAATTTTGATAAAAATCTTTGTAGGATTCTTCATAACTATTTGGTAGGTCGTTCGTTTTTTGTAACCACTGATAGCAACAACTCAATGGTAAAATAAATTGCTGCAGGTATGCCACAAGGCTAACTACTGGGACCGATTTTGTACAATCTATATCTGGCGGACTTACCGGATCCTCCGATAAGAATAACGCTCTTCCTCCATGCATTCTTACGCTCATTTATGCGGATGACATTTTCATACTTTTTTCATGCCCACGTATGTCGACTGCAAATACTCTTTGTAATGAATAGCTATTTAGATCAATTATCGAAATATTTTTCCAAATGGAAACTAAAAATAAATATATCGAAATGTGAATGCACCGTAGTAAAAGGAATCAGGAAAAACGTATACCCAAATGCACGTAAATTTGTCCCTAAAATTAAAGTAAATAATGAGGTCATAAAAGAAAAAGATGAAATTAACTACTTAGGTGTTATAATACACAATAAATACTCATTTAAAACTCATATCGACTACGTTCTTAATAAAGCAAAAAAATGTTCTTTTGTTATTCAAACTTAATCAGACGAGCTAAGGACCTTAAGAGCAAAATTAAACTAAATATATATAAACAAATTATAAGACCAATTTTTTCCTACGCCTTTCCTGTTTGGTTTAATATATCATCAAACCAAATGGAGCGCTTACGTATTTTTGAAAGATATATTTTCCGAATATGTAGTGGATTGAACCGACAAACTTACCAAAGCGGAACATTTCGAAAAAGAATTTCAAATCGGCAATTGTACACAAAATGTGGCATTATACGAATTGATAATTTTTTGATAAAATTAGCCATACAATTTTTAAATAATATTCAATATGTAAATAACGATCTTCTAAGCTACTTTTTCCTAAAACAGTTTGAGATAAGGCTCCCACTAACAGAACGATATTTGTCTCCTATATATCTAAATGTTTTAAATGAAAACAAACTTTTGTACGACAATAATGTACTACTTTTTATCATAGGCGATATAACTCACTTGACATTCAACACAACCTGGTTTACAATGCGGTCCAGTTTACTAACAGAATAACAATTCTTTGTTTGTTATTGCAATTTGTTGTATTTAATTATTGTTTGTATTTAAAAAAAAAATATATTACAACTATGAATTATAATATTAAAATCTTTGAGAAATGCAATATTATGTAAGGAATCACTAAAAATAATGTTCGCTTGCAAAGAACTATGTAATTCTAATGTTTTTGGCAATAAATGAATTTTTGAATTTGAATTTGAATTTTGAATAAGCTTTTCAGTGCAAGCGCAAAGCAAAGCCCAAGCATTTTTTGCTTCTCCTGTAAAATTTTTCAAATGTAACTTACGGCTTTTTTGATTTCATATGACGATAATTATAATGTAAAAACAAAAATTTACCTTAATTAAACAGTAGCTTCAAAATAAAACTTTTAATACAAGGATTTTTTTCGCTTAAAAAACTTTAGTAGGCCCTTAAAAAGAAATTAATTTTTCATTAAAAGAATCTAGTTAAAATGACTATTTTATTACAATTGGGCTCGCATGTGAAATAATATTTTAAATTGTGCATTTTTGGAAATTTTATGATTTTTTTTGTAAAAATATCCAAAATAGACTTGTTCGAAAAGCTGCACTTCCAACAAAAAAATTTAATAACGAAATTAAAGAACCTAATTCTTCAACGTAATCGCACCATTCTTTGTGTCAATATTAGCCTTAATTTCAGAAAATATTTCCATTACATCTGATTGAAATATTTGGATTTTTGCGTTTTCGTTTTCACAACTCTGGTAATTTTTGTCCATTTTTCATGTTTGCGAGATCATTGTAACGAAAAATTTATTGAAAAAGATGTGCATGTGAGTATTTTGCAAATTAACGCCTTAAATTTTTTTTTTTTTTTTAAAGAGCACTTAGCCCCATATAAATATCTTTTATTAAAAAAAGCTTGTTGGCTAAAATTATTAAATGATCCACCTCTAAGTCTGTTTCGATCAAACTCGTACCTGAAATTCGTTTAATTTTCGAAAAACGAAAACTTTTTAGAGGGTTTCCTTAAATATGGGTGGACGATCGACTGAAGCATGATACAATTATGCAAGGTAGGAGTGACAACTGGCTATTTTCTCACGAGTGTCTTGCGCCGACTGTCATTTCACTGTATATTTTACTATCTATTTCCTTTTTTACTTTTTTCGTTCTCTTATTTATATTATTTTTGACAGTTGGTGCAATACGAAAGAAAAACTGTCACTCCTACCTTGTTTAGTTGTATCATGGACTGAAGCTAACTTTAAGGTATAATATACGTGTAAATTTTTCGAAAAAAAAATTTTTTTTTTGTTTATTGTGTTCTTTATAGTTTTAAGAATATACATAAGAGTGGAACGAATTTAACCTCATGGGCTTCATATATTTTTGAAACTACGAGTAAAAAAATAAATTTCTGCATCTTTAGTTTTTTTCTGCGACATAACTTTTGACTGCGCCCGAGGGTTTATACAGTGTTGCACAAAACAATAGCAACAAAATCAGTGCGCTGCTACAAAATCGTGTATATTTTTTAATATTGTGAACACACAAAAATTATTATAGGAACACAAAGCCTATATTCATACATCATATAAAAAACAAATCATATTCATATTTGGTTTGGGTTTTTTTTTAATTAATTTTAAATTTAATGTGACTGCATTCAATTTGTTTGAGTGCAAAACAAAAGCAACAAAACTTAAAAAATGTAAAAAGATGACAGAAGTTCCAAAAAATAACGGTAAAAGTTATTTGATTGTAAATCACATGTTGTTTGTGAGTCATAAAGATTAAAGTTTAGTTTTGTTTTTGCGCTAATTGTGACATTGACTGTTTCATTTATAATTGCACGTGATAAATACTGTGAAACTCTAAAATTATAAATTATTTCCGAATATAAAAAGGGAAAATCGAAAATATCTATCGCGAAACAGTTTAATATAATTCGTTAAATTGTATGTAGATTAATAAAAAGTATAACATCACAAAAGTCATAACAACGGTACATTCAGGAAGGCGGCCGCGGAACACATCGCTGCGTGATGACAGGAACATTTGTGGCGTGTTCAAGAGAAATCCATTTGCAACCTCCAAAGAGGTGATTCGGACACTTGATTTAGATATCCATCACAGCACTGTTCGCAGAAGAGCCATTGAGAACGATTTAAGGAGTTACAGACCGGCAAAGAAACCTTTGCTTACAGCTAAACATAAACGAAAAAGGTGAGGTGTTATAATTTAAACAACTCTGTCTGAAATTGTGACAATGAGTTGCAATTTATTGTTTTTAGACTCAGTTTTGCAAAAGAGCACCTAAATTGGACCGTTCAAAAATGGATAACCTATTTGTTTAGCGATGAATCAAAGTTCAACTTGATTAATTCAGATGGGATGTGCACTGTACGGCGCACAGTGCTTTGTCCCCATATAGTGAATCGGCAAAATTAGAGAAGTTATCACAGAAATATGAAATTTGGTGTGCTAGTTCAAAATATGTTAATTAAGAAAAATTCGAAGTTTTGGAAAAATCGGTGCAAGGACATGACTACCTCCCATACATCTTTAAATTTAAAAGTTTAATTTTAGCTATAATTGTATATAGAATAGATCGAAAGTTGGTAACTATCTGTTAAAATATGTCTTTTAGCTTAGTGGTTAATTTTGTTTCATTCGGGGCAAGGGCATGACTACCTCCCATATATAATTTTTCTCAAAAACTAAATTGCAACTACATTAGTGATCAGAATTCACTGAAAACTTATAACAACTTATAAAACTATATTTTTGGGCTCTCTGGGAAATTTCGCTTCATTCAATACAAGGACATGACCAGCTCCCATACATTCTTTTTCTCAAAAACTAAATTTTAGCTACATTTGTGATCAAAATGCACTAAACACTAATAACAACTTATAAAACTATGTTTTTGAGCTCTCTGAGAAATTTGGCTTCATTCGATACAAGTAAATGACCATCTTCAATATATCCTTTTTCTCATAAACTAAATTTTTGCTACATTTGTGATCAAAATGCAAATAATTTAATATTCTCTTTAAAAAGGGTCATAAATAAATTTGTTTCTAAATTTGCTCAACAAATAAGATAATTAATTTTAATTGTAATATATGATGTTTTCTTTCAAAATGTATTTCTCAATTTCTTTGAATTCATCATTTTTTTAAGTGTTTTATAGACCTAAGTGACGATAGTTCCGGATCCGACATTAATAACAAATGAGCCATTAAATCTCTATTTGTATTTTCTTTCGTCGTTTTTCTTGTATGGGATAATCGCAAAATGTAGTGTGCACACAACAAAGTGCAGTGTGTTCATGGAGTAAATGAGTTGAAACATAGGGAAAGCAATGAAACGAAAAGCAAAACGGAAAACATGAATCAGCTGTTTACAAACAAATGTTGATTACTTGATACTTTTTACTGGATGTCGTTCGTTTACTTTTTGTGATATTTTTTACTGAGAGAGTAAAATCAGTCTTACTCTCCCAGTAAAAGTTACTTGATATTTTTTACTCGAAAAGTTCTCAAACAGACCTACAGTCAATAAAATTGCACAGATTGCAAAAATTCAATTGAACATGGAACGTCGCTGGAGCCCTTTACTTGGAAAAAATTATATAATCATATTTTTGGTCTTTGTAAAACTAAAAAATATAGATGTTTTAAAAAAATACAAAATTTCAAATTTCCGGTTACAAATCTTAAATTTTTTTTTTAGTAGTGGTAAGATTTGTTAACAAAGTATATAAATGAAAAATAAAAAATCGCCTACTTTTTATTTATATATTTTTTTAATTTTTTCAAAGTTTGCAAAACTTTAGGGTTTCCGCCAAAAAAAACAAAAAATATTCTTTCAATTTTTGGTAAGTTTTTGTCACTATTTAATAAAAATTATACACTACATCAAAATTTGATTAATTTTTTATAGTAATAAACAAAAAAAAATTGCATAAATTTATTTTTTTTAAATTTTGGCAGTACTATAAACTTAGGTCTTTGCAACTTTTTCTGAAACTTAGGAAATATGTCTTTAAAAATTCATATCATTTTTACATTTCCGGGTGAAAAATCTAAAACTTTTTTACATATTCAATTTAAGCTCTTTAAAATGTACTATAATTACAAATAAAAAATTACCTACTCTTAAAAAAAAAAATTTTTCAGTCTATCAAACTTTTGCATTTTGGGAATTCCAAATAAAAAATCGCAACAGTTTTCGATGGCACAAACAACATTTTTATAAAAAATATTTACAAAAAATTATTTTTGTTTTTTTGTTCCTATAGTTATAAACTGAACTGTCAAGTTTCAAAGCAATACAATAAGAAATGAAATTTTTAAAATTTGATTTGTAACACAGTAAAAACCGTTTTTCCGTTCAACAGTTTTACCTCAAATGTTTTCTGACTTTAGCGCCCTCTACTGTTAACAAAAAGACGAGATGATAAATTCTATTTACGAATTTATTTAAGGTACTCTGTTAGCTTTACAAAAATGTATATTACTTAAATATTCTAAGCACTTTATTTTATTTTAATTTTGCCTATGGGACAAAGCACTGTGCGGCGCGCTCAGGTACACGACTTGAATCCCGAAACTGCAAAATACATTTTAAGCACGGAGGCGATGGTATTATGGTCTGGACTTGTTTTTCCAATGATGGAGTCGGACCATTTCATAAAACCGGTGGTATTATGGATCGATTTGTATATAAAAAGACATTTTAGAAAGCAAGATGCTACCACATGCAGAGTTGAATATGCCGATTCAGCGGACGTTTCAGCACGAACGATGAGCATCATAGCTCATCAAAGATTACATTATAGACAATGAGATTCAAGTTCTTGATTGGCCTGCACAATCACCAGACTTGAATCCCATCGAAAATCTTTTTGGGATTTTGAAGAAAAACGTTTTTGTTCAAAGTTTTCCTAACAAGAATGCACTGTATGAAGCCTTGAAACTTAATTGGTAATCAGGAATAATGGGTCTTACACCAAATATTAACTATGTTGCTTTTGTTTTGCACTCAGACAAATTGAATGTTGTCACATTAATTTTATATTTAATAAAAAAAAATAAAAACCAAATTTGAAAATTATTTGTTTTTATATGATGTATGAATATATGCGTTGGTTCCTATAATAATTTTTGTGTGTCCCTAATATTAAAAAAGATACAAGATTTTGTAGCATCACACTGATCTTGTTGCTATTGTTTTGCGCAACACTGTATATTTCATGCCAGAATTATTTGTTTTTTTTTCTGGAATCCAAAGCTTAGTCTGAAAATAAGTTCCTAATTTTTTGATGCAAACCTCTTCATTAACACATAAATGATAACTTGTCAAGATTTCACTATGATACCATGTATGCGCTAGGAGATATGCAGGATCAAAGATCACCGAAATCGGTCATTTGCTTATATCTCCGCTTCTCTTTGTAGGACAGAAAATATGCTCGGAACAAAATTGTAGATCAGATAATTCTTTAAAAAAATGCCCTTAACAGTTTTAACATAAAACAAACAGTTTCCACGCTATGCGACTAGATATGTTTGAATAAAGCAAAGTAGAAATTTCATCTTAACTTTGAGCAGAGCGGAGATATAAAAAAATGATCGATTTCGGTGATCTTTGAACCTAAATATTAAATATCTTCTAGCGCATGCATGACAAAATGTTATTAATGAGTAAATAAAGAGGTTTTCATAAAAAAAAATTAGCTCTTATTTTTTTTTTTTTTTGATTTCAGAAAAAAAGTCTGACAATGAAATATATAAGCCTTTGGGCGCAGTCAAAAGTTATGTCGCAGAAAAAAACTAAAGATGCAGAAATTTATTTTTTTATGCGTAGTTTTCAAAAATATATGAAGCCCATTAAGATGTTTTGCTTCCATACATTTCGTTCCACTCTAATATACCTACATACACATTTTTAAATGGATTTTAGAAAAAAAAACAGAAGTTATAACGGTTTTCGTTAACCTATGTCTAAGCTCCATACAACAAATAAAAAACTTTAAAAGCGATTTCCTCGAAACAATTTTTTTTAAAACGGTTCGATAGATAACTCGTAATTTATTGATTCAATTTCAATGATTTTTTTTTGCATTTTGTTCGTTAGTTTGTCCTTTAAGCATCCCCTTTAAATTCAAGTATCTGTTTTTGTTTTGTTTTTTTTTTTTTTATATAAACAAAAAAGCGCGCGAAAATTTATCTATTTTTTTCGAACTTTTTACTTCAACTTCCGCCATGGTTTAAAAAAATAACCCCGGTGGTCTTGCGTAGAGGGGATGCTTAATATAAGGTCTATGCTTTAAAATGTCATTTGATTTTTTGTTTTCGATACATGGGAAAGGCCATATCCGAACCGTTTTGGATGTCTTTTTTTCAATGCCATTTTCAGCGCCCTCTATATAAAAGCCATAACTGTATTTAAAAAAAAAAAAAAAATATTATTATAATGTATTTTTTGTGTGCCTGTATAAATTTAAAAAAAAATAATAACTTCTTATATCTAAGAAAAATTTTTTAAAACAGCTCCTGTTTTTGGTTGTTACACCTTAAAGCCTTTAACTAACTTGTCGTGTTAGTTGTTCTTGTTATACATTGGCCTGTGTACATGGTTGATAGTGATGATATGTTATTATGGTAGTTGTTGTAGATGAGTGTGTGATGTTGGTTCTATTTCGGGCTGCACCAGTAACAGTCAGCGCAAAAAAAAGACACACTCCTGTTTTGCTTTCTTAGTTTCATCATGAAAATGAAACATTTAAATTATGTGTGGACTTACTCGCAGTAGAATTATAAAAGCAAAGCACTCCACCGTATTATCTTCATACCATACTTTTTCAATGGTTTTCTTCAGCTCTACCATGATTTTGTGCTTCAATTTGTTAAGTTTGGTTCTCATTAGACCCCAAACATTTTCAAATGGATTGAGGACTGGGATGTTTCCTGGTCAGTTCATTTAATCCAAAAACGTGATGAAGATATTAGGAATTCAAGTTTTTACTTACTGAGTGAGCTAAAGGAGCAGAATCGTCTTGAAAAATGGGACTTGCCTCCTTTTCTGTTATTGACTCAAAGCTTGGGATAAGCCTGTTGAAATTTATTACTCATATTTTTTTTTGCATTCACTGCACCCTCTAGCATTAAAATTGCAACCACTTTGTATTTGGAAATATATCACCCTACCATGACATAGGGTGAACGCTTGACGGTGGCAAGGATGCAATTTTCCTGAAAGCGTTCATCTAATCTACGGCGCACTGTGCAAAAACCATCCAGTCCTATGAGGTTGAATTGAGATTCATCTGAGAATATGACTCTTGACTAGTCAGATTCATTCCAGTTTTTTTTTTTTTGTTTTTATCTCAGTCAAGTCGTTTTTCCTTCATTTTTTAGTCAAAAGTGTTTTTTTTTGCAGATTTTCTGGTCAATATACCAATATCCTTCAGCCGATATTGGGCTTTTCGTGTAAATTTATTAATTCGATGTGATTGCTGTACCTCTGCTCTAATCTCCGGCATTTTTGAAACGATCTGAAAGACATGTTGTTAATATAATCCGGGCTTCCTTTGGATTGGTGCACTTCTTTCATCCGGAGCCTCTTTTTCTCTCCAATTGACCATATTTTTCCCGATATTTTTTCAAAAAGCGGCGGGGTGAGCTTTCATTAAGTTGTACTTTAGCCGCTTTTCTACGAATAGGAACATTTTCATTGGCTAGACCAGTAATAATGTCCTTCTTAATTTGTGACAACTGTGCTCCTCTAACCATGATGTTAATTGCATCACTTTCCAAAATTCAATAAAAAACTCTATTCAAACAAAGTTCATACAAAATTTCGAAAAAATAATAAAGATCAATCGAGGAAATTTTAAAAAAAAAAAAAAAAAAATCAGCGCGCTAAGCTTCCCAGCAAACATTATGACTCTTAAAAGAGTCTTTTAAGACTCATATAAATGAGCTTTTACCGTCATAATGCGCTCAAAAAAGACTCTTTTATGAGTACATTTTCGTTGGTTTCGGGGTTCAAAATATGATTCATAATAATGACTGCTTTATGCATCATTTAAGACTCAAAATTAAGACTCTATTAAGATTCATATTTAATACTGTTTTAAGACTCATAATAAAGACTCTTTTATAACTCTTAGAAATGAGTCTTTTTGGACTCAAAATTAAGACTATTTTAAGACTCATTTTAAATAGTTTTTAAGATTCATAATAAAGACTTTAAATAAATACTTTTTTAGAACTTATATAAATGTCTTCTGGACTCAAAATTAAGACACTTTTGACAGTCATATTAAGGAATCATGGAATAGAATCTTTAAAGACTCATACTGAGGACTCTTTCAGAACTCATAGAAGTAATTATGATCCGTTAAGGCTGAAATATATTTTTAGATTTAAATTTATTTAAAATATTTGATAGTTGAAAAATAAAAAAAAAAGTAAACAAACTATTTTTTAAACATTTCAAATAAGAAGTAATAGTAGAAAAATTTAATCATTTTAAAATCATATAAAAGATTTCTTTATGAGTCTTTTTATTGCGTACTCATAAAACACGCACAAAAAAATACTTTTTTTAGAGTCTGATTTCTGAGCAATAATTTAACAATCATATAAAAGACTCCTTTTAGAGTCTTTTTATTGCGTACTCATAAAACACGCATAAAAAATACCCTTTTTAGAGTCTTATTTCTGAGCAATCATATAAAAGACTCCTTTTAAAGTCTTTTTATTGCGTACTCATAAAACACGCATACAAAATACCCTTTTTAGAGTCTTATATCTGAGCAATAATTTTACAATCATATCAAAGATTCCTGTATGAGTCTTTTTATTGCGTACTCATAAAACAGCATAAGAAATACTATTTTAAGAGTCATTTTTTTGAGGCACTCAGAAAATGTTTGCAAGGTTTTATTCGGAAAAATTGTTGACTGTATGTTAGTGTGGATTGGCTTGATGGTAGTAATGTCTTATATACCCACCCATAGCCTGAAATGATGGAGGTGTGTGTTTTTTTATTTTTTTTTTTTTTATTTTATTCGCGAAGGGGGAACCTTCAAAAGGCACCACCATGCAGGTGGGAGTGTGCGATTCCTACGCACTTAGCCTGAACCTCCGCATTGAAACTTCGTCTCTTTGTAAACCCCGCGGTACAGCCACAAAGCATGTTAATAGACGTGAAGTACTCTATTCAGCCTACTGTGTTTTGTGAACGCTAAAATCTTCGCAGTTCTTTTGTTATGGTTTTAGCGAGAGTACTGATTACTGACCAGTTCGCTTCGCTTTTCAGCATTAGAGACACCAAGTTTTGTTGTGTCTCAGTATCCCCGAGATTGTTCGAAGCCTCAAGGTGGGCAATATCGAACTTGAGGCACTCAAATAAAGCATGGTGTGCATCTTCCAATGTATTTGAAGAGCATTGTGAGGAGTATGGATTTACTGCGTGCTTAAATTGGAACAAGTATGCTCTGAAGCACCCATAACCACTCAAAATTTGTGTCAGATAGAAGTTCACTGAGCAGTGACTTCTTTCGCACCAATCGAGATAAGCTGGTATGTGCAGCGACCCTTCAGAGATATATTCCAGCGATCTTGCCACTGTAACATGCTTTTTTCTCTAGCAACATTCTTGCAAATGGACACATTTTTATTGACCGTCAGAAGCGCCTCATCCACGAGAAGGTCGATGGGTATCCAGCTTGCTAGGACTAATGCAGCATCTTCGGAAACTGTTCTGAAGGCACAACATACCCAGAGTGCGCCGAGTCTGTAAACAGATTCAATACCTCGCCGGTAAGACTTCGTCTTCATTGCTGAGGCCCATACCGTTGTCCCATACATCACAATTGTACTAAATTAATGAGTAGTTTCCTGCGCGCTCGTTTGGGACTTTTTTTTTAAATAAATGAACACCAAACGTATTAATTTGGCTCAAAATTGAACAACATGACCCATCTCTTTATGATCTTGTGTCTCAGTAAAATCATATATTTTGACCAATTATGAAATCTATATATAACTCTATGGCCCAGCTATGAGCTGAGATAGTCACTGTCCATAGGGTTTGTTACATAATCACCTATTTTTCGCCAAAGCTTCAGTGTTCACGTGAAATCGGTAGCTGTAACTAAAATATTGATATTTTTGCAGCAAGAAAACTATCTCAAAAGGCGGATTATTTGTAAACTTTTATCGGATAACGGATACCGAATATTTGTATATGACCTTTCTTTATGTACTCGTTGAACGGATGCACCTTCTGTTGTTTGCTGTCTTATTTTATTATTTTACAAGCTTTAATAAATATTTATTCATCGGATACAAATAATAAAAGGATCTGGACTCTCCTTATCTGGATTAGAGAATTGTATAAAAAAAATTAGCGTGTCTCTTAACATTGTAAAATAACTCATTGACTTATCTTGGACGTATGTTATAAGTAGTTAAAGGATCATTCAATTAAGCTAAAGTTTTATAAATTTTTCAAAAGTTAATGGATTTTTAATCTATTGAAATCAGTACCTTTATGTAAAAGCTACCACTGAGAAAAGCGACCGCAATTGCACTGTTTTAAAAATGAGCTTGGCCTTAATAAGTGTATCGAAAATGTAAAAATTAGGGTCATTAAAAATAAAAATAAATTTGAAAATATTCGGCACTCACTTGGTTTCAATTGTAACCACTTACGACACATTTTTATGCTGTTAACATAACGTAACAAAATACGCAATGATTTGAAATAAAACTCATTTAAATGGTGTAAAGAGGAAGTAAGCCACAACAACAAAAACAACAAATGCACAATAATAGCAAAAGGCATTTAAATGCCACCAGACGATGACAATGGAAGAGCGAGACGAATGCGATGGGCAGACAGCGCAACGTTGGCAGCAACAACGTAAGTTTTGCCTAATTTGTTCAAAATTAATGTTCACGAACAAGTAGCAACAACAAAGCACAACATCGCTCAAGACAATTTTGCCGCAACACACAACAACAGTAACAACAACATCTATAGCTGTCTTCCTCTTTTGCTGCTCTGTTTTAATGCATAACATTTTTCGCAGTGCCACTAAAATAAGTGAATAACTTAAAATAGGCGAACAAACACAAATAAAACTAGTGGAAAAAAAAAATAAAGCGTTGACGTAGACGCATGGTTGTTGTTGCTTTTGTGGCTTACAGAGCTTGAAAACTTGATATGTTGAACTTGAGCTTGAATTCAGGCTGAGCAACGACGTTAACGAAGAAAGCTTCGCAGTCAACGTTGACGCGAACGTAGACGCTGTCTTAAAATGCTGCAGAAAAGCTTGCTCAAGAGTGACGCAGTGAGTGGCTATGAACGGTGTTTAAGAGGAATGGAAATGAAGTACAAGAGGAAGTATAGCTGTGCAATAAAAGGTAGCGTGTTGTTTCTTCTCTCATAAAAAACAACAAACGAGGCCAGAGCTTGAATAAATTGGGTCAACGTTGCGTATGAGCAACAATTTACTGCAATTCGTTGTGTGAGAATGAGAGCGAGAGAGGGAAAAAACAGAAAAAACAACTCCCATTCGAATTGATAATGAAAATTAAAACAAAAACCAAGTAAATACAGCAAACGACATGAATAATTTTTGAATAAATAAGAGATGCAAGAAAATATGTAAAAAAAGGTAAAGAAAAAATTGAGTAGTCATGATTACAACAAAACTAGTAACAAGTATTTAAAAAATGGAAGGAAATTAAAAGAAAAGTTTATAATTGACACAGTTATACAAATCACTAATTATGTAAGGTTAGATTTGATTGAAAGTATAAAAAGAAACGAAACATTAATGAACAAAAAGAAAAATTTCAAGCAACTAACAGTTAAAAGAAAAACAATTAGACTTTTAAGGTAAGAACTTTACTTTAAGGTATAATATACGTGCAACAACCGAAAACAGGAGCTGTTTTCAAAAAATTTTTTTTAGATATTAGATGTTAATATTTTTTTTTTAAATTTATGCAGGTTATTGTACATAAAAAATACTTTATAAATATATTTTTTTTTTTTAATTACAGTTCTGGCTTTTATATAGAGGGCGCTGAAAATGGCATTGAAAAAAAGACATCCAAAACGGTTCGATGGATATGACCTTTCTCATATATCGGAAACAAAAAAAATCAAATGACATTTTAAAGCATAGATCTTATATTAAGCATTAAGCGGAAGTTGAAGTAAAAAGTTCGAAAAATAGATAAATTTTTACGCGCTATTTTGTTTATATAAAAAAACAAAAAAAAAAAAAATAAATACTTGAATTTAGGGGGGATGCATAAAGGACAAAATAACGAACAAAATTCAAATCATTGAAATTGAACCAATAGATTTCGAGTTATCTATCGAACCGTTTTAAAAAAACTAGTTTCGAGGAAATCGCGTTTAAATTTTTTTATTTGTTGTAAAATAAATTGTAATTCAAGAATTTGTAAAAACTAACATTATAAGAGTAAAGCGGTTCGGATTTTATTAAATTCAGGTATTTTATTATTTTATTAAACATAAAATTTGTTCAGTTAAACACGTATATGATTTAAATAAAAATATTTAAAAAAAACGTTAATATGAGAACTAAAAAAAAAAAATCATTGCGGTTTGGATAATTTCCCATTCTGAGGACAACTTATTTGCCACGTTCTTTGGCGGGGCTAATTTGAAAAGCTTAAAGATGAATAAAAAAATTTATTTAATCAATATTTTTTTTTGCAATGAAAAATTTTTGAGATAATTACCTCTAAATTATTCGTTATTTGAATACATATCGTCGTATGTGGAACTGTTGTCTTCAGGTTTTGAGGCCATCAATTCGTGGCAATTGATGCACAACTGAATCGTATGACTTTTGCAAATAAGTTTGTCACAAATAGTAGTACGTTGTTTTTGTCTTGCGATGCATATTCGGCATTGTAAGCAGCGCACAATTGATCTGTAGTATCAACACCTCCTTTCGTTTTGTTATAAAATTCAATAACTTCTGGTAGGCAATTCGGACCATCAGTTATTTTTCCGTCATTATGGAATCTTGAAAGTAGTAAAACACACTTATTCTTTTCTGGCACATATGATAGTAATGTAGCTTTTTTCTGATAACAAAAAATGGTTGATTTAGGCGCTCTGTGTTTAGTTACAATGAATGTTGGTGGTATTACTCGTTTATTTTTCCTTAGAGTCCCAATCAGTGTTGTTTTATGATTCAAAAGATGCGTAGCTAATGAGTACGTCGTAAACAAGTTATCGGTCGTTATATTTCGGCCAACGCCTTGAAGATGGCTGGTTAATCGTTTTACCACTTCTTCTGGCTTATTACATAAATTATATGGGCCAGGATGTTGTTTCCCACAGTAAACTTCGAGTTTTGACGTATAGAATGACGCAGAGTCAACAGCTGAAAATATTTTAATACCATATTTTGCTGGTATTAAACCATTTCACCATTTTCATTTTACTTGAAAAAAAATAACACTATAGTAAATAAACTAGCATAATTACTAATGTGGGTGTCAGCCACCCGAAATTCTTGTTCCTACAATACTAACGTGGGTGTAAAGCACCCAAACACTTTTTAAAATGGGTTATTTTTATAATTTAGTTAAAAAAAAGCACTGAATTTTGTTTTAATATATATCAAAATATATAGAAAGAGATTACATTTGATATAATGCACGTACTATTTCCCTATCAATTAATAATTTCCATTTTTTTTAACTTTGGGTGTAATCCACTCTAGTGAATGTAACGAAGGGTTAAACAAAAAAAAAACCTAAGTAATGTTTTACTTTTTGTGTGCAAGAAAAAATAATGTTAACTTACAGTCAGGCATTAAAGTTTAAATACATCGCACAAAAGAAGCGTTTATAAATAATGAATTATTTGAACTCACATGTCAATATGCAGTTTTTTTTTAAAGACCGAGAAATTTTATTTGGCAACACTGTTTTTTTTTTACAGTCGATTCGACATTTCTCGGTTGTTTTGTGATCAGTTTGGTTTGACAATTCATTTTGAATAGACTCAAGTCGAAGCAACGCTTTTTAAACGGACTGAAAATGAACTGGAAGGTTACCCACTGTTGTATCGTTAAATTCTGTTCAGTGATGAGAATCATTTTTGGCTCAATTAGCATACCATAAGCAAAATTGCCGCATTTAGAGTGGAGAAATTTCTCAAGAAATTCTTTAGGCAACGTTTTATTCTCGTGGATCATAGGTCCATATTGGTCTTCAAAAATGATGATGAATAGAACGTACCAGTCAAGGTGACCGGTTCAGAGACATACTAACTAATTAAGTAATTTTTTTTTACCTCAATTGGAAGCCATTAATGTTGCAGACATATAACACATAGGCGTGCGGTACAATAAATTTACTGAAAAAAAAGTTAACGAATGATAACACGAAATGTACCTGTGAAATGGCCACCTCAATCGTGCGATTTGACGTCATTCAATTCTTTCTTCGGGTATATGTAAAGTCGCTTATTTATGCCAATAAATAAGAACCAATTGAGCACTTGGAAGCCAACACACGAAGCGTTATTGCCGGAATACAGCTGCCGATATATGCTATGTACGAAATTATATTCAAACATTAATGTCACGAAATTAAAGTAAATTTTATGGATTTTAAAAATATTTTCCTTTACTAATTTTCTAAACATTTTGATTAAATGTTCTTCTGGTCTTTAGAAAATAAGTTAAGAATGCGAAATAAAACTTTTTTCTTTAGAAGTCTAGAAAATTAGTATCGCGATTTAAGATTAAATGTTTCTTAATACAGAGTTTTCCAATAGAGACTTGACAACTTTGAATTAAGCTTCTGAACGCACCCTTTCACTAATCATCAAACTGTCACTGTCAATTTATTCAGTAAAATCAACATTTTCATCGTAGTAAAGTACACGAACGAACAAAGTCTGCAAATTATAAAAATTTACTACCGAAATTAGGAGTTGGTGATCGCAACTTTAAGAGCGTTAACTGCAATTTTCGGTCGTAATTCTCGCCCTAGTAGACAGACAACAACAAGTTTAGTGCAAAAATTTGAGTCTACATATTCGTTGTGTGATGTTGCTGTGTCAGTGAGACAACGGGTTGGTCGAATTGTCGAAAATATCGCTGCCGTTCAGGCGTCTGTAGCAAACGATACAAAACAGTCAATTCGACGGCGTTCTCAAGAATTGGGCATCGCCCAGACCACTTTATGGCGAATTTTGCGTAAGGATCTTGGTTTGCATCCATGCAAGATTAAGCTGACTCAAGAATTGAAGCCGATGGACCATTTGAAGAGACGTACGTTTTCCGATTGAGCTCTGGAAAAGATGATGAATTTCATCCCAAAATCATTTTCAGTGTCGAAGCTCATTTTTGGCTCAATAGGTTCGTCAATAAGCAAAATATGCGTTATTGGTCGGGTGAAAATTCACATGTGCTTCATGAATCACCACTTGATCCACCAAAAATAACTGTTTGGTGCCAACTTTGAAGGCGAAATGGCGGCCATTTCAGCCAAAATGTGTCGCCGAGTCATCTAAAAATTGGGTCTAACGAATCGACCGCTGCATACGTTTTCGCGGTGGCCATATGAACGAAGTAGAGTTCCATTCATAAATGTTTTGATTGTACTTCAAGCCGATAGTTAAGTTTTTGAAATATCTCAAATGGTTTGCGTTTTATTTAAAAAAAAGTTGTCAAGTCCTTAACGGAAAACGATTTATGTAAAAAATATTATTAAAGGACCCTCTTAAAATCAAAATATTATAAAGAAAAGAAATATAAAAGCTGTGGTCTAGAGAGACGTCTAAAAACGTCTAAACTTGCCCATACAAAGTGTTTTTTTGCCTTTGTTGAGGGTACTCCAATGAGCAAAGGAATAATTTGAACCGAGTGTATTCAACATTTTTTTTTTCATCCGGTCTAATATCATATATATACTGGCTGATTCTTATATTTAAGGGTTTGGCAACGCTAATGTCATTTTAGTCAAACTTTTCTCGTCTAAGTTTGACTAAAATGACATTAGCGTTGCCAAATCCTGAAATATAAGAATCAGCCAGTATATATATGATATTAGACCGGAACTGTACTTAATATTAATAAAAAAAGGAGTAGGCTGTGTCGTGGACACTCCAGACGTTTTAAAGCGACAGTGTTTTTATATCTTTGTTTCTATCTTTTCCTTTGTTCCCAAAATTTATCCTCATCCTAATGTTATTCTGTTATTTGCCCCTATAATTTTCCTACTTCATGTCCAAACACTTGTTTTAATCCATGTCCAAATTTTTGACTTAATACTCGTTCAAAACCCTATCCTAGTTTGGAAAGGTGTGCTATAGATATTAAGGATTCAATATAGAATTCAACGGGTTCTATTCTAATTCTAAGAATATGGATTATTCTTATTCTAGTCATATTCCTTTTCCGGCTTCATTGTGTTTTTTGTTGTTTGAGACCAGTGTTGGTTGCCACGAAAAAACTTTTGAAAACATAACTTCTGTTTTCGGCTTGTCGAAACTTCGTAAGATTTTTGTTGTTGCTGTATAATTGTTTGTTTTTATTTTTTTGATGTTGTTGTTGTTGTTGTTGATGTTTTTGCTTTTTTTCCATTTACTTTTGCTTTTATTTTTAATTTTACTTTAGCTTTTACTTTTGGTTTTGCTTTTATTTTTGATTTTGATTTTGCATTTGCTTTTGATTGTGCTTTTGATTTTGATTTTGATTTTGATTTTGATTTTGATTTTGATTTTGATTTTGATTTTGATTTTGATTTTCATTTTGATTTTGATTTTGATTTTGATTTTGATTTTGATTTTGATTTTGATTTTGATTTTGAGATTTTGATTTTGATTTTGAGATTTTGATTTTGAGTTTGATTTTGATTTTGATTTTGATTTTGATTTTGATTTTGATTTTGATTTTGATTTTGATTTTGATTTTGATTTTGATTTTGATTTTGATTTTGATTTTGATTTTGATTTTGGTTTTGATTTTGAGATTTTGATTTTGATTTGCATTTTGATTTTGATTTTGATTTTGATTTTGATTTTGATTTTGATTTTGATTTTGATTTTGATTTTGATTTTGATTTTGATTTTGATTTTGATTTTGATTTTGATTTTGATTTTGATTTTGATTTTGATTTTGATTTTGATTTTGATTTTGATTTTGATTTTGATTTTGATTTTGATTTTGATTTTGATTTTGATTTTGATTTTGATTTTGATTTTGATTTTGATTTTGATTTTGATTTTGATTTTGATTTTGATTTTGATTTTGATTTTGATTTTGATTTTGATTTTGATTTTGATTTTGATTTTGATTTTGATTTTGATTTTGATTTTGATTTTGATTTTTATTTTATTTTGACTTCTGCTTTTTATTTTGCTTTTATTTTTATGTTTGCTTTTGCTTTTATTTTTATGTTTGCTTTTGCTTTTACTTTTCTTTTTGCTTTTGCTGTTGCTTTTCCATTGGTTGTACTTTTCTGTGGTGCATTAGCTTTGCCTTAGCTGCATGCAATTTATGCACGCAAAACTGATGCATTTACGTTATATTAGGCGATTCCCTGAGGGATTCATGATGCCGTAAATTTTTTTATTTTTATCATGTGGCAGAAGAACTCACTTTTCGTTCCATAAAATTTGCCGTTTCTCCATTAGTCACAGAATTAAAATTCCAAGCAACGTTTTAACACTGTTGTTTAATTCACTGTATTAAGGTATTACGTGTATTACGTGTAGCAACCAAAAATAGGAGCTGTTTTCAAAAAATTTTTTTAGATATAAGAAGTTATTATTTTTTCTTAAAATTTATACAGGTTATTGTACATAAAAAATACTTTATAAAAATGTTTTTTTTTTTAAATACAGTTCTGGCTTTTATATAGAGTGCGCTGAAAATGGCATTGAAAAAAGGCATCCAAAACGGTTCGATGGATATGGCCTTTCCCATGTATCGGAAACAAAAAAATTAAATGACATTTGAAAGCATAGACCTTATATTAAGCATCCCTTTACGCAAGACCCCCGGAATGTTTTTTTTTTAATTATGGTGGAAGTTGAAGTAAAAAGTTCGAAAAATAGATACATTTTCGCTTGCTTTTTTGTTTATATAAAAAAAACAAAAAAACATATATACTTGAATTTAAGGGGGATGCTTAAAGGACAAAATGCAAAAAAAATCATTGAAATTGAACCAATAGATTTCGAGTTATCTATCGAACCGTTTTGAAAAATCTAGTTTCGAGGAAATCGCGTTTAAAGTTTTTTTTTGTTGTATGGAGCTAAGACATTGGTTAACGAAAACCGTTTTAACTTCCGTTTTTTTTTAAATACCGATTTAAAAATGTACATGTAAATTCTTAAAACTATAAAGAACATATTAAACAAAAAAAAATTTTTTTTTTTCGAAAAATTTACATGTATATTATACCTTAATTGCTTTCTACCCTGAAGTCATGATGATAAAAAATTTTTTAATATCTGCATTGTGAGGCCTAATAGCACATCTATGTAGTAAAATAAGGATCTATTAGTAGTAAAATAAAAGCATTTACCGTAGCACGTCTCCTGAGTGATTAATAATTCCATGTAACGATATTATATTTCTGTTGCAAAAGCTGCTATCTTCACGATCTGTCGGCGTTCGAATTTTTTTTTTAATTTTTCTCGGAAGACCGAGTATTTTCGTTTTTAAACATTTACTGTGGCTTATATATTTACCAAGTAATTATTCATGCAACGCCGTAGTATGAATGTTGCATTATCGATTTCTGTGTCCCTGTTATGTCTTGTAAGCGTTTTTGTTGTAAGCGTTTCGAACAGGCCTTTATTGACGGATCATATATTTTAACCTACTCAACGCGTAATAATTCCATGTAACAAATTTTCAATTCCATTGTTAAGTAGTAGTGACTTTTTTGAAAATCTGCGCTGTAAAACGTAACCTTGTCACGTCAAAATGGAATTAACACGAGAACATTTTTGTGCGATTATTTTTTTACAGCTTTCGACGTGAATTATCTCAACAAGAGTGCATCGATGAACTCAATTCGACTTTTGGTGTTAAAGCACCATCAAAAACCTCTGTTTAGTGGTGGTGCACAGATTTTAAGCAGGGCCGTACTTCGCTCTGGGTACTAACAAACTTTGGGAAGGGTGTTCAAAATCCGTTGTTGTGCCACAAAACATGGATGCTGTACAATGACTTCTTTTTGTGACAGCACATCAAGGACAAATTGCGTGGACAAAGATTTTCGACGCCTGCGGCATGGGGTTCGAACGAATGTTATCATAAAGGAGAATATTTCGAAAAAGAAATGAGAAAAAATTCGGCCGTTACATTTATTCCCGAAATATATGTTGCAACCCTCGTTATAGGTACCTACATATACAGTCACACAGAAAACTATACTAACTCCCCCCTAAATATGGAATTTTAAACAAACTATACATTTCTAATCTAAGCAAACCACACATTAACAAGTGCAATTGTCTCGTTAATTTCGCGGTTGGTTTTTCTTCATATTTCGCTTGATTTTCAAAAAAAAAAAACAAAAAAACCAAATTTGATTTTGCTTCACTAAAATAAAACCAGTAAAACAAAATATTTGTTGTGAAAATAGCCCAAAAACGAAGGAAATTTGTCTTAAAATACGAGAGCAAATAATAAGATTAAAAAAAGAGGATAATTCTTTGAACTCTATTGCAAAAAGAATTGGTCGTGCCAAGTCAACAATGTAAGCAATAATAAAAAAACTATTACGTGTCAATATCGTTAGCATATCAAAGCTAAAAGTGGACGCCCACCTTAAATTTCTCCAAGAGTTCATTGGTATATTAACCCTTTGACGACCATTGGGACACCGGCGACCCTTTTACTTTCGAATTTTTCCTGGAAAAGCTATACAAACGATTTTTCTTAACAAGGTATCATTCAACAGGGAATGAATGTGGCTTCCAGAAAGTACTTCATTTTGAAGGGAAGATTCATCCCTTTGCCTATCAGACCACCCCAAAGTCGAAAAATCTTTACTTTTTCTCCCCCTTCTTCTTGCTGCAATATTTTGGGGGTAGGAGGAGCTATAGGTAAAAAATTTTTGGGGAAGTTGCGGGAAACCTTTCACTTTTCAACAAAAAATAGCAAAAAAAGATAGTCCACTTGGGCTGTCCACGCGACCACCAAATCTGACGGGACCTATAAGTCCCAATGGTCGTCAACGGTAAAAATCTAAGACATATTTAATTTTGTTGAAAAGTTGATTTATTTGAAATAAAAATGAATTTGTTTGCATTTTTGATCAATGCATTGAATTTTCATTTTCTTATGAAGAAATTTGAAGTTATTTCAATCATTGGCGTAGCAAAATTGTTTTTTGCAAAATGCACAAATAGTATTTATTCGATGACCTTCGTGTTGTTTTGAGCAGAAAAAACATCTTTATGTCCCGTTTCTCTTTTGCAGAATTATCGAACATGGAAGTGATATCCGCAAGTTTAAACTTCATAGGTACCTGACTTATAACTTCGCGGTTGGTGACCGTATTGATCATTTGAGTAGCCAGTTGCCCGCGGACTTAATGCAGATATAGAAAATGAATTATTATTCGAAGTAGAAATTTTGTTGTAACCACAGTGCACAGCGGCGGATTTACATACGGGTTGAAAAGGCTTTAGCCGCCATCCCCCTTGAAATTTTTTTTGTGTGGAAAAAAAAAATTGAAAAACGCTAAAAGCCGTTTCCCCTTGGACTATAAAACTATTAGCTCAGTCCTTCCCCCCTCTGGTGAATCCTAGATCCGCCACTGATTGTGCATACTCAAATCAAAGCGATCGCAAGTAGAAGACGCAAGTAGAATTTGGTCTTTGATTTGCGATCGTGTTGTAGTAATACTGAAATAAAAACACAAAATCAAAAGTGGAATTTTCTTTCTAATGGTGGTACTTTGGCCACTCTACGACTATTGGTCTAAAAGATATTTCCAAAATAGGTCAAAAATTCAATAAAAAAATTTTTTGTTACGGAGTTTTGTTTTGCATCAAATGAAAGATCCGATTTTTTGGAAAATTTAACCTAAATTTAATTTATCCTTTTGTGATATTTTGAATAGTCGTAAAGAGGTCAAAGTATCACCATTGGAAAGGTTATTTTTCAACCTTTCATTGGATGTCAAACATTACACCGTAGCAAATATAGGTAGAAGGCCAGATATTATGATAGAATTTTTGGGGTTTTTTAACTAAAATATTTTGGGAATACCACCTAAACCAATAGTTATATAGAGGTCAAAGTACCATCATTGCAAAGGTTATTTTTTAAACTTTCATTGGTAAACTTTCAAAACAGATTAAAAACAACGAGTTCTCATGAAGTAAATCAAAATTCAAGCTCAAACTTTTCGTTTGCATACTGTCAACGAGAGAAAATAGTGGCATACATTTTTACTGTTGACGACCATTGGGACATATAGGTCCCATGATTTTTCACACTTTTGCATGTAAAAAAATTGTTTTTTGCGACACTTTTGTTTACTAATTTGGAGTCGCTTAACACGAATCCGTTGTCGGATTAACGAATTTTCCAGCGGTTCAGGAGCGGTCGTCAAAGGGTTAAAAGTGTTGTGAATAAAAATCCGAAAATAACAGCTGTAGAAATTCGAAATATCTTGGAAACTGACGACAATATTAATTTTAATTCCAAAACAGTTCGAAGTGTTTTGAGAGAAAACGGAATTTATTGCCGAGTGCCCAGAAAACACCATTCTTCAAACAAATTAACAAAAAGAAGCAACTCGACTTTGCCTTACAGTATGCCGACAAATCGACAGATTTGTAGGCGAATGTGTTGTTCAGTGATGAGAGTAAGTTCAATTTATTATTTGAAAATCAGTTTGAAAGAATCCGCAAGTAAGTTGGGTCTATGTAGTACCTGGTATTACCCAAAAAATATATTCCATATAGTCAAGGAATGGTTGCTTTACAACGTGCCAAAACAACTCCATTCTCCACCCCAGCCCCCGACCTCAACCCAATAGAGCATTTGTGGAATGAATTAGAACACCGCATACGAAAAAAAAAACATTTCTCAACAAACAGGAACTGAAAGATGCTTTGGAGCGTAAGTGGAACTAAATAACGGCTGAAACAATAAAAAACTCGTATTTTCAAAGAAAAATCGATTAATAGCAGTACTCGATGCAAAGGGAGGTCCAACTTTGTATTAAATACACAAACCAGATACTGTTAAACTAAATTTAAGTACATTTGCTTTTAGAGTACGTATACTTTACTGTGCCAAGAAATTGAATTTTTGTGTTTTATATAATATCAAAATATTTTATTTTGCATTTGAATCACAGATTAAATAATTCTGATCTAATACGTTTTTTTGGTATATTCACTTTTTAAAAATAAAGCCAATACTTGTTTGTACGCGGTATTCGTGAGAGGTACGTATACTTTTCTATGTGACTGTATATTATCTAAATTAAATAACGAATAGAAGACTAGTCAACGGTCAAACTGCTTATAGGCGACACAACTCAACAAAATATCTCGAATAATCTGAAGATAACGAAATTATGTGCGGAAAATTGAATTCAACAGATTTGATTTATCTAGCAAGAAGCGAACTTAATGACTTAGAAACATTTTAAAATGACACATAACGGAAACGGATACTGACATCAAATGATATCAAATCAAAATAAACCTATAGCATTTGTCAGGCCATAGATACGCTGTATCTATGAAATAAGCAATGTGCAGAGATCTATTTGGAACTCGATGAAAAAGAAAACGCCAACACGTTGCCCTGTTGACGTACATTGTTGTTAACTTGGCTATTTTGCCGGTAAAGAACAGAAGAAGTAGCAAAGAAATAAAAACAATAAAATAAACTAAAAACTATTGTTTATTGTTTGGAAAAGAGAGAAGACAAAAACAAAAAAAAAGAGAGAGAGTTTATTATTTAGAAAATGAAAAGAAAGAGAGAAATAAAAAAAGAGAGGGCGAGAGATAAAATATTGAAAAACATGGAGAGAAATAAATACAATTGGAAAAGAGACATAAGTTGAAAAAATGGAGGACGTAACGTAATCTAAGAGCTTGTCGCTAACGTAACTTGAATGTTTACGCAACAAACTGATTGTGAGCTTTGTGACGTAACTCTCAGCAGCAAGAAATGAGACAAACAACCAAAAAAGTACTCAGCGAAAAGGAGATAGCAAGCCTCCAAGAGCTCCACTCTCTGAAAATGCATGCAAATTTGCTGTGACATAACGACTAAAAAGTATTTGTGAATTACTCAAGCTCAAGACGGCCAACGCTAGTCGGTAGAACAAAAGTACAACTCATTCGTTTACCAGCAGCGGCGGTTGAAATACATGTTCGCTGAGTACGTTTCATAAAAACGCGTGAAGAGCGAGCAATTGCCGAGCCACAACAAGAACAAGTGCAAAATAATAATAAAAAAAAATACATTTGTTTTAAAATATCTAAATTAAGTGATGAAGAAAACCATGTTTTTTTTCTAATGTGTGGAAAAATTAATAAAAAATATCATCTAGCTTTTAATAAGTAGCAGAATAAAATGTTGAATAAGTGATAGAGTGAAGAAAAAAAAAAAAAACACACCCGAGTGTTACGCGATTGAAACAAAAGCAAGGCAGTTACGTAAAGAAGTATCTTGTATCTGACAAAACAAGTTACGCCCAACAACAACAAGACAAATAAAGTGCAAAATTCTTTTCAACTTTTGTGTTTAAAAAGTGTCTTCAAAATCAGTGCAATTTTCCAAAATTTAGGAAAACAAAGAAAAAAAAAACAATAAAACGTCAGCAGTATCTCGCAGATACTACAGAAGGTAATTAACATCACAAGAAATACAAAAGAAATACAAAAATAAATTAAACGGTTAGAATAAGTTAGTGCAGGTGAAGACCAAGGGAGACATCACTTTAAACAGTTATAAAACCAAAAATTTGTTTGTTGAAATCGAATTTAAAAAAATCGACAAAAAAAAAAAACGACATGCTTCGCGCGCTGTTACGACATCAGCCTATGTCGCAGCCAAACGAAGGCAAGCCGAAAGAGGAGGCACATCAGGCACGCTCTCAATACGATTGTATTGCGGGGTACCGCTGGGGTCACGAACCCCCACTGATTTAAAGCGCAAAACAAGAGCACAAATGGGGCTACAGTGAGAGTGGGAGAGAGATAGAGAGTTAGAGAGAGAGCTAATACATTAAGAGAGCTTACGTAGATAACGAATTCATTCAAAAATATTGAATGAAATAGTTAGAGAGTCAAGAGGGATACGAAGAGTGCGCAGATACTTTTATAAAAAAAACAAAAAAAACACAATTTCTGTGGCTATTAAGCCAAAGAATTGTTTGATTTTTTACTGACTAAGTTGCCTAACTTTAGTTATTACGTGTTTTTAAATAAAATTTCGTTTTGCTGAAATTCTGAGAACTTTCTATTAGCGATTGCTTAAATTTTCAAAGTATTTGCTTAAATTAAACGCTTAAAGTGAATATAACAACAAAAACAGCAATAATATAAACAACAACAACAAAAACAACAACAACAATAGCAACAATAACAAGACCAACAACAACATCAACTGCGAAAATCAGGCACACTTACGCTGTTACGCGCTTCTTATTACGTAAATGTGATTTGTTAGAAACGTAATCGCTTCATAGCAACAAAATAGCAAAAACAACTGGCTAGTGACACTTATAAAATCTGAATCCATAATTATCGTTGTTGTTCTTCTTTGTTGTTGTTGCTGTTGTAGAATTTAATTCTCAAAATTCATGCATCGTTAAATTGAGTTGTTATACAACAGAGTGCTGCCAAGTTTTTATAAATTTGTGAATAGCTGTCAAAACATGTTAGCAAAAGAATTATTTAAGAACTAATCAAGAGTAAATTAAAAAAAAAAATGCTCAATAAACTATGCCGCTTATCAAAAAGAAGAAAAACAAAATCATCACAGAGCACAAAATAGTTTTTTTGAGAATCCTACGAATACAACAACGTAATTGAAGAGTTGTGAAATAAAAATACAATGGAAGCTATTATTTCTCTGCAGAACCTTCTATGACTGATTGAAAAATTTATAATTTAAAGTGCAATAACAATGCTATTTGCATTTTAAAGGAATTTAAAGTTCTTAATGAGTTGAAAACTGTGAAAAACAAACCGTTAACAAAAGCTACGAAGAAAAAAGTATAACGAAGAAATTCTTCGTAGTATCGTGTTGCAAATGAGTTGATTCAAACAAAAACAAAAAAAAAGGAAATGCTTCAATCTCCTCACAAATGCATGAAGTATGTCAACCTTATGTAATGCGCTCGTTAAATAACAATTTGTTACGTTGCACTACGTAATGTTTGTGCATTCAATTTAGGTAACTTAATTTTGCAATTTACTCATCTAAGAAATGCATTTGAATTATATTTGAACAACCATCTATTGTTTTGTAGCGTTGACATCAGTTATTCCTTAGATAAACGACAATTGATGCAGTCATAAAGAGTTATCTAAGAATTGAGACCATTTTTTATATTGCAATGGATATAAGACTACCACGTCATCACATGGCGTGAGTTGAAACTGTCTGTTTTAAGTCGCTGGTTTTGTCATATTCCGATGGAAATCTTTTTTGTGAATAGTTCAAAACTACATAGGTTAGGTTAGGTTCTTATGGCTGAGCCGACAGACGACTCGTACACTTAGGCCAGTGCAGGCCCGTGTGATACCACATAATCTCTTTTGACCTATGGGAGATATATCCCTCCTCAACAAACCATTTCGATCGGATTATGAATTTCATTATATGCCCGATTTCCAGGCATGAGACTTCGGTAAGTCCATTTAAGAACGGATGGCCCAGAGTTTCCAATCTCCTTTTACTTAGCGCCGGACACTCGCAGAGGAAGTGCTGGACATTTTCTTCCTCCTCCTCGCATTTGCAGCTTCTGCAGAAATCATTTGATATAAGTCCCAATCGAAGAGCGTGTGTTCCGATTAGACAGTGACCCGTGAGGATTCCTACTATTTTTGTAAAATTTACTCTACTTAATCCAAGCAGTTATTTAGTGCGTTTTAGGTCGTAGCGAGGCCACGTTAGCTTAGCTACCCTACATGTGTCAAGGTGTTCCCAACGTGCCTGTGCAAGACTCAAAGAATTGTTCTTGCACTGGAGTTTATAGGAGAACATGGGTATACCAGTGAAATCCTCATTTAAGAGGGTGTACGAGGTCGTACCCTTCCTTGCCAATTCGTCAGCCAGATTATTGCCCTCGATATCCCTATGACCGGGTACCCATATGAGGTGGATCCTGAATAACCTTGCCATCTCGTTAAGAGATCTGCGGCAGTCAGTGAGAGTTTAAGAGTTGTCAATATGTGAGTACAGTGCTTTTAGCGCAGCTTGACTATCTGAGAATATATAAATATTCTTTCCCCTAAGGTCTCTCTGACCTAAAATCTTAGCGTTTTCATATATAGCCATTATCTCCGCTTGGTAGACACTACAATAGTTTGGGAGTCTAAAGGAAGCTTCTATTTCCAGATCTTGGGAGTAAATTCCTCCCCCTACCTGCTTTTGAAGCTTGGATCCATCTGTAAAGATTTTAATTCCGTTTACTTTAAGGGGGTCTTGTTAGTCCAGTCTAGCCGTGAAGGGATGAGAACTTCATAGTTCTTTTCAAGATTTATGCAAGGAACACAGTAATCTGTTTTGTCAAAATAACATAACTCGAGTTAGATTGTCTTTTGAAGATCCCTAATTTGAATTCACGAATAACCTGTGCAACTGGGATCAGGCCCGTAGCCAAATTTTAACACCAAACTACAACCCCATCCCCCCCCCCCCCCTCTATAGGTTCGAAAGAGAAACAAGAATATATTTTCGATATCAATTCCCTCCCCCCAAGGAAAATCTTGGCAATGGGTCTGACTGGGATATTTTTTTTTCCTTTTTTTCGCTGTAGTTTTTCTAATAGGGTTTTCTGATTCTTTTTTATTTAGTCAGTAAACATAGAAATTCCATTATAAAAAAATTTACGACTGAGCAATGTCTCTAAATATAGGAATTTTACATAAGTAATTTCACATCTTTAACTTTATCTTCAAATTTTAAGTCGATGCCATTAAGGAAATTACAGGTATATCAGAAAAAAAGTGAACCGCTTTGTAAATCGGTAAGAAATTTGCTTTAAGGTTGTTAAGATTAAACTTATTAGCTTTCGACCAATCTTCAATTTTGCTAATATCTTCATTTACCTCACTACATAAATCGTTAACAAGACTTATTGGATTGGACAAGTGCAGCTGCAGATCATCAGCATATGCATGCATGGTAACATGGCGGCATTTGTCGAATATATTATTAAGAAAGCTTAAAATTTAAAGCAGACCAAGTACCGAGCCTTGAGGCACTACACAGCATAAATTTCTAAAAGCAGACAGATAAATTCCAAAAGGTAGAATATTGGGTGCCGTATGAATTAAAGCCTTAAAACGTCGAACGCCATTTTTTCACTTGTGAACAGCTGCTACAACGGCAAAAAAGAAAGGTAGTTTTGCATCGTATTGTAACTGGTGATGAAAAGTGGGTTTATTACTATAACCCCGAGCGCAAAACACCATACGGCTGACCCGTATGTCAAAATCAACATCAAAGCCGAATAATCACAGTGGCAAGGTAATGAATTTGATGTATTCGTGATGTATTGTTTTCGTGTATGACGCATGCCCTTGTGGATCAGCACTTTCGCTTTTTTAAAGAACTCCAAAATTATATCTATTCGTGGATCGCATCAAAAGACGCATCGTTTTTTGGAGATGGTATCCAAAAATTGCCAGAAAGATGGGGAAGAGTAGTGGCTAGCGATGGACCATACTTTGAAAAATGAATTTGTAACAAAATTTTCACAACATAGCGTCAAACTTGAACAAAAATAATTTAAAATTTTTTATACACCAATTATACAACTGGCGGACAGCTGTGACAGAAAACTTCAAATTAAGTTCTAGTTTTTGACATATTAATAAATGGTCAACAGTATCAAATGCCTTTGAAAAGTCTAACAGACAAAGCAGGCTTATATGCCCCAGATCATATGATAATCAATGTCGTCTGTAGCCTGTAGAGCAGCTGTGACCAGGTCTAAAACCGGATTGAAGTGGGGACATGAGGTTAAATTTGCTGATGTGTTCCAAGGTTTGCTCAGCCACGAGAGGCTCAAAAACCTTTGACAAAGACGATAAAAGACTTACCGAACGAAAATCACACGACTCAAGTGGATTGGCTCTTTTATCTATTGTGATGATTTTCGTTGCTCTCCAAGCATCAGGGGAGCAAGAACTTGTAAAACCGTGGTTATTTAAGTATATGTAAAGACTTAGAATGAACGGTAAAATGAGTTTAGTAAATTTAATAGAAATTCCATAACGCAGCGAGCAACATTGCCCTCATTTATAGCAACAAACTCAAAAAGGAATGGACTTCGAAAGTAGAAACTCTCATATTACCGATAGATGCGTTATGAGTATATGTGGATCAGTGATCTGCAACAAGTCACGTTTTGTGACTTGTAGTGATTCATTCAAAACCAAGTAGTAATGCGTACACATCAAACAACAACCAGCCATACTACTCGAAGCACTCTTGCTACAGAAAGTAACACATAGTTCAATGTTTGATTCGTCAATCGAACGTCAAAGTGCAACCCAATACTCTTCAACATCAAACCACTTGTTATGAATCATACCAAGTACTCATAGCTCAAACAAAAGTCCCACAGCCCATTATGAATACTTGAGTATTTTTCTATGAAAACGCAGTGACTGCTTTTGAACGTACGCTCTGTTCTTGTCACGGTTAGAAGAGTATAAGGTTAACACCGAATTGTTTTTAATATTGTTTCAATGTTTTTTTTAATAATAACAAATCAAGCTTAAATTCTTTACTTACGCCAAAGTTGGCAACGCTGGAGAAGTCACGATCTTTGCAAATTTTTGATGCAGTGTAACTTATTAGAAGCGAGTCAGGATCATACCGACTACTTACGACCACGAGTCGGAGTATGAAGCATGAAGCATTGGAGTTAAGATGCGTGTTATGAATATCGCAACATTTTTTGATGAGTATGAATACGAAGTTGAAGCCAAATGAATGCGTATATACTTGAGTCAACTCTGTTTATAACTACTCGCTGCAGTTCTCTGATGTGGATCTAGCGCTGAGAATATTGGAATTAATCAGATAATCATCAGATTACACATTACATATTCCAGCCTGTCTTAAATTGCTCCAAAGATTCTTCGAAGGTTGTGCTGGACTTAGCTTGGACATCAAAAACATGCATATTGACAATTTAACAGTGCATCTAGCTTTATTTCTAGCTGCTTTGTGCTGTTCCCAATTATATGTTATCGGGTTTCTTTTCTAAAGATTAGAAGTTTTATTGGGTTTGTTTCAGGGCTTATTTAACATCCTTTGAAAACCAGGGACAACTTATTTTAGAGACACGACAAGTAGTTAAAGAAACGTGCAATTAAAATACTTCAGAAATATTATTTGTTTCAAAAATACAACAGTACTTGTGAACCAACATTCTGAAAAATTTATGTTAGTCAGGTCATTATACAATGAATTATAAGCAATAGATTTATAATTGCGAAACGAAACAGGGTTTTCAGTTACAACTGGTGTCAGGCTTATATTCGGAGAACAAAAATAAGGTTATGGTCAGATATAAATGATAATTTCTCGAATAGCAATACAGTAGAAACATCTGAAACAGCAAAAAGATCTAGTTAACTTGGTAGTTAGCGTAGTTATATTATTATTTACTAAATATTTGAAGACCAACTTCAGTAAGTCGATAGATAAAATGACCATCAAGATTATCTTTCGATAAAACAAAAAACAAAATGATCGAAGTCAATTACACAGTCCAACAAAGTAGTAAACAATTGGTCCAAACAAAAATGACGATACGGATTATACACACAAGACAATTATTAACATTAGGAAATTCTACCTCTGAGCCACTGGAAATTTCCAACAGATTTATATTTAAATAACTTTTACAATAAATTACAACACACTCACTTTTTTATCAATGCGTTCATTTCGAAAAAGCTCATATTTCTGTTTATTCAAACAAGAATTTATTCTTCCTAATCAAATTTCATCGCCTTTAAAGTTCCCCCGTTCGAAAGAATACATTTATGTCGACGTTTTTTCCATTCCTCGAAAAATTTTTCCAACAAAGGACAGAGTAGAGTTTTTCCGGGATGTCATTTACTACTTTCTTTGGCTATTATGTTCTCAATCGAGTTCATTGAACCGCTAAATTAGGTGAATACTGTGGTTATGGAAGGATATAGTTTGGTTTTTTGGAGAAATGTTCTAAAAATTTAAAGCTTTTAGGAACCAATCGGCATTTGACTCGTTGGAGGCACAAAAAATATTTTAAAACGGTTTGAGTTGATCCAAATGAAATGATCATAGCATTAGCATGGCTTCGAATTATCAGTTGTTGATTTTCGAGCATCAAATCTTTGATTTTATTGACGTGGTTTTTATCGATAGATGCTGACTGTCGTCCGCAAAGCTGTCTCGTTCTCGGTTTCTCTTTGTAAATCTTGTAAACATTTTGTTGTTTTTTTTTTTGTTTTTTTTGCGACATCTTTGCTTTTCTTTGCTTTTCTTTGCTTGACAAAACCAGACAGTTAAAATAAAAATCTCACTTTTCTATGTTTACTAAAACGCGTGAACCTCTGCAGCAATGGAATGTATTGACAAGAAACTCTGCACAGATGTTAAGGCGAGAACATCAAACAACAAAAACAAAAATTTCATATTACCCTCCAAGTTTGAATGTAAAATGTATTTAATTAAAAAAAAAAATCAACTAAAAATTTGTTAAATTGTAAACATGATCTTCTTTAGACGAATTAACTCAATTAGAGCTCATTTATTGATTAACGTAATTATATTGTATTTAAACTACAATCTTGCAAGATCTGTTGGCGATGTTTATAAATTTTTCCATTTGTCACGAACACAAGTGATTAAAAACAATTTGTTTTTTCCTCAAGTATTTTACACGTTATAAATTTCCTGATGAAATGCTGACATTCCTGTCTGAAATACTTCTCCAGTAAAGGTTTGACTCGTGTAACTCGTGTGACTAATTTTGATACCAGCTAATACATCAATAAAAAAAGGTCATACGTATAAATTACTTCAATTAAATAATAATGTAAACCGTTATAAAAAGTTATTATTATGAATTTCATCTATAAACGAAAGTCAAAAAAGCAATAAAAATAATCAAACGCTTATCAAATTAATTATATAATTATTAAAATGCTGACAAATGTTGAGTCACACACTTGAAAATAATAATCAACATCATCGAATAACATTAGAATAAAAACAAAAAAAAACAAAAAAAAAAAAAAAAAAAAATACAAAAACACTAAAGAAGCCAACTAAAAAGGAAAACAATTTTGTGGGCGCAAAAGCGAAAAACCCCCAAATATCACAAAAAAAAAAAAAAAAGAAATAATTGAGTACAAAAGTTGAAGAAATGCGCTCAATCGCTTTGACGCTCAAGAAAATCAACACGTTTTTCTTTATAGCCACAGATAAACAATGCAATCTAAGAGATAAATACAAATTTTCTAATTTCTACAAATTGTTGTTGTTAGTTTTTGAGAGTGTTCTTTTTTCGCTTTTTTTATTTTTTTTTTTTTTTTTGTAAGCGATATTCTTTCTCGTGCATAGAAGCTACTTTGTCGTGTTTTTTCTGTTTTGCCATTTTGATTGTTATGTAAACAATATTTGCCGGGCACACATTTTGTGTGATATTTGGCACGAAGTATTTTATTATTGTCGGCATTGTTGTTGTTGTTGTTGTTTTTGCTCTTGTTGTTGGTTTTTTTTTGTTGCTGCTGCTGTTGTTGTTGGCATAAAAGTCTGCGACGCTCATGATAGCTAGGCGCAAATTAGGTTGATAGTATTGCCCACAACAGCGACAACAACAACAACAACAACAACAACAAAAACAACAACAACAACATCAATTTAACAATATTAAATCTTTACGCACGCCAAACTTGATAGATTTGCGCTACTTACATAAGAGTTTCAGTTAACAAACAAAAAAAAACAAAACAACAAAAATAAAATTACACTAAAAATATAAAATGCGTATCTGAGTATCTGCAAAATGTTTATTTTAATTCGCTTTAATTGTATTTTAATAAAAACAACAACACAATCCACACCAAAAACTGTCTGCAAATTTCAATAATTTTTTTAAAAGAAAAACAACAACAATGTCAGTCTTTAGATTTTAGGTACAACAATAGATACAAATGTAGCTCAAAATTTGCACACATGTATATCTGAAGGATAACATTTCAGTTGCTTTGACTGCGTATTGTCAGTGAGTTAGTGAGTGAGTGGGGACGAATCATGTTTTAAATTAAATCAAATTGTAAACTTGACAGCATAAAATGACGATTACATAACAGCTATTGATTGCATAATTTTTAATAAGTTAGATTTGCAAGATAGCGGAAACGTGTCACTTGTAGCTAGTGGCCCATAGACAGGTTTAAAGACATTGAGCTTATAACACCAATTAGACCATAACTTCTGATTTTAAACAAAGTTGTTTCTTTAGAAACTTTTAGTTATAAGCGTAGCAAAAACGAAAGGAAACTTGATAATTTTCCGACAATTAAAAAAAAAAACTTAAATAATGTCAACATGATACGCGATGGAAAAACCGTTGTCATGTTGCAAAATTACCTTGTCGTGCCTTTGCTTGTATTCAGGCCCTTTTTGCTTCAATGCTCGGCTCAAACGCATCAATTGAGATTGGTAGAGTTGCCCTTTGAGATTTCACCCGGTTGTAGCAGATCATAGTACACGACGTCCAATTGGTCCCACCAAATACTTCTAATACATTACCTTGCCACTGTGAATATTCGGCTTTGAAGTCGATTTTGACGGCCCGTATGATTTTTTGCGCTTGGGGTTATCGTAATGAACCCACTTTTCATCACCAGTCATTCATAATTTTAAACCAAAAACGTTCATAGCATTTAGTATACATAACAACGTCACCATAGCTTTCGCGACCATTTTCTTCAAATCCAATTTCGACATGACAACGTTACGTTTTACCGCGTAGGTTTCCCAAAAAGTTAAAAAAGCATTTTTTTCCAAAATCTCTAGATTAAATGAAGATCTCTTAAGGATCCATGAATGGGCCAAGTATAATGGTCTGCAACTGAATGCTTCGAAATCGTATGTCCTGCCTATTTGTAAAAATAAAACATGTGTTGATTATGTCCCTGATCTGTTCATTGGGCAGAAAAAGCTAGTTGTGGTATCCAAAATAAAAAATCTAGGTTTCTACATTAACTCTTCTATATCCTGTGTAGACCATGTTCACAGTGTAGTACAAAAAGTACTATATTCTGCGTAATTTGAAAATGTCGTCTAGTGTAACTCCTGTCGGTGTTAAACGTAGGTTAGTCATACAACTTATTTTGCCAGTAATTACGTATTCAGATGTGGTCTATAGTAGGCTCGACTCATAATCTCAAATGAAGTTGCAAATTGCGGTCAATTACGCTACACGTTATGTATATGGGCTACGGAAATTTGACCACCTTTCAACCTATGGAAACGCTTTACTTGGTTGTGACATAATTGGTTACCTTAAAGCAAGAAACTGCATTTTTCTGCACATACTCATATATGAAAAAACACCTAACTACCTGTATGAAAAACTACAGTTTTGTGTATCCAGAAGAAGCCTTGTTCTCATTGTTCCTAGATATAGTTCGCTCACTTCGTCTAATTTATTTTTCATCAATGCCATTAGACTGTGGAATGCTCTACCTAGTAGGTTAAGAGGAATCTGTGGGAGAGGTGTTTTTAGACGATCTATTTTATCCTTCTCTTTTTTTCCTTAGTCTATCTTTCTTCTTTTTTCTTTATCTTATGCTTTATTATCTCCTTAACTTATTTTAGTCCAACTTTAATTAATCGTATATTTAATTTTTATATTTAAGTATTGTTGATGTTATAATGTTTATATTAGGAAATTGACTACATGTTTTTTACGTTTTTTCTCAATTAATTCAGTTCAATTTTATTTTATTTTTTTTTTTTTTTGTTTTGTCAATTTCAATTAAGTTCAATTTTAATTAAGTTAATGATCGCATATTTAATTTTTATGTTTAAGTGTTGTTAATGTAATAATATTTATCAGGAATTTGATCATATGTTTTTTAGTCGCACTTCAAAAGAACATAGTTCTTATTGTGCTATCAATTGTTAAATAAAATCATTCGGTTCATCGCCATTCGGAGTCGGCGTTAAGCCTGTAGATCCAGTTCTCGATCAATTGTGTTCAAACATTTAATAACACGCACAACACAATTTGATCATGAAAAGTTCGGTCAAAGTCCTTTCAAGGGCTGAAATGGCCAGTTTATTTTTTTATATATATATGACAAAAATAAATAAATAAAATTAAAAATGTCATATAAGCTGAAAGTGGAAGCTTCTTAAGAAGCGAAACTGCATATTTGTTTCATGGAATTATTACTGAGTATTGGAGCTTGGGTAAAAATTATGATACACTGCTCTAAGCCCTCACAAAAAAAAACTTAAAAACATATTTTTGACATTAATGGAACAGAGAGAGAGCTGCTCAAAGACAGATAAGACAGATAAACAGCTATGGGTACGGAGCAAACTTCGGAGTCAGCTGAGAGCAATTGAGAGCAAAGACTTATGTAGCGACACAAAACGCAACAACAAAACAAAGACAAAAGACAAACACAGAAAGAACACAGAAGCTTTGACTGTAGTGCCCATGGCCATGTCCGCAGATAATGCAACATTCATACAAGAACGTTGCATTCAATAATTCCTCTTTGAGTAACGCAATAGCAAAAGAAAATTAGAAGCAAAAACAAACGCAAACGCAAAAACAAAAGCAAAAGCAAAAGCAAAAGCAAAAGCAAAAGCAAAAGCAAAAGCAAAAGCAAAAGCAAAAGCAAAATCAAAATCAAAATCAAAATCAAAATCAAAATCAAAATCAAAAGAAAAAGCAAAAGCAAAAGCAAAAGCAAAAGCAAAAGCAAAAGCAAAAGCAAAAGCAAAAGCAAAAGCAAAAGCACAAGCAAAAGCACAAGCAAAAGCACAAGCACAAGCAAAAGCAAAAGCAAAAGCAAAAGCAAAAGCAAAAGCAAAAGCAAAAGCAAAAAGAAAATGCAAAAGCAAAAACAAAAGCAAAAAAAAACAAAAGCAAGACCAAAAACAACAACAACAACGACGACGACAACGAACGGCACAACCAGAAGGACAAAAAAATATAAAAATAAAGACAAATATTAAAAATTAGGATAAGAATTTTTAATCATAATTTTGAATAAAAAAGATCAATTTCGAAAATGAGAAAAATGAGATGAAAACCAATCCTAGCTCACATATGAAGTGACAAAGTGAATCTCAAATAATTCTACAAAAATTTATAATTTCAAATGATTGAAATTCATTGAACACTTGAAATTTTCCACATAATCTTTGATATCAAATACTTTTAGCTTGAAATTTGTTAAAATCGAGTGGAAACCATTCCTACTTCCAGCACACGGTGACGTCATCAAAATAACAAAACATTCATAAATTCCTTGCCATGTATATCAGGCCATTCTACTCTAACCTTTAATAACATAACATACATTTTCTAATAAGACATTATGATTGCTCAATTGAAAAACTATTTTTTATTAAAATAATGTCAACTATAAAGAGTATGAATTGTATCAGAAAAATACCTATAAAAATGCTTTTATTTAAAAATTTTGAGAAAAATTATGACATTGAAAGCTAATTGTCAATTATTTAATGTTTTTAGTTATATTATTTCAAAAAAATTATATAAAGGCGTAATTTATTTTTTCACCATTTTGTTCCTTGTAGCACCCATCTATACATTTTACAACATAATTTCTAAAGGCTATCTACTCATTAACGAAATTCTGCACTCATGTAGCTTTCTTGAATGTTTCATTAGATAAAGCGTTTCATCAAAGTGCCACACCCATCTTCATCGCCTATATGGGCATGTACACACCCATTCTTTTCAAATATCTAGGTTGAAAATCAAACGGTAAAGTCAATGCAAATCCGTACAGAGGTACCTACGAACAAAAGAAAACTTGAAAAACTTTTCAAAAATTAATTCAATTGAATATATCTTTTACCAAACTTGGAATGAAATTCATAGTAAGATTAAATCTACTGTATTGAACACCATCTCTACGAGTATTAATTTTTAGTTTATCGTTACTTGAAAATAAGTTTTGGACATTGGTAGGTAGCATAGGTAGAATAACTAAAATAACGTAAAAATAATTAAAATTGACACGGAAAAATTTCTTTTTTTAACTCACGGCTCTGCTAAAGTTTATACAAAATTTTCAAATTTATTACCTCGGCCAAATATTTCGACACTTACACATCAATTAATAAGACAGCAAATTGGACGATTACGTTAAAAACTATTAAGTAAGAACAACAAAAACTTCAAAGATTAAATGTTAAAGCAATTGCTCAAAAAGAAAGAGAAAGAGAGAAAGAAAGAGAGTGAGCAGGGGAGAGAGATAGAGTGAGAGATCGAAAATGCGGAGGGAAAAGAGTGAAAAACGCGACGGCTTTTTAAGAGCAATCAAATTCAGGCAGTCGGTACAGTGCGAAGAGAATAATGAAAAGAGCGCAAGAGCACAAGATAGATTTAAAAGGGAGAAAGAGCCAATAAATGTCGCTAGGAGATAATTTTCTCAATTTATCTCAATTAAAATGATTTTTTATATATGTATATATTTATATATTCTACACAAATACAACAAAAACCAATCCAAAATATTAACTAATGTTACGTAAATTTTTTCCAAACATTTCAGACGCGTGCAAAAAATATAACCAGCGGATGTGGATGTGGATGATGAGCTAGTATTTCTGTGAAGTACCTTTAGAGCAGCGCTTACAGTGAATAGTGTGCGACAGAAAAATTGCAAAAAAATAAAAAAACTTAAATTAATTAAAAAGTAAAACAATTAAAAAAGTGGCTCGTGCGGTGGAAAATTTAGCAACTTACTAAAATTTTTTTCAGATAAATAAGAGCGTGTGAAAAATTAAAAAAATATCAATTATATAATTATATAAAAGCAAGAGAAAAATATGAAAACTTTGTGAAAAACAGTGGAAAGAATTAAAAGCAAGAATTTCAAGTTCAAAAGAAAGTTCAAAAGAAGTTCAAAGTTGTCGCGAATTATGTACAAAAGCAACAACGCAAAGTTGCAGATAAAAAAGAAAAGAAAATACAACAACAACTTCTGCTACAACAACAACAATAAAGCATCGCTGCTGCTGCACGCCTTGGAAACGCAGCCACTTGGTGAAAAAATAAGAATTAATAATTATCACCATTTGCTCAACACAGAACCCGTCATTATCGCAGACATTGACAGTGGCGACGACGACAACAGCAGTCACAGCAACAACAGCCACAACAGCTACAACAACAAAAAGTTCAACAACCAACAGCGCTTCGACTGCTGTCTACGTGACCAACAGCAGCAACAAAATTCGGCGAGCATCATCAAGATGCCGCTCTCACAAGGCTATTTGCATTGCACCAACACCAACAGCAACAACAGCAACACCAACAACACCCTTATCAAAAATAGCTTCAACAGCAAGATTGATGGTGCCACCGGCATCAAGCGACGGTTTCATGCGACTTCTACAACAGCCGCTGAACGCCCAACGGAAGTCAGCAGAAAATCCATAGGCAGTGAAAATCTGCAACACAGCCGCTCCACTCAGCTACTGGCCAAAAATGTTGCCGCCAATCATTATGGCAACAACAACAGCAAGCTACAGCTCTCATACTTACTGGGTGAGTCGCTGGCGCGCTGCGGACGCCTGCATGAGGCATTCGATATCTATGCAATCATCGCAAACGATTACCTCGAGGGCTTTGTTCCCTTAGATCGTCTCAATATGTTGGCAACATGCTTGATCAGTTATGTCAAGCAACAGCAACAGTCAAGCGATCCATCAACAAGTTGCGAAAATACACTTGACTCCAGCTTCAAAGCGCAATATGGTCAAAATGTTGCTCCAACAGCCAAACACAATAGCTGGCAACATGCTGCAGACGCCGGAGCAGCAGCAACAACGTCAGCTATTGACAGCTTGAATTTGCATGCGCCTACGCGCAAGCTAAGCAACCTCGCAGCAGCAGTAAACATGGACGTCGACCTCGATAGCATCGATCCGCTGCTTTGTCCACTCTGCCAGGACATCATGCGCTGCCCGGTTACCACGAACTGCGGTCACACATTCTGTCGGCAATGTTGTGAAACGATCACGATGTGCAACATCTGCGAAGTGAAATTTCCGCGCACGAATTTTGACGATCATGCTGCTGAGAGTGGTAATGTTGCGGGTGGTGGCGGCATTGCAACAATGATGCCACAACACTTGAATGGCAACTATTTTGGACTGAATAGCGCTGCGGCAGCGACTACAACGTCGTCGACTTCTCAACAGGCTGCGGAAACTTTTTTAAATGGCCGAAATTTCAATGCTGCCAACAACAACAACAACAATAACAACACAATGGCCAATCTACGTTTATTGCCCGTCCCAGCATCGATGTCTTCAACAGCACAACAATGCCTGCAACATCAGCAGCAGCAACATTTAACCGTTACAACAACAACGGTTGCTTCGACCACCGCCACGGCGACAACAACTATGGCTTCATCACCATCGCCCTCATCTTCATCCTTGGCAGCAACACGTTCACAAGCCGCTGGCAGCGTAGACAGTATGAAGTTCATGCCGGACGTTTTGGTGCGTCGGCTGGTCGAGAAATGGTGGGGTGCCGACCTGCAGTCCAAGAAAATTAACGAGACAGCCGCAAGCTATATGCACCTCAATCTGCTAGACGATGCACTTAAGTTTTGCAACGCGAGTCTTGAGAAATGTAAGTAGAAATTTTCAGCATATTAAGATGATTGTTAAGATGATTAAAGGGAGTCTTAGGAGGGTTTAAAGTTGTAAACGTACTACCAATGCAAGAATTAAATTATCTACAGAATTCGGTGTAGACGAAATAAGAATTCTATGTATATATATTATGGTGTGTGGCCGGCTTTTCTTAAAATCAGTTGTTTCAACAAAAATTTATAAACGAGTCAGTTTGCTTATAAAATCATTTAGCATAAGATATTGAGCAAAGATAAAAAAAAAATTCATAAAATATTTAAAAAATAAATGGAAGATAACGCAAAATTAAGCCGATATGACCCATTTAACAAATTGAGCCAATCAAGCTAGTTAAGCCACTAGAATGTTAATATTCCCATTTTGTTCTAAGATTTTGCAACCAACTTAAGGCACAAGGTGTACCATTTTTCTATTAACACAATTGTAAGGGATAAATCCACCCTACACCTGCACAAATCCTTCTTTATCCCGGCCCTTTGACAAGCTGGTTGTTTCCATGCAGAGTTGTGCTGTTTCAAACTATGCGATTAATCTCTAAAGTTTAAAAAAAACCCCAATTGCAAGATTTCGATTTTTTTTTAACTGCATATACATATCTATTTATAAATGTCCGTCGTTGTGTATGAAAAACGACATCGGCCAAATATACTCCTCGGCTTTGTTTGGTGACATGAAAGCAAATGTCCAATTTTCTATCTCTTTTGCATAAAGTAGGCTTCGTTTCAGCATTGAAGTGAAGAATCTTTCCCTTTAGTTCTTGGATTATGAACGGTGGATTTGAGTAAACGTGGAATTTAGTCCTGGTTGTCAGTTGAAATTTTAATTTCTTCCTGTGTTTCAACCTGTGAGCTTTCCTTTCAATAATTGTGAGACACCGTCTTGATGAATTTATAAGTGGTTTGACTCTATTCAACGCAAATATGGTCTAAAAAGTCCAAATCGTTCTTCACCATCTTTTTCCATTTGCGTGTGAAATAATGACCTAAGAAATATGGCCTCCGGAAATGAGAAAAAAACGAACTGGCCATTTCTGCCTTTGAAAGACTTCGACCGAGCTTCTTATGATTAAATTGAGTTGTGCGTGTTAATTATTGTTTGTACACAAATCATCGAGAAATGGAGCTTTCCTACTATGTAGTAGCTTTCCTTGAAATCATAATAGCTAAAGTCATGATCTCTAGATGCTTTACATGGCATTTTTAACTCTCTTGCCATTTTCTGCAGAGAGGTGACGTCTTATCAGAAAAATAAATTTTATTTGAAAAAGTTTTCAGTGTCAGATGGTGTTCGAATCTCGAACTTCACGATTCAAAAATTGGCATCGAATAGACTTTGACCACGGCCACCACCCAGGAAATACGGCTTCATGCTTCAAATGAACTAAAACCCAAAAAAAATGGACTTATTTCATAATAATAAGAAACCCTGCGAAATAAAGCCCCAAAACGAATAATTAACAAATAAACCAAAAACGTTTATGGAATCATACCATTAACCCTTTGACGACCGCTCCTGAACCGCACTTTTACCTGCAAAAGTGTGAAAAATCATGGGACCTATATGTCCCAATAGTCGTCAACGGTAAAAATGAATACCACTATTTTCTCTCGTTGACAGTATGTGAACGAAAAGTTTGAGGTTGAATTTTGATTTACTTCATGAGAACTCGTTGTTTTTAATCTGCTTTAAAGGTTAACAAATTAAAGTTTAAAAAATAACCTTTGCAATGATGGTACTTTGACCTCTATATGAATATTGGTTTAAGAGATATTGCCAAAATATTTAAAAAGATTTTTAAAAACCCCAAAAATTCTATCATAGTATCTGGCCTACTAAATTTGCTACGACTTAAGGCGGTCTTCTCATTCAAAACCCGTTTTTTGGACCCTTTTTAAAAAAATTCTTATTTGAAAACGCAAAGAATAATTGAAAACTTTTTTTATTTATTGTATTACAAAAGGTTCAAAGTAAATAAAAAAATTTTTTTGCCTCGATACGTGGGCTGTTCAAAAAGTAATGAGACTTCAAAGTTGGTGGTGAAAAAAAAAGGTGTCGTCACGGCGGCCACGATTCCGGGTCTCCGGAGCGTCCGAAATAAAAAAAAAACGGGGTTATAATCAGTATAGATGTAATTCTCGGGTGAACCTCAAACTTAATTTTGTGATTTTTTTTGACAAAATGGCGGCCATTCAAAAAAAAATTTCAATTTCGGGTTTTTTTTTTGTAGTTTAGTGTAAAAAAAAAAATAGTAAAAAATTTTTTAAAATTATGGTCGAGGTTCACCCGAGAATGGTGACAATTCTGCGTCGACTCCATTTTGTTTCATGAAAATCGGTTCAGTTGAACTGAAGATATCATGGCCGCCAGTTCGAAAAACGTGGGTTCGAGATAAACGCGTTTAAAGTTTGAAGTAAAGTTTGAAATAGCTCATTTTGACGAAGACCTTGCTTCACAAAAAAGGCTGTATCTTCTAAAGTATTTCGAATTTCTAAAAATCCTTTTAGGGGCATATTCACAACTACCCAAGCTATAAATAAATGCAAAAAACAAAAGTCGAAAAAAAAAAAGTTGCTCAATGAGAAGACCGCCTTAATGTTTGATATCCAATGAAAGGTTGAAAAATAACCCTTCCAATGGTGGTACCTTGACTTCTTTACGACTATTCAAAATATCATAAAATAGGTTAAATTTTCCAAAAAATCGGATCTTTCATTTGATGCAAAACAAAACTCTGTAACAAAAAAATTGTTGGGATTTTTTAACGGATTATTGACCTATTTTGGAAATATCATTTGGACCAATAGTCGTAGAGTGGCCAAAGTACCACCATTAGAAAGAAAATTATACTTTTGATTTTGTGTTTTTATTTCAGTATTACTACGAACACGATCGCAAATCAAAGACCAAATTCTACTTGCGTCTTTTCTGCGATCGCTTTGATTTGAGTGTGCACAATCAGTGGCGGATCTAGGATTCACTAGAAGGGGGTTGGACTGAGCTAACAGTTTTATAGTCCAAGGGGGAGGGTGAAACGGATTTCAGCGCTTTTTTCAACTTTTTCCCCCATACAAAAAATTCTTCAAGGGGGATGGCGGCTAAAGCCTTTTATTTAAATCCACCGCTGTGCACTGTGGTTACAACAAAATTTCTACTTCGAATAATGATTCAATTTCTATATCTGCATTGGAAGTCCGCGGGGAACTGGCTACTCAAATGATCAATACGGTCACCAACCGCTGTTGTGATGTTGTAAGACAGGTACCTAAGAGATTTAAACTTGCGGATATCACTTCCCTGTCCGATTATTCTGCAAAAGGGAACGGGACGTAAGGATGTATTTTCTGCTCAAAACAACACAAAGGCCATTGAATAATTACAATTTGTGCCTTTTGCGAAAAACCATTTTGCTTCGCCAATGATCGAAGTAACTTCAAATTTCATCATAAGAAAATGAAAATTCAATCCATTGATCAAAAATATAAACAAATTTATTTTTATTTCAAATAAATCAACTTTACAAAAAAATTAAATATGTCTTAGATTTTTACCGTTGACGACCATTGGGACATATAGGTCCCGTCAGATTTGGTGGTTGCGTGGATAGCCCGAGTGGACTATCTTTTTTTGCAATTTTTTTTAAAAAGTAGAAGGTTGCCCGCAACTTCCACAAAAATTTTTTACCTATAGCTCCTCCTACCAAAAAAATATTGCAGCAAGAAGAAGGGGAGAAAAAGTAAAGATTTTTCGACTTTGGGGTGGTCTGCTAGGCAAAGGGATGAATTTACCCTTGAAAATGAAGTACTTTCTGGAAGCCACATTGATTCCCTGTTGAATGATACCTTGTTAAGAAAAATCGTTTGTGTAGTTTTCCAGGAAAAATTTTAAAGTAAAAGGGTCACCGGTGTCCCAATGGTCGTCAAAGGGTTAATGAACTATGATAAAAAAAAATAAAAAAAAAACAAAAAAATATATGCATATATAAAAAGCTTTACGAATGGATATTAGAATCTTATTTCATAACTAAATAAGCCCCTGCATTCGAATTTGATAGAAATGTCGAATTTTTTAAAATAACTCGAATTTTTTGAAATTTTTTTTATAGGAATGTTTCATATAGAAATCCTTTTGGTCTCAAATGTTTCATATAGATGTGCTTTGGATCTTATTTCGTTTTTAGTTTGGGTCCCGATTTCCTAGGGTCTTTTTTAAGAGCCTTCTCATTGGTAACTACGTGCTTCCTTGCTCATCCTCAAAGTAATGAGAACCAATCACACCACAAAATCAAAATCTTGTTCATAGTTTTTTTTTTAGTTTTAATTTTGCACGTATGCAAGGACTCAGAACGGACTCGATTGTTTAAAAATTTTTAATAATACCCCGAAATGAATGATTGCCTTCGGAAGGACTCTTATATAGACAAAAATTATGCTCAAAAAGCTAGCCGAGTCAAGTTCAACTTTTGATCGCTGAGTTTAAGAATTTCGAAGAAACAGATAATAAGATCTCTGACGGTAATTTTTTTTCATAAACGACCACTAAGACTTTTCAGATATTTATCGCTGAGTTTGAAATACTCTATATATTTATTTATAGTTAACAATTTTTTTTAAACTGACATTCGCACGATGTTTGAACTGCCATGAAACTTTTTTCAATACGTTTGACAAAAATTTTGAATGCAAAGTTCCGAGTATTACCGGATATCTATAGTGATAGTATATTCTGTTGATTGCAGCCAATCGAACCAATAGAGCCTATTACACCGATTAATCCAGTTGAGCCAAATAAACTCAATGTGCCACAAGATTGGAACGTTTGGGATGCTTAACGCTTAAAACTCAAATTTTTCTTTTAACAATTATAATTGCATCACCACTTTATTTGCAGCACATTAGTTCTTTACTCTTTCACCTTGATTTCAACCCTAAGTCCAACCCTAAGTCTTATAGCCAGAGGAGCTCAACCTCCAAACAAACTATCAATTGATGAAAACTTCAAACATTCAGCGTGTCGCCCAAAATGTTTCAAAAAAGGAAACTATTTTCGATCACATTTTGACTTCTTGACATAATCACTTAAAGTACCTGTTATAATTTTAGACATTTATTTTTTTTTTTTTTTTTTTTTGAGAATTTAGGCAGGCTATTTATTTAGGCTATTTTTAATGCTCGCATTAATTCCAAATCCAATTACACCAAGGAATAAAAACTTTTTGATGTATTAAGCAGTTGAATGCCACCTGTTTGAAAACTTTTATTTTTGAATTAAAATCTTCTTTTTTTTTTTTCTTTTTTGACGACACAAAGTTGTTACTTTGCTGTGTGATTTGCATAAAATTCATGAGACAACAACAATTTCTTGAATACACGTGGCCAACATGTTGCTACAAGACAAAAATAGGCCAAAAAGCTCAAAACTCCTGCCCACCTCCGCTTTTTACGACGATTATTCATCGTCTACTGTCTGCGGCTCGTGTACTGAACGATACACGAGCCGTCACACCGACGCTTAAGTGTTTCGAAGTAGCTAGTCATAAATTTTTGTATTTATTTATCTTGTTTGTCTGTTTGTTTTGCCATCAAATTTTGTTACTGCTGGATTTTTTCAATGTCCTGGCAACAGTTGCTTATTTATGGCTTTTATAAATTTAACCATATTATTTATTTTTTTTTTGAGCATTTAATATAATGGAATAGAAAAAAAAAACAAAAACCAAAAAAGAAATACAAGCGTTGAAAATGATGCCGCGCGCTATTGCGATAGATTTATTTCATTGATACTTTTATTTCATGGATCAGGGACTTCAATATCATGCGTCGCAATATGTGACACTCACATCGTTGTTGTTGGTGTTTTTTTTGTTTCTTTTTATGGCCTTAGTAGTTGGTATTATTTTTAGATATCCTTGTAAATAATGTTCGAACGGAATGCTGCCTCCTTGCAAGTAGAAAATCTCTGACGCGCATGAGTTGCTAAGGAATGTTAAGATTAAAGCGTACTTTGTTCGCTTTTGAAGTCGTCTAGCATTTCATATATCATCCATTAGATATGACTTCAGGCAATTCGATTTTATAAGTTCTAAGATGTTAAGTTCAGGGCAAAGAATAGTTCAAAGAATCTAAATCAAATAAAGGATCATTAAGAATTATTTGATTTCGATGTTAGTAAAGGAAGAAGCCGATGAGTTAATATTGATTTTATAAATTTTAGCCCTTAACTCTAATAATAACATATTCATAAAATAAAAAGTAGTCTCCTGTAATAAAACAAAACCAAGTAAGTGGTTATTTCTTGGTTTTATTGTTCTTTCGTATTTTTTTTTTTTTTTTTTTGTTTTTTTTTAATGTGGGAACTCTCATCCTTTTTGTATTTATTTGAAAATGTCACTTGAATTGAACTTTAAAACTTTCCATTGGCTAAGTTACCTGTGAATATAATCTAAATATACTACAATTTTGTCCCCTTAATTATATCAAATAAAATTTAAAAGTTTTTTACTCTGGTTCAACGAGTCTGTCAAACTTTAAAGGAAAAAATATTAACGTTGGTTTAGATCCAAAAAAAATTCAAACATGGTGTATAAGCACTTAGTCTAAATACACATTTATACATCATAAATGACATGATTTTGCTGATTTAATTGACAAAATTTTGTCAAGCCGACTCGGAGGAGTCTTATCCTATTAGCGACTAATTGGTCTTGAACTTGTTAGATAGGAACATGAGAATCACAGGTTGAAAGGCTATGCTAAATCGTGTAAAATGATTCAACTCCAGATGACAATCTTGATGGAGTTGAAGTCAATATGGTAGAGTCATATGTTGTAGTCGTTTGTAGGATGTCCAAATTTTGGGTTCTCTCTTAGGCTGGAATTCTATTTAACTGGCCTTGGTTCTCCTAATGCCCTTTTACATAAAAGAAAATCTCAGCGTTACTGAAGGATGTGATTGTGAAGCCGTTTTTGAAGGTTGGCGACATGTCTTGTGTGAATGTTTTCTTTATGAAGAGATTCGAGATTTGAGAGCCATGGGCCTAACTGCAGTAAATGAAGAGTTTAATATGAGCAATACGCTTGCATTTGAACGAGTTCGCATGTCAGTTGTTTCCTAGATACTGTAACAGGTGAATGAATCGTTTAGTCATTCATCTGCAAGGAAGTCTGTTGATTCAACATGATGGGTCATGTAAGAATTGTTATTGAAGAACATTTTAAACTGACCTCCAGTCCAGAGCTGTGATGTTGCTCAACTGATAGTAGTCCGTCCAAGGACTTAAAAATTAGTACAACGGGAAGTCGGCAGCCTCTGACTAAAATAAGGCCGAGTAATTGGGATCGCTCTTCGGGGAGCATCGTGGTAGTTGTGGTTTACTTCTCATATCGTATGCACAGTAACATTTTTCAATTGGTTGCTGTGCACAAAAGTACGGAAGAGGTGTTAGATTGGTCTCTACCCCAACTAAAAGTGGCGATATATCATCACAACATAGAGCTAATTTAGTGCAATGGATTACTGAAAGGAGCGCAGGTCGATGCAATGGCTCAGTACCGTGCTTAGAGCACAGTAGGATTAAACCATCAAGGCAGGTATCTACGTTCAAAAAATTCGGATTTTATATACTAGACTATTCAATGGTGTAATACTAACACGTAAAACTTAAAAATACTAGGCTGTTTTTGTGTGATAGATGGCATCGGATTGATAAGTTGTATGGTGTATCTATTCCACCGAATAGGTAATTTTTTTGGTTTGCTGTATTCAAACGTGGTCGCACGTGATCGAAAAAAACACAACCCTAAAGTTCCTTGGGTGGGCAACATTTCGCCCATTGGTATAAAACTCTTTAAGTTTATTTTTATTAAACATTATTTTACCATTTTTATTTATTTTTATATTATCAGTACCCTGGCATCCACCACCTGAAAGCTCATAAGTAATTGCACTTTTGTTACTTTTAAGACTATTATTAGGCTGCGTTGATTTGCAAACTGATGTTGCATGGGCGATTTTCGGTTTGGGCATGAAAAGTTATTAAAAAAAAGGGATGCACTTTACCATATCACACCTTACATTTTGTCAAATTCTTCTCTAGGAATTTTTTTCAAAAAATGTTGGTATAATAATGTGCACTTTTTATACCTCCTTGGGTGGCGGTATAAAATATTATTCCTTGAATTTTCTGTTATTTTGCTTTAGGAATTTTTAACGATAAATTTTTGTATAAAATGTCTAAACATTAGACCGTTCTTAGGTTGAATCGGGTAAAATAAAAATAAATAAATAAATGGTCATTTCAGCCCTTGAAAGGACTTTGATCTAGCTTCTTATGATCAATTGTGTTGTGCGTGTTATAAAGTTTGTACACAATTGACCTAGAACTGGACCGACTCCGAACGGCGATGTTCTTGTTCTCAAGAAGCTTTACATGGCATTTTGATTACTCTCTGAGGTTTGCCATTGTCTGCAGAGAGGTGGCGGCCATACAGGAAAATCATTTTAATTCAAATAATTTTCTGTCGCTGCTGGGATTCGAACCCGGGTTTCCAGGTTCGTTGACATAGAGGCCACGCACTTTAACCAACTACGCCGCGGACGCCACGGACGCCACGTTGAATCGGGTATGAGGATATAATTTCTGGTATCAGTTTTGACCTAACTGTGCACTAGGGATGGGCAAAAATTGTCTTTGTGAAAGAGTGATCGGCTTTTTTTAAAACCGTTGTTTTTCGGTGTTTTTTTAGCAGGTTTGTTTTTTTAGCAGGTTAGGTTTGTTCAAAACCGAATAATTAGAGCAGCGTTCCACGTTATGCCAAAGCATCACGCTTCAAGTAAAATTTCTGTTTCCAAAGTGTCCTTTGGTCATCACATGAAGAAAGTTTTGTGATCCAGCAAGGAGAACGGTGGTGCCAAGTGAGCTAACGATGTATATTTTACACGAAATCGTTCTAGAGCAATAGATCTCATCAAGATTTAGAAAAATTACATGTCCTGCATTCAACTTTTTTCTACAACGGCCCTTAAGTATCTCGTAGAGGCTGGTTTCTACGATCAATGTTGTGGTTTACGATGAAAAAAGTCGCCTGACTGATTCGCACGTTACGCAAAGAGTTTTTTAAATCGTATAAATGAAAAATACTGGTCTGAATGTAGCTAAATCTATCAGCACCTCTTACACTAGCTTATCAGTTATGACTTTTTCTCGAGAGCTGGTTTCTCAAAGTCTTTTGCATATGTATTTCATCAAGTTTCGATGAGCCAACAAATATTGTATACCGATTGCAAGATAATTATGTATTTTTTTCAAAAAAATGCTTTTTAAGGGAAAATATACTAAAAGATTTGAAGGAGTTGAGTTACAAGCTATCAAATTAAAAAAAGTATTTTTTCGGAAATTTTGTTAAGTTTTTTTAATCGCTTCGTTAAGTTCCAAAAAATGGCAAATTTATATCTACTTGGGTAAATTTTTATCTAACGTTTTCTTGGACAATTTTTTTTTCTTATTAAGCATAACAAGTGAAAACTGACTAAAAAAACCGAAAAATCACTTTTGTGGATTCTCATGGACTGTACCTCTATGAAATCTCATTTGGACTTATTTCTTAAGAAACATGCTGTTGAAAAAAAGGCATAACTATGTTGCAATTGGTAGACAATTTTCGCAGGATGAATGAATGAAAGTATCTTCAGCATTCATACGACCTCATTTATTTGGGGTATATTTATTTCAGGTTGGTTTATATTTTTAAGTAGAAAACAGCAATCTAATCGCTTTCTAATTACACGTTTATATGATCTCAAGTGTTTTTGAAGAAAAGAAAAATTAAAAATTTAAAATACATTTTATTTAAAATAGCCGTTTTTAACATTTTTACCTATGATATTTTATATAAAATAACATAAGCTTTATTATGAACAAATAAATATATTTACAAAATGCAACTCGTAACTTTTAAAAATTGTTTTACTTATTAAGAGAAGAATAATATATGTATTTAATGAATATTCTGTTAATTAATTATTAAATAGTAATGAATACATTTTGAAAATACTAAAAATTACAAACTTTTCCCCAATTTTTTAAAAACTAATACATATTTAATTATAAGCAAACTTCAAAAATCTTCTAGATCAACTTTGAAATTAATCCTTTAAGGAAAAAAAAAAAAAATTATATTTTAATTTAACAGATTATTTAAAAAAAACCAGATCTATCTAATTTCGGTGTTTTCAAAAACCTTGGTTTTTCTTCGGTTCTTAGATTCGCAGGAAAAACGGAATTGAAAAAACCGGTTATCCGAAAAGAAGTTTTTTATAAAAAAAATTTTTGAAAAAAATTCCTATAGAAAAAATTCACAAAATTGAACGTGTGGTAGGGTATGTACATTGCACCCCCACCCTCTCCTTTTTTTCCAAATAACTTTTCATGTCCAAACTAAACATCTGCATGAATTCATTCAATCAATGAATGCACAACCGAATTCATGAGTATTACTTACTACTGTGCTAACCCATCGCCATTGAGTGAATGTTCTTGACTACAGTCACAAAAGTGGTTTGAATTTGTGTTGTGCCTCGGTTGCCGAAAGACTGCATTAATTCGTCTCATGCAACGAGGTCGCTTTGCCTCACTTTATACACCCACGCTGAGAGCAGCGAGAGCCACCAAGCAGCAGTCGCAGTGAATTACGATGAGTATACAATTGTTTGTTCTTTTATTCGAGCAGAAATTCTGTCAGCAAGAATGTTAGTAATGCATTCGAATTTTTCAAATAATTCGAGTAACCCGAGTTGATCGAAACAAATTTACATAGGGAAAAGCAGAAATATTTATATTTTGCAATATGTTGACATTTTATATATTAAGCTGATACATGATACATTAGGACTTCTTTTGTTATTATTTAATGATTTTATTTGAATTTTATTGAAAAATATAAATTGTCATAAAAAAAATATATAAATTTTAATATTCAGATCTGCCCATGTTTAAAGTTTATCTTTAGAACACATAGGCATTTGTTTGGATTTGGAAATTTTTTATAATATTTAGAGATACACAATAAGGGAGTAAGACGATCTTGTGAAGCTTTAAATTTTAAGGAAAAAAAAAATTAAAAATAAAAAGGAACTTCGGTATACCATAGTCGGGCTAGACCGACTTTAGAGTTTCCTCACTTGTTTTTAAAATAGTTTTTTAGCAAAATCACACTTGCACGTATTTACTTGTTTTATAAAAAATGCTATTAATTATGAACGAAGAATAATCTTTTATTTGAAATTTAAACGACAAAATATTAAAAAAAAAAACATTTTCCTACAGAAACATTTTGCTCTAAGTTTATAATATATAGGTGGATGATAGAAAAATGTTGGTTATAATAATTCAACCGCTCACTGTCATTGAATTGATGTTATTAAAAAACACAGTTATTTTAAGAGTTCTTTATATTTTTCTATTAAATTGTTTTTTTTTTCGACTAGTTTGTATTTTGATTATGAAGGGTTTCTTTGGTACAAAATATTAGTGTTATGTATATTTAAGTACATTTGTAGGTATATATTTCATCTTTGTATGTTTCTAATTTGAGTATTAAATTTCTTTCTTGTGCGATTCTAAGTGCCTTTATTGAGGCTCTCTAAAATAACTTTAAGTAGAAATTTTAAATTTTTTTAAAAACAAAGCGTTATCAAATTTAAGGTTTTGATTATTTTCGTAATAAAGATTTTAATTTTTTTTGTTTGCTTGGATTTAGATAGATTGGATTTAGATTCAATTTTATTTTAAAAATCTAAAACCTTTTGTAATCGTAAGTCATGTTCCAAATTGGAATAAATAATAAGAGAAATACAAAAAGTAATACTTAGTATTTAACAGAGAGAAGAAGTTTATAATTATTACCTAGCCATGTTACTTTAATATATCATTCCCAACACTGTTTCCATTATTTAGAAAATCTCATTAGTGGTTTTTCGCAGCAAAGTTTTACGTCGCTATATAATCGCGTTATTTGTGCAAATAAATTGTTTTAAATTGTTTCGGTGGAAAAAATTATGTTTTTACATTCAAACATGAAGTAAAATATTTTTAAACTACTAAATTGGGTTGATATAAATTTAAAGGTTTGTTCATAATAATTTCACTTAAGATATGGTATTGTTTTATTGATTGAAATAAATTTTACAGATTCAAAATTTTGGATCAAATACGATATCAATACCCAGTACTCAATACAACACTAAAGATATTTCGTTTCTTAAATGTATAAAACGGATTAACAATACACAAAATTCAAATAACACATCCTAACAAATTTTTCTTATATACAAAGCATTTGTGAATATTTATAAGTGTATAATTTTTCTCTTTATGTTATAATTATCTTTAAACTTTGTCTCTTTATACCCTCAAAATCATTTGTGTCTGAAACAAATGGCAAGTCAGATTCATTATTTTTTTTTATTAATAATAATTTATTTAGCGTTATGAATGAACTTAATATAAAGTTTATTTTATAAATCTCCTAGCTTACCATCATTATAAATATGTTTATCTATCATTTTTGTTCGAAAAAATCATTAAAACAATTTCAATCAGTTCAACAAATTACATAGTCTCTGCTTTACAAATTTCCATCAAACAACTCGAGTCATTCGAATGTGTCTTTATAACTCATTGTAAACTATTAACAAAACTAGACCTTGCTGAAACTCGGACACGAACATGTCTCATTCGTTCCATCGTTTCTCAGTACAATAATGATTCAAACCACACAGGCCCGCACAACTTTTACCGAGCTGTGCTTAATGTTGTTCGTGGATTGTGCGAATTCTGCGAGATCAACTAACTTGCTGCTCTCATGCTCTACGGAATTCATGTCTATTTTTCATTTATTCTTTGCTTCTCATCGCGACAGAATTGAATGAGTTGAATGTTGTCAATTTTGGTGAATGTCTCATGGGTAGCTTTTTTTGCATTCATGCAGATGTTTATTTCCTATATTAAGCCAACGATATAAAGTTAAATCAAATAAAAAACGAGTTTTAATTGAATTATCAGTATTTGTTTTTTTATAATTTTTGGTTTTTTGACCAACCGCAGTCAAACAGTTGAAAAATAGATATCATCTTGAACTGGTACTACTTGTAAGAAAATAAAACTCGAAAAAATATTATGGCGTTGTTAACTCTATTTTCTTTCCTCGTCTATAGAACTAGCCATTTAACGAATTTTGTGAGATGAAAAAATTTCTCAAATAATTGTATTATTACATAAATTCTTTCATTAGATATTATTTTTCAATATAAATAAGGCTTCTCATGTGTGCATCTGCGTTAGTAAGGGATTTGATGTTACTCATACGCCCCAATGTTCACCAAAGCAGTTGTAACGTACACATTATTTAATCAAATTTGACATGGAATTCTCTAAAAGAAAACATCTAAGCTTATCTTAGTGTGTTGCATCATCAAGCCAAAAGGGCTTAAGTCAAACAATCAATTAAAAAAACCTGAAAAACACTTTTGAGCAGCTGCAATACAAGTTCAAAGAGCTTAAAGCTTAAATTAATTAACTTTTTAATTTTAAAAATATATAATATAATCATCTGATGTCGGCTTAAAACAACATCTTAAATTGATAGAATACGACTTTATTTGTGTGAACAACATTAAATTGAATACAACAATGGATATTAATAAGACGTATTTGTTCCTAATATCTTTCGCCACCGCTGTGCGTTGACATTAATCAAATAAATAGCCAACAACAAACACAGTAAGAATAAATAGAAGCCGTCACAGCGACAGCTCGGCTGTCACTCTATTTTGACAGCTTTGGCTGTCTGCCTGTCATACAATTATGTACACGAAAAATATCACTCTTCCTCTCTCTCACTCTCTTTCTCTTTGTCTCTGCACCTGCTCGCTTTCTCGCTCTTACTTTTCGTAAGCAATCTCTTTTTAAACACTTTTTATCTCTGTCTGCTACGCATCTGTCAACTAGTCTTCATATTTTTTTGCTTAACACTGTCAACTACATCAGCTAGTTGTGGTGGGCTTTGATTAACCATTTAAATTTGAACACATTTATTTAACAGCTACTTAGATGCAAACACAAATATACAGACAGCAAGATGCTTAGATATTCAGATACTTAATGTTAGTTTACAATTTAAGCAATTTTGACAATTTTATTTATGTCAAAGAAAATTTGATGATTTGTCATTGATGTGGTTATTTTTGTTGTTATTGTTGTTGTCGTTGTTGTTGTTATTGTGCTGTTTGCAGTAATTGTAATAGTTGCTGCTGTTGATTGTTAGTGTTGTTTTTTGTGTTATATCATCAGGCAACGCATATCACACCAACGCATGTCACGTTAATAAATATTGATACATTTTAAGCATCTGACCGATTCATTGTCATGCGTTTAATATTGTTAATTTATTATTTATTTTTTCAATAAATTGCCGAACCACATTTATAAAAATAAGCCCAACGTAGACGTGTGTGCAAATAAGTTTACTTTGTAGTTGTTGTTTTTATTTAATCGTTCTGAACTTCGATTGACGTTTATTGAATAGAATTATTGAGCTAATTAATTGAGATTGATAAGTGTAAATAATAATTATGACTAGGTTTGATGTGTATTTTTTTTTTTTTGCATTATTTGTTGTTAGCTTGAAGAGGCTTTCCTTTTTAATTTATTTTGAAAGATGAGGTTTTTATTTCAAATAATGAGCCGATCTCTTAATAGCATTAAAATAAGTTGGCAGTTATTTTAAATCTATGATTGCACACATATTTCAAACACACTTAAATTTCTGGTAGACATGTATTCATTTATTTTTTTTTTATTATTTGTAATAAGTTTTTTGTAAGATCTTGATTAACATGGATAAGAAATGTCCTGTGCCGAGTTGACAATTTATTGTTGTCACCTTTAATGACAACAATAAACTTCAACACACCGTCATTCTTATGCAATCAATATTCAAGATGAGCTCCCCCATTCTACTACAAGTCAAAGTTTTTCTCATTGGCATTTGGGATATAACCCCAAATTATATCCATTAAACTGTTTGCTCTCAATAAATTTGTATGCTTTCCATGCTCAACACGCTTCATGTGCAGACAAAAGAAAAGAAAAAAATACACAAACAAATCAACAACATACCGTCCCGAAGGATGCGTGCTTCTTTATTACGACGTGCAAGATTTATTATCCTGCAAATAATTGCAGCTTATCCAAGAGCAAAGCATGCAGCAAACAGCTCGCTATTAATTTACACACACACACACATACACACAACCACATATTAATATATATATATCTAAATGTTAAGAATAAAATACACACGTCTACATAGGCACACTCACACGCTGACAAAATATTAAAGACAATCTCACACACAGACACAGAAAGCCATACAGTGACAATAAAAGCAATTTCACTACAATAACATGGTGTGATATTCAAAGCATTGTCCTGACAAAGGATTATGGAAATTAATGGCGTCTGTGAAATAAACATATAAAACTGCAAGCTTATCTGTTGACCGTCTTTACTCAGGAAAATGTCCTCTGTTTCCAACTGTCCTAATAAGAGTAAAAGAAGGCTTCCTCGCTTTTAAATTCAATGGTTGTTTAATTCAAGGTGCTTCAGATCACTTTGAAGTGCTTTGTTAAAATAACGCAACATACACAATGCTTATGTCGTAAATAACCTTGCGTTAATATGGTAAAGTGACGCAACTCGAAATTTTTCAATTTTGACTTTTTAATATAAATGCATTCGTAATGCACATCTCCATCGACTGTCAAAATTGTGTTTTCATCTGATTGCTCGTTCATTTTTAAAACATCATTTTGTATCCTTCTTTTGTATGAAGTTGCTTGAAAACGAAATAGTTTTTTGACTCTCCTGAAAATTTTAAAATTTTGAGTTGTGTCACTTTTGAAGAGGGTGTGCGATATGTTCTATGGACCAATGGCTATCAGAAACTATTGAAGTTTTTTTTAAAGTTTTTTCAATTGACCCTTAAATTGTCGCAACCTGTAATAATATTTCTTTTAAATAAAAAAAAAAAAATATCAAAAACTCGAACTCCCCGAAGACAGGTCACCATGTCTTTTGTCGTTGCAAATTTCTACCATAAAAGATTTAGCTGCATTTTCAGCATAGTTCCTTAGACCTTTTCGCTTTGGTTTTGGTTTTGATTTCCGAGATAAGATCTCTTGACTTCCAAGCAAGTAATTTATTCCAGCCATAGCTATCATCCTTTCACTTTTCTCTACTACGTCATGGAAATATATGAAAGAATCTTAAAAGTATTCACTTCCATAGCATGTTTGTACTTCAGTTTCCTTTTCTTCAATTTCCTTTGTTTCTGCTCTTTTTTTGGATAGCTTCACGTTTTATCCATGAACAAAGAGCTGTTTCCTCAGGTTGCCATAGTAAATATCTTAGAACAAACATAGGAACTCATAGAGGTTACCTGAACGCCGGTTTGCACCAACATGATTCAAATCTCTTCCCGAGGCAGAAAATTCTCCAATTAACTAGTTACCTTGAGTCACGTAACTAGATGTGTACCAGAGATTTGCACAAGCCCAATCGTAATTTTTTGCCACTCGAATAACAATCGTCGTCAGCCACAATCGTACACAAAAATTAATGCACGCATACCGCTCGAGTTCGTAAACAACGATTAACAACTAAGCACAGTTTGTAACGATTGCGAATACATACAAAGGTACCATCCAGACAATGCAGACAATTGGATGCTTCGCTAAACACTCGAGTCTCTGTTGCTGCATGAATTTTTTCTTTTTGCTTTCGTTCTTTCCAACAAATACGCATTCTCCCGTTATTTTGAGAATGAGTCTTAGAAGAGATTGGCATTTTTTTGTTCGCTGTTGTACTGCGTAATCTAAAAAACATTGCAAAAGGCTTGCGGCAACTCCAAAATATATTTTTTTCTATTGTTTACTAGCGATACCCGGCGCGCGTTGCTTCACCCGGCAAGTATATTGAAAAATAAAACGTAAATTGAAAACTTTTATTAGACCCGTAGTCTGACACTACGCTCATGGTCCACTGACCGTTGCAGTTTCCCAGTAGCACATCACTCTCACGTGGCAATTCCATTATAAGTTTCAATGTTCTGTGACTTAAACTTCCAGAGCTATTCTGTATTGAAAATCGGGACACACCCCCTTTTCCAATGCACGTGCCAGTTTTTCATTAGAAAGACTTTGGCAATTACTAACTCGATACTGAGTGTCATTGCTATGCTACGCTTAGTTCCAATGCTACTCAATATCAAAAATTTGGTTTATGTGAGCGGAGCCACATCTCCTTGTCCAATGCCCGTCGAGGTTTTCTAGTAGATGGATATTACCAAGTGGCACTCCATACTAAATGTTATTGTTATGCGGCATTTAGTTCCAAAGTTATGCGATACCATAAATTTGAATTGTATGGGCAGTGCCAGGCCTCCTTGTTCAATGGTTACTCAATTTCGCCAGTCAAAGGATAAAACTAAATAGTACGTTCTGAACTATTTTAATTGATATAATATGATATACCCCTCGTCCAACGCCCATAAATTTTTACCAGTGGAACGGCACATAAAAATTGAATTCGAGTATCAAATTTCGATGCTGTGTGACCTACGTATACTTCCAAAAATATTCGATATCGCAGATTTGAGTTGTATGGGAGGTACCACGCCCCCTTGTCTTTTTCCCACCTCACTATACCTATAACCATCGCGCATGGATTATCGCAATGGGATGGTTAGCATTGCAGCGCATACGTTCAGTAAGCAAATGTGCACCTACACCGCCACCTGTTGAGAATTTTCGACTTTTCTTTTTTTCTAAGCTTTCGCGTAGCAATTACAAACAAACCCACCGAAGAAAGTATCCAATTTGGTCCAATCGTTTTCAAGTTTTAAACATTCGAACAAACCAATATTAATTTTTATATATATAGATAACAGTGTTTGTCATCCCATAGCCATGCGTGTACGGCACAAATAATTTTTTTTTTCACATGAGATTTTTTCGTATACAACAGACTGCGGTTAACATTTTTTTCCTTGGTACGAATGGACATAAAAGCATGAATTTTCCTTGCTTTTGGCGATTGTTGCTCATGTCTCGCTTCGTTGGGTATTCTTGTGTCGTAGGCATTCGTAATCGCGACCGCTCGTACTCTATGGTATTCGTTTCCGCAGCGATTGGTGCATGTATTCGCGCATTAATTTTAATGCAGAAGGCACATTCGGTGCTCGTATATTGAGGATACATTCGAAATGCCATTTGAATGCAATCAAGTTGTTCTCTGATGTGTACTTCGGTGATATAAAAAGATGTCTTTTGAACATATGCAACTGATGTCCAAGTCTTGGTCTCAATGGAAAGCGAGAAAGAATTATTCTGATAGATAGTCTTACCCGTTCAGATTTATAGAGAGATATCATCAAGTTTATTTTTTAAGGAAAACAATGGTGCTTCCATTGAAATTTTACCTAAGGGTTAGTCTCAGCCATCAACTTAAGAGCGTTTGGTCCCATTTTCCACTACCTGCCATATGTCTAGTTGCTACCCAAGCACTAAAAACTCGTTGGAAAATTTGAAATTCCTGAATTTCTGAATATAAAGTTTTTTTTAAATTTCATATACGTAGTAGGGATGTAACGAAGCTTCGAATTCGGTTTCGAAAGGCAGGAACTTCCGATTGATTTTACACATCCGACTCCGACTTCGGCTCCAATAATGCTGAATTGGAATTATTACGAAGATCGAAACGCAGCAATTCGATCGATTCGATCAGTTCTGTCGTTGCTTGACTCAGTTTTGTTTTTTTTTCTATCAAGAGAAAATACGCCATATTTTACAGTGTTTCTTCGATAAAGGCGAAAACACAAGGCAGGCGGCTGAAGATGTGAATAATATTTATGGTCGTGATACTGTAAAATCTCATCACGTGCAATTTTGGTTTCGTCGATTCGGTAATTCCAGTAATTTGGATGTTAAAGGTGCACCACGCTCTGGAAGGTCAATTGTCGAAAATGCCTATAAAATCATGGAAATCGTCGAGTCCGACCATCATGTAAGCACGGTTTCGATTGCCCAGAAGCTAAACATTGCACAAAAACCAATTGGAACCACTTGAATAAGGCTGGATACAAAAAGAAACTCAATGTTTTTGGGTATCACACGAGTTAACGAAATAAAACCTTATGGACCGAATTTCCATCTGAAAATTGCTGCTGAATCGTAATAATATTGACCCATGTCTGAAGTGGATGGGGACTGGTGCTGAAAAGTGGGTCACTTACGACAACGTCAAATGAAAACGGTCGTGGTTGAATCGCGGTGAGCCAGCGCACACGGTGGCCAAGGCCGTATTTACGGCCAGGAAGGTTTTGCTGTGTATTTGGTGGGATTGGCAGGGAGTCATTTACTATGAGCTGCTTCCTTACGGCCAAACTCTTAATAGATACCTATACTGTCAACAATTAGACCGTTTGAATGGCCCAAAAGTGGCCAGCTTTGGCCAATAGGAGAAGAATTGTGTTCCAACACGACAACGCCAGGCCAGACACATCGATAGTGACTCACCAGAAGCTAAGGGAGCTTGGTTGGGAGGTTCTTATCCACCTTATAGTCCAAATCTGGCACCAAGTGATAACCACCTATTCTTCTCTATGGCGAATAATTTGCTGGTAAGAACTTCGCCTCAAGGGAAGCATGTGAAAATTGACTCTCCCAGTTCTTTGCCAACAGGGACGTTACCTTCAAAATGGCAACAAGTTCTCGATCAAAACGGTGCATATTTGAACTAAATCGGATCATTATAACTATGATAAATAAAGCCTTCAATTTCATGGGTAGTAAAAATAAAAAGTGCTAGTCAAACAATTGACTCAAAAATAAGAATATTGCAGATCTCTGATACACACTATGTAACCTTTGTCCTTTTTTTGCCTCGGAATTGCTTTGATTGTAGCCATAATCTTCCATTCGTATTAATTCGATGCATTAAGAAGAATAACGTATTTTGATCAATTTAAATAAAAAAAAAAATAAATAACTGGCCATTTCAGCCCTTGAAAGGACTTTGACCTAGCTTCTTATGATCAATTGTGTTGTGCGTGTTATTAAGTTTGTACACAATTGACCGAGAAAATTTTGATCAATTTGCAAGTCTTTAATTTGAAATATGTGGCCATGATTCAAGTTCGAAAGTGTAAAATTGGAGCTAAGTCCTGGGGTGGAATCGGCTAAGGTGATAGTTGATAGTTGATGATCAAAATCGTTATTAAGTAAAATGTTTACCTCATTGCAACTATTTAGAAGTGAAAATCAAGAAAATAATAATTATAAGACAGTTCGACTTCTTAAAAAAAATTTAAGAAATAAGGCCAATATTTTGAAACTTCCTAACCCAATGTAAGATTTCATTTATGGATAATTGTTAATAAAATTGCTAATAATTTTTGTTCAGTTTTTTTAAAAACTTTTTTTTAAGTAAGGAAAATTTCATGAGGTTGCTTTCATGTTTTGAGGTTGCTTAACTTACCAAATGTAATAAGGTCAACGCACATTCCACCTATCCTTCAATAGGCTGCAACATTAAATCTCCTTGGTGGCGGTGGTTACCAAAGACAAATTGAGCATGACTGGGCTTCATCGATGGGTCAAAGTCCTGTTGCTGAAATCAGTTAGTTATTAAAAAAAATGCATACAGTACTATGCCCACTTTTGATTAATTTGTACCCAAGGCTTCAATAAAAGCATATGTTTTTTGAAAAGTATAGAATTCCTGGAGGTATTTAATATTAATTAACATTATTTATTGACTTATCATAATATTTGCCACAAACAATAATAATACATTAACACCGGCTCGAAATGACATTTCATAGATGTGCTGCCATTGAATGGTAAGTGTTGCCAAGTATTAAGAAAATTTAGCGATCGCTTCACACTGACCAACGAAAAGTTGATAATCACAAACGACCATAAAAAACGACAGTCAATAAGCGACTGCCAACTGTCACCTTAGCCGATTCCACCCCTGGTGATATTATTACAAGAGAGCAGTATAGAATACAAAGAGAACATTGACTAAGAAACGGACTGCAACTATCGAGAGACACATCAAAACAATATACATATAAATTGGCTTGACTCGTTATAATATAAGGCATATATACCCAACACTTTTTCATTCAAATAGCGTTAGTACTTTTCACTTTGTAACACTTTCTTTCTAAATTTTTCATTATATGTTAAAAGAATCGGAATTATATTTTGAAGTCGAACTCATTATACAGCCCTTGTCAAAATTATTTATACTTTCAGAAGAAATAGATTAAAGAAAGGACTCGCCTTTTTTGTTGTTTGCATAATTTGCAAAGAAATTTTTGGTTATTGTAATCTTTGTAGTATGCAAAGTAAAAAACATATTTTAAAAAACCTAACGGAAAATATCATAAACAAAAATTAGCAAAATATAACTATTCTCTGACCTATACCGTCTTGGCACAATGTTTTGTAGACTGATGAGTCTTCCTATAAATTCGAGGAGTCTTTTGGAAAAACATTCATGTATCTTCCTTAAATCCTAAAAACTAAGGCAGTGCAGCCCATATGTTTGTATATAATTGTGTTTAATGACTCCAAGAAAGAGTGTGTAAATACTTATGACGTCAGAGAGCAGTATCATTTACTAGTTTATTTTGTGATATATATCGTTAAGTTTTCTAAAACTTATTTTTTTTACTTTACATTTTGCAGAGAATGCAACAAAAAAAAAATATCTTTTCAAATTATTTCCAACAACAATAAAGTGAGCTCTTTCTTTAAAACATTTAAAAATATTAGCGACTAGGGCTGTATTTATGTGTATTCAACAAAATAACATTCCTGCCCAAATGGTTGATTTGACCTCTGATGTTCTTATTTATAGTTATTATTTATTTAAATGACAAAGACTTGTTCGAATAAAATGATCCATAATAAAGGGAACTTTAAGTGTTTATTTAATGACTTGCATATGTTGAGTTCTTGGAAAATTTTTACTGCCAAAGTTTTACGAGTTACTATAAAAGACATGAGCCATGATAGTTCAACCATGAGACGGAAATATAGAAACTTTAACTTCTGAAAAGTAGTATTTATCCGTCTGCGTGCATCACAAGAGAAAAAAAAAAAAGAAAAACAACAGGGAGGTTATGTTGCATCCGTATATCATTGTGTCATTAACTGAAATCATAAAACCAGACAGTCACGGTGCGTTTAGAATCCCCTGGATTAAACTAAGCGATTCTTCTGTGGTTGCAATCCACAAAGAATCATTTTATTGCTCTAAAATACTTTATATTTTCGAAAAACATTAACTCTTTATGTTATTTTGTACTTAAAGTCATTTCTCGAATGAATTGAAAATAATAAAATGTTGCTCATACGTCGTGTGGCACGTTAGTAAAATAATATCTAAATTGTTACGTTTTATTGCAAAAATTTTACGATTTTTGATAGAACAACAAAGAATCACGAATTTGACAGCCATTAAGTAAGCCATTAATGAGCTGTAATTAGTTTTGCTGTTATATATTTACTGCTGCGAAAGCTTTTAACAATTACTGAGAATTTTATGTGGCTTATACGACCTGTGTTTCTAGTTCTATTCAACAAATGTTGCATAACTACTTTTATGACTCTTAACTTTGTGTTCGGCAATTATTTTTATTTTTGATTTTTAATATTTTTGTATCTGTATTTGTGTGTTTGTGTGTGTGCATAGAGAAGCTTATTTTTGGAAAAGCGGCTAGGTAGTGTTAATGATGATTTCATCATAAGACAGAATATTAAAATGTTTATGGTTATTGAATCTTAAGAAAACTTTTTGAGAATTTTAAGTTCAAAAAGCACTGCGCATGAGTCAGAAAGGAAGCAACTTAATGACTGGCGCAACAGTTATGTCGAACGAAAGCCGAAACTTTTATCAAACTATTAGATTTGTACACTTGTGTGGGTATGTGAAAAGTTTTTCATGTGTTTACATATCCATCCGACTACACTGTGGTGGGCCTTTATCAGAAAATGATGTTTGAAACGAAGTTAACATCCGTTCAGTAAACAACTGGTTATAAAATCGTCTCAAAACTTAACAAAATAGATGCAATATTTTAGAAATATTATTTTGTTCTTCTAATACATATATCTTTGATTTCATCTAAGAATTTTACCCTTTTAAGCCCACAGTGCAAAAATTCCTCTATTGTCGAACTTCATGCCACACACCCTCAAGTCAAGTTGGTTGCTTTTAATATGTAAAGTTATGGGTTTTTTCTCTTCTTGTTTTGTGGCCTTGAATCGAGCGCAACATGTTGTCATTTGTTCTCTTTTTCTTTTTCTCTATCACTTAAACATGAATCTGTGCAGAACTTCTTGGCTTCGTTATTAATAATCATGAATTTTTAATGTGGTTTTTATGGGCAAAATGTTGTTCGTTCCATCTGACTGATTTGACAGTTAGATAGCCAGATTGCAACACAACGAAACATATGTTAAAAATCTGCTTCTCTGTAACCTTTTACTTGTTCTTCTTCTTTTTGCTTTGCTACATTAGTGATTTGCAATGCGGGCTTGACATTTGTCATCAATTTGAAAGACGTGGCAAAGTTTCTGCATCTCTTCTATAGCTTCAAATAATTCAAGGATTTTTTTTTTGTTTTTTGTTTATTTTTGTTTTTTGTCATACAAGAAAATTATTGCCTATAAATTTTACAAAAACTACAAATTGAAAAGTCAAGGATGCAAGCTAGAGTCTGCTTAATGAAATTTTATTCATTATATCTTTGCTTATCATTGTTTTCCACTTGGCTTGGTTTAATGGCTTTGGTTATTTGGTTGTTTTTATGAATTGCGCCTGCGTTTTGCTTTTCCACCAATGACACTAGATAAACTATTGGAACAACACATTTGCTTTTCATTTTGTTGGATCATTTGGTTGATGTTTTTTTTTCAATTAGAGCTGCTTTGTTCCGTTTTCATTTTTTTTTTTTTTTGTTTTTGTATTTGCAGTTAATGTGTTTTTGCAGCTTTTATGAAAGTGCAGATAAGCTTATCCTTTTCTAATACTTGCCTATAGCACCCAATTTTTTATATAATCAAAGCAATATTCAGATCACAGCTTTGATTTCGTTTGCTTTTTGTTAACTTCTTTTAGGCGCCAATAGGTTTTTATGTGGCTTTCAACAGTTTTTATATGAATACTTTTTCAAATTCTAAGATTTGGAATGTAGTCTTGTTTGCCGCATACTTCCTTTATTTCTATTTTATTTTTAGTATGCTTGAAATTCTAGCATACAAACATTCCGCGCTGTCGTTTCTCAACTACAACAACAAAAGCAAAAACATTGTTATTACAGTAATGAAAAATCCCCAGTACAGCAACAACAACCACAACAAAATGCTGCACGCAAGGAATTTCTCTGTCGACATGCTTTGAATACCAATGAAGTGTTTGAATGAAATGAAAACGAAAAGAAAATAAAAAGCAAAAAGAAAAACACAAAAAACAACTTTGAATGGTTTTCAATAAAATCCAAAAAAAATGTTGTCTATTTCGTTTTTATTTTACAGCGAGTGCAACAACTTGTAGGATTGAACAAGTCCATTTAGAACGACTACATTAAATCGGCTATATTTTTGTCATAAAAGTTTCGAACTAAATGCTACAAATTAGTACACGACAAATAGAGCTGAAATAAAATAGAATCTTAAAACCGTCTGTTCAGGATTTAAATATGTTGAAAAACCTATAAAATCTTTACATTTTCTCACGGAAAGGCTTTAATAGCTGCAGCGAAACTAAAATATCTGCATGTAAGCAAGTAAAAAGTAAGTAGTACACGTATACGTAATTTTATATGTTATTGTAACTGTATACATTTACGTAAAAGTGAACATAAACGTAAACATAAACATAAACGTAAACGTAAACGTAAACGAAAACGTAAACATGAACATAAATTTAAACGTAAACTTAAACGTTAACGTAAACGTAAACGTAAACGAAAACGAAAACGTAAACTTAAACGTTAACGTAAACGTAAACGTAAACTTAAACGTTAACGTAAACGTAAACGTAAACGTAAACGTAAACGAAAACGTAAACATAAACGTAAACGTAACCGTAACCGTTAACGTAAGCTTAAACGAAAACGTTAACACAAACGTTAATATTAACATAATCATAAACGTTTACGCAAACATAAACTTCAACATACACGTAAACGTATACTTCATCGTTAACGTTAACATAGACTTAAAATTTAACGTCAATGTGGACTTAAAATTAAACGTTAACATAAACGTAAACGTAAACGAAAACGTAAACGAAAACGTAAACATGAACATAAACGTAAACGTTAACTTAAACGTTATCATTAACATAAACGAAAACGTAAACTTAAATGTTAACGTAAACGTAAACGAAAACGTAAACTTAAACGTTAACGAAAACGTAAACTTAAACGTTAACGTTAACGTAAACTTAAACGTTAACGTTAACGTAAACTTAAACGTTAACGTAAACGTAAACGTAAACGAAAACATAAAAGTAAGCTTAACCGTCAACGTAAACGTAAACATAAACATGAACGTAGACGTAAACTTAAACGTTAACGTAAACGTAAAATTAATTGTTAACGTAAACGTAAACGAAAACGTAAACATAAATGTAAACGTAACCGTAACCGTTAACATAAACTTAAACGAAAACATTAACACAAACGTTATTATTAACATAATCATAAACGTTTACGCAAACATAAACTTTAACATACACGTAAACGTATACTTCATCGTTAACGTTAACATAGACTTAAAATTTAACGTCAATGTGGACTTAAAATTAAACGTTAACATAATCGTAAACTTAAATGTAAACGTAAAAGTAAAAATTAGCTTAAACGTAAACGTGAACGTAAGCGTAAACGTTAACTTTGGCAGAATCGTAGATGTAAACACAAACGTAAACGTTAATGTTAACAGAAACATAGATGTAAAAACAAATTTAAACGTGAATATAAACGTAACCATAAACGTTTAAGTATACGTACACGTCATCGTAAACGTAAATGCAAACTTAATATTAAACGTCAAAGTTTTTATTTTATAAATTAACACGTTAACGTCAACGTCAGCGTCAACATCAACGTCAATGTCATCGAAAAGTAATCGTAAACTTAAATGTAAACGTAAAAGTTAACGAGCACGTAAACATGAACGTATGCTTAAGCGTAAGGGAAAACGTTAACGAAAGCAGAATCGTAGATGTAAACACAAAAGTAAACGTGAATATAAAAGTTAACGTAAATGTTAACGTAGACGTAAAATTAAATGGAAACACAAACTTAAATGTGAAAGTAAACGTAAACGTTAACATAAACGTAGACGTTAACATAAACGTAAACGTTAACATAAACGTAAACGTAAATGTAAACGTAAAAGTAAAAATAAACGTAAACGCGAGGGAAAACGTTAACGAAAGCAGAATCATAGATGTAAACACAAAAGTAAACGTGAATATAACCGTTAACGTAAATGTAAATGTTAAGATTCACCTATGTGCCAACGTAAAAGTAAACGTCAGCGTAAGCGTAAACTTGAATGAACAAAAGTCATAATCCTTTAAAAAGCGCTTGTTTTCCTTACGATGGCGAAATCAAAATAAAAAGGGGAATGTTTATGGAAGGCGCGTTGTTACGAATCACTGTAGCACGAGGGGTAGAGTTCATGTCTGGTATTTACTCAGTAACGTTACCAATGCGAGAAATCTGTGCAGACGCCTGACTGACCTCATCTTGTCTCGCTTTTCCGATGAATTACTTTGCCACGTTTTGGTCAACCAAGGTCGGCATGGAGCACCGCGCATGTTTCACAAACACACATCCGCACTTACAAATTTTAGTATCTTGATATCTTTTCGAACAACTCAGATACTCAGATAATGAAAAACTTAATTTTGCAGAACTACATAAAGGCATTAAATATGCAGCAAATATACTCGTATGAGTACACGTGATATCAATTTGTCTAATTGTTCAACTGGAGCTTTTTGGTTGTTGTTGTTGAATGTTTTTTTTTTGTTTGTTCCTTTGTAAATTGTGAACGCAAGAACACACATATTTACGTATACAGCAGAGACCATTAGTCGCTCATTGCATAATAATGAAAGAATGAAAGCACAAAAGCTTAACAAACAAATACAGCGGGGAGAATAACAGGACCTCCATTAAAAAAACCGTAAAAAGGTTGCAATTGTCACGCAAAACCAGCATATTGTAAGCCTGCCAACTTCGTGTGCGGCAACCACCACCTCCTTTCACTTGTAGAGCCACAATTCTTGCCGCACTGTCTGAAATATTTCCCATACAACCATACTAAATACATAATATTTTTCGATGTATTTTGAGTATTTGTCGCATGCTTCGCTGAAATTAAAATGCATTTCAGCGCAAACATCCTGCCCAGCCTCTAAGAAGCAACCCAAAAGTGTTGACTTGGCGCTTAATGGAGGCTTAAATTCTCGAGAGATTGTGTGTGTATGTTAGTTGTTTTTTTTAACGTTGTTTGGACGTTTTATAATGACTGCTTTCAGGTTTTTCACCTCATTTCACTTTGTTTTACTGCAGCGAAACGTGTGCCATCTTTCTCAACTTGCCATTGTTGTTGTTGTTGTTGTTATTGTTCTAGTTGTGTAAATTTTATTGTAACTTTGCAGACATTGCTAGCGATAGTTCTCTAGGGTGGCCAAATGGCTAGAAATATTGACGTATTTTTTTCATTCATTTTCATGATCAATAAACTCAAGTCTATTTGAAGTGAAAAAAAAAATTAATATTCATGAATGCTTTAACTGAAAAATAACTCAAAAACTATACAAAATAATTCATAAAACCATGTCTATAGAAATACTATTTTATACTCATTCTGTTCACACATTTATGGAAATGATGTGATTTTCAAAATGTCTGCTTCACATAAAGATGTGATTAATAGAATATTCTATGGTTAGTACGGAATATTCTTAACCTTCTTAAAACTATCCTCCTCCTTAAATAAATCTGCATATCAATAGACCTTAAATAGATCCTCCATACTCACAAATATTAAAAAAAAATGTAAAGACAAAGATGCATTTTGCAAAAAATTGTATTAAAAAAACCTTATATAACTTGATAAAATATTATGAGAACCTACTTATCATAATACATAATAAGGTAGTATTCAACCCATAAATTGTGCAATTTACTATTTGCAAAAAATGAAGAAAAAAAGCGAAGAAAAGAACTTGGGCAAGTGTAGAAGATGAGGTCTTTATATTAGTATGGGCCGATAAAAATTCCAAATTGAGCAGTGCGAGGAACAAAACGCATGTGTTCGTAGAAATGGCTGCAGCCTTGTCTTCAAGTAAAATTGATGTCATTGTGGTGGTATGCCGAAAAAATATGCCAACACAATAGTAAAAAAAAATAAATGTCACACTAAACACAACTCTGCCAGATGCGTTGGCACGAACAGCTATGGTTAACTTAAAACTAAACTCAAACTCAACTCTCTGTGTAGACATGGCATAACGTGCAGTCGATCAAAATTCAATTCCATGTCCACTAGGGCGTATCAAAAAATTTAAATCGTATTCAAAGAGATCTCAAAAGTTGCATTGGATTGTCAAGATCACCCAAAAAAAATGTTGGGAAAAAAGGATGTCCTGTCCGCAAGGAAATAGTAGCTTTTTGAGGAAAACAGTAAAAAATAACGATCTTAAAATGCTTTGACTTTTATAAAAAAAAGGACGTATGTCTTAAAAGTGAGTATAGGCTTAAACTAATAATATATTGCTAAACACGATGTCACTCTCGATTTTTATCCACAGTTTCATGTGTGAAGGATATTCACAGCTAAAATTGTAATCGAGATAGCACAGAACTTTTGATTGTTACCCAATAGTCTAAATTTTGGTGGTATTAACTATAGTGTTAACGTATTCCTTAAATTTGGCAAATTAAAAAGAATCTTCTTACTTATCTGGCGCTTACAACCGAAGGTCGGTTTTGGCCTCGTATAAGAAATTGCGCAAGCCATTTCTGTTTTGCGCTTGCTGGCGCTAGTTGGAAACACCAAGTGTAGTCAGGTTATCCAACACCTGATCCTTCCAACGAAGATGTGGGCGTCCTCTTCTGCGTTGACCACCTCCGGGCACCGAATCGAATATTTTTTTCGCTGGAGCGTCGTTTTCCATTCGCTCAACATGACCTAGCCAGCGAAGCCGCTCGATTTTAATGCGCTTAACTATGTCAATGCTAGCGTACAGCTCATACAGCTCGTGGTTCCATCGAATTCGGTACTCGCCATTGACGCAGATTGGACCGAAGATCTTACAAAGGATCTTTCTCTCGAAGGCTCCCAAAGTCTTTTCATCAGAACTGCTCAACGTCCAAGTTTGTGCTGCATATAATAGGACGGGCATGATTAGTGACTTATAGAGCGTGAGTTTTGTTCGTCGAGAGAGGGCTCTGCTTCTCAACTGCCTACTCAGCCCAAAGAAACACCTGTTGGCAAGAGTTATCCTTCGCTTTATCTCAATACTGACATCGTTGAAAGAGTTTACGCTGGATCCCAGGTAGACGAAGTCCTTAACAACCTCGAAGGAGATGTTGTCAACAGTGACGTGGTTTCCAAGACGCTGGGACTGTTTATTTGTTGACACTAGGTATTTCGTCTTATCTGCGTTCACTACAAGACCCATTCAACTCGTCTCTTTCGCTAACCTGGAGAATGCTGCGCTGACTTCGCGCATATTATGGCTAACGATATCGATATCATCAGCATACGCCAGCAGCATAATACTTTTGTAGAATATCGTGCCACTGCGTCTCAAATCAGCAGCTCAGATGATCTTCTCCATCATTAGGTTGAAAAAGTCGCACGATAAGGAATCACCTTCTCTGAAACCTCGTTTGGTATCGAATGGAGGAGTGAGGTCCTTCCCGATATTCGATATTCAGAAGGCTTATCCCACGGTAGTTGGCGCAAATTGTGGGATCGCCTTTCTTGTGGATTGGGCAGAGCACACTGAGGTTCCAATCGTTTGGAATGCATTCTTCCGACCATATTCTGCATAGAAGCTCATGAATGCATTTAAAAAGAGCTTCGCCTCCATTCTTGAAGAGCTCAGCAGGTAAGCCATCGGCTCCTGCAGCTTTGTTGTTTTTAAGCCGAGCTATAGCTTTCAAGACTTCACTATGGTCGGGCAGCGGAACTTCAACGCTGTCGTCCAAAATTGGGGATTATCATCCGGGATATCATCTCTATTGGCGGGATTGTTGTCGTCGTCGCCATTCAGAAGCCTAGAGAAGTGTTTCCTCCACATCATCAGTGTACTCTGGATATCTGTCACTAGATTCCCATTTTCATCCTTGCAGGAAGAGGCCCCGGTCTTGAAACCATCGGCCAGGCGTCTTATTTTTCGAAAAATTTTCGGACCTCATTCCTGTCGCCATGCATCTCAATTTTCTCGCACTCTCGCATTTCCGCTTCCCTTTTCCTTCGCCTGAAAATGCGTCTCTCTACCCTCCTCTTCTCTTTGTATCGCTCCTTAGCAGTACGCGTTACAACCGACTGTTTGTAGAAATTAAAAAGGAAGGTTAAATTTTAAATGCCGATGCTGATTTTCTCAAAGCGTACCGACCCGAACTTTTCTCAATTTGGATTCTTCAAATATTTTTGAACAACATCCTGTTTAAAATACCAGCTTAACACCACGATTTCATTTTCTATTTTGATACCTGTTTTCAATGGTTCATTCGAAAGAGCTGTGTATAAAAAAAAAACTTTAAATCTTAATATTTGAATGGTGTTTGTTGTCTTGTTGTCAACATGATTTGCCTAGAACTTAAAAAATTTGTTTTCAATAAAAAAGAAATAAAAAAAAAAATAGGTTTTGAAAAAGTTTGACCTTCTCATTACAATTATCTATATCAAGAACAAAAAAAAAAAAAAAAACAAAAAAAAAAATATGCACAAACACCTTTGATGTTTTCGAATCTTATTTTCGTTGTGGAAATTCTTTGATCTTGAATCCCAATTTTCTCATAATCCCGATGTGATATAGAAATTAAGGTGCCTTATTATTAGTAAGGTGCGTTGACTTCATTAAAATTGGCTGTCAATTTGTGATATCGTTGTGATATCATTGGGGACATCGTTGATATCAAATGAAGTTTTGCTATTTTTGTTCTTACTCAGCGATGTCCAAGCCTTAAACATGCTTCCAACACAGCGTAGCAGACCCATTCATAAATAATTAGAAAACGTGTAACAATAATAATAATAATAATAATAATAACAGCAACAACAACAATACCTTTAATTTACTCAACCCACAATAACAAAATGATTTAAACGTAACAAAGCGCTATTCTCAGAAGAAACAACGAATACAACGACAACAAAAACAACATCAACAAAACAATCACTTACAAGATCTTATGCAATATTTTTAAATACGTGTATGTTGTTATGGCGCAAAGTCAATACAAGCGTCTAGTAAGTAACGTAAACGTAATAACGTTATTCAGATAGGGATTGTTTTTTTTATTATTAAATGTTATTCAATAGCATTGAATAAGCGAAGAAAAAGAAGAAGAATCCGCTCCCAGTTTGTGAGCCAGTCAGTCACTTAGCTAGTCAGTCAAGCAGCATTTCAATCAATTCATCTATCATTACGTTACGCCGTCTGTGTGTCTGTCTGTCCAGCAGCAGCTGCTGCTGCTGCCACAGTTGCTCCTGCTGTAGCGTCACATAATAATTTCGCGTGTTCTCGCGCGTTCTGCGTCTCGTAAACCGCAATTTCCCGCTCATGCAAACAAGCTCGTTACGTAACAGACAAGCAAACATACGGTCGAGCGCTAGAACGAAAGAATGAACGAGTTAAATCGACAGACAGACGGACGAATATAGAATGTCATGAGTTGGAATTGAAAGCTGATAGAATACCGCTATTGCTGCATATACACAGCTATATATTTATATAAATATTTAATTTTATTGCTAACGCAAATGCGGCAGTTTAATTTTAAGTGCAATAAAGTGCCGAGCTACTTGCAATAATTTAATTAGAACGGAAAAAGGTACTTTTAAATGTAGTTGAAATAGTAGTAGAGAGTGACGTAGATACGATAATTCAATTACAATCGTAGTGGAAGCATGTACGTGGTCATTATTTGCTGGTAACTCGGAAAATATTCTACAACTTGTGATTTTATAGAAAGCAAAGCAAAGCAAAGAGATATAAAGGTTCAGTCAAAACGTACTTCAGGAGCCTCAATACTTCAAGAGAAGTAAAAGATTTAAGGCACAATTTTGCAATTTTCAGGTGACTAAAAATTTTTAAAAAACTAACAAATCCTGTGAAAAAAACGTACTCCACTATAACCGAAATGTATCCTGTTTAGGATATGAACTCCAAATGCAAATAACTCCTAACAAGCATTAAAATTTAATTATGTCGAATTGAAAGCATTTTCATTATTTTTTTATTGCATAGATATGTTTGCTTTTCGTTGACTTTTTTGACGATTACCAACTTTATTGAGTCATAGATACATGGTGGCAGATATAAAATCTGCTCGTTTGCTTGTAATTTCAATTCGTTCGTTCTCTGGCTGCGCCACTTTTTGAATTTTGTTGCAGCAACTCTGTTGCCTCATAAGCTATTGCATAATGCAGTAGACAAATGCTGCAGCAGAACAACAAATGCCGCAACTACGTTTGCAACTGCAACAAATGCAATACTAATATTGCACACACAAACAACAACAACACGCTGAGCAACAACATTATCAGCAGCAGTGGCGTCAACTGTTGCACAGTCTCACTTCTCTTGCTGTGGTTGTTGTTGCTGCTGTTGTTGTCGTTGCAGCTGCTTTTAGCAGTTGCTGTCCTCGTTCCGTCTACGAAATGTCGTAACTTTGTCGAGGTGGGTTTGGAATCGAAAAAAGAGAAGAAAAAAAAAAACAACTGAATGAAGTTGAGCAACGCGTTCGATACGAATCGTATCTGCCAGCAAGCAACAAATGCGTTGCACTCACTTTTGATTTGCGTCATAAATAAAAAAACTTATTCGTAGTATTGCAAAAATTCTTGCTTAATTTTTTTTCAATAAAATATTTAATCTAACTATGATATTGTTAACTGTTTTTTTTTTCAGTAACTTTTAATTGCTATTGATATCAAGATTCATGATTATTTTACGCTCAGTTCTTACTTTATACCGTTAGTGTAAGATTTTGTGTACATTTTTATGACATTTCCAAAGGAAATAAATGAAAAACTGTTTTAAAGATTTTCTTTTAAAGATTAGCTTTTAAGGGTGAAACAGCTATTTATATGAAATTGATATAAATTTTTCTTCAAAAAAAACCTACCCAGGAGTTTTTTAAAGGCTTCTTATTATAGAAATTTAGAATTAAGGTTCTCATATAAAATGCAAAAAATGCAAAAATGAAAAAATGCAAAAAATGCAAAATTGCAAATATCGAGAGCTCTTCAAATTAGTCCAAATAGGGCTATAAAAGAGGTTACCACGATTAACTGAACCATTTCTAACCAACCGTTTTTGTGGTATCAAGATTTTAAACTAGTCATAAATGTTAAATACTTTCTACAATACTTTCTACAAATTTTTGTGAATTGTTCCAAGTTAAGAATTTTGACATGACAACGTTCGGTTTAACAGTTCGGTTATTGATTTCTAAATGCATCGGCGTTGCATGGAATTGTTTCTCGCTGAGTATATGTGCTATGATAAAAGTCATGGTCCAACAGAATAGTCCAATTCTTTGACCTCAGGTCTAAGCTACATAAAAAAATTATGACACCATCATGGCGCAAGTGCTTAACTGGAATTTATTAAATGGAATTATAACTCGCAGAGTAAAGGTCCTCCGTAAGCAGCAAAAGCTGGCTTTTAGTCCTTACGACAAAAATAAAAAAAAATTGTTTATGATGTCATAAGACAGCAGAGAGAGCCACTCCAAGATATAACAACCAACGGCGTTGCATAGAATTATTACTCCTTAAGTAGATGCGCCTCTGTAAATATTCCAAAACAAAAATGAAGGATTTACACTTGGTCTTAAGACAAAAATTAGAAATAAAAAATTTTGACATCATCAAATAACGGAGATAGAAACTAATACAACAAATATGCAGTATTATTGCATGGAATTCTTACACGCTTAAAGAAGGTGATATGGTTAATTTTATCTTACGACAAAAAGATTGGTCCTTTAATCTCATAATGAAAATAAAAAAAAAAAGTTTTGAAGCCATGACACCACGCTGGTGGTGCAGTGAAAAAGGAACAATAATAAAAAAACTATCAACAGTATGTTCATTATTAAATTATATGCATCGACATGGAAGGTGAAGGTTTTAACCACATTAAAAAAAAAAAAAAAAAAAAAAAAAAAACAAGAAAAAATTAAGACGCAACTGGGCTCCTCAAGGAATAGCTTTATATAATACATATTGTATGGCTCTAAGGTACATGTAGATGCACTTCAGAAAAGCAAAAATCAAAAGCAAAAGCAAAATTAATAATAATCAAAAAAGCATAAGCAAAAGCAAAAGCAAAAGCAAAAGCAAAATCACAAGCAACTGCAAAGGCAAAATCAAAATAAAAACAAAAGCAAAATTAAAAGTAAAATCAAAAGGAAAAGCAAAGCAAAAGCAAAAGCAAACTCAAAAGCAAAAGCAAAATCAAAAGCAACTGCAAAGGCAAAATCAAAATAAAAACAAAAGCAAAATTAAAAGTAAAATCAAAAGGAAAAGCAAAGCAAAAGCAAAAGCAAAGGTAAAAGTAAAAGTAAAATCTAACTCAAAATAAAAGCAAAATCAAAAGCAGACGCAAACGCAAAAGCAAAAGCTAAGGCAAAAGCAAAATAAAAAGAAAAATATAACGCAAAATCAAAAGCAAAAGCAGAACTAAAAGTAAAAGGAAAATAAAAAGCAAAATCAAAAGCAAAATAAAAAGCAAGACCAAAACCAAAAACGAAAACAGATGCAAAGGCAAAAGCAAAAGTAAAAGCAAAAGCAAAATAAAAAGCAAAATCAAAAGGAAGAGCAAAACTAAAAGTAAAATCAAAAGCAAAAGCAAAAGTAAAAGCAAAAGCAAAAGCAAAATAAAAAGCAATATCAAAAGCAAAGTCAAAACCAAAAGCAAAAGCAGACGCAAAGGCAAGAGCAAAATCAAAATAAAAACAAAACCAAAATAAAAAACAAAATCAAAAGCAAAAGCAAAATAAAAAGTAAAATCAAAAGCAAGAGCAAAAGCAAAAGTAAAAGCACAAGTTTTCACTCAGAACCAAAAACAAAACTAAAAGCAAAAGAAAAAACAAAAGCAAAAGCAACAGCTAAAGCTTAAGCAAAAGCGAAATCAGAAGTATTCCATAGATTTGGATGAGACCATTCGTCATTTTTTGCCACTCGAATAACATCCGTCGTCAGCGTTATGCACAGCTCAAAGTTGTTAAAAAAGATTGCTGCAAGGCACATTTTGTCATGATTGTGAATCGATACGAAGGCAGCATTCAAACAATGAAGAGATTCGGATACTTCGCTGATAATGCAAGTGTCTGCTACTGCATGCATTTTTTTTTCCCAAACTTTACTGCCGTGCTCTAAACAGCGCGTTCTAAATTATTATTTTTTTTTCGTGCAAATGGTCATAACAAATTAATTTTCCTTGCTTTTGGTGAATGTTACTCATGTCTTGCATCGTTGAGCATTCCTATGCCGTAGACGTTCGTAATCGCCAGCGCTCATACTCTTTTGCATTCGTATTTACAGCGATTGGTACATGAGCTCAAGCTCTTCTCCGATGAACACCACTGTTGGATCTCATGAATGTCAAGTGTACCGCTGACCATAACACGCTGACTAAACTCATTTTTGAAAAAAAAAAAAAAAATTTGATAACTCCACCACCCACAGACCGCACCAAACAGTGCTACATCCAAACTCTGGATATAATCGCATTTCCATAATCTCAAGAGTATTAACTTGGGGATTATCTTTGTTTCAAATGCAACAATTTTGGTTATTGCCATGCCCATTAAGGACAAAATGAGTCCCTTCGCTTAACACATTTTTGATAACACAGGGGATTTATTTTTATGAAAATGAAATAAAATAACAACACCTGTCTCATTATTTTACCGTGTTATATGAACCACTTTTAATAAGTTATTCGAGCACAATTACAATTTTTCCGCCGTATTATAGGAATCCGTGTTATAAGAGGTCTACTGTATAACATTTACTAAATATGAATTTTTTGTTTTCTTCGTATGATTGTTTTAAATTAAATAAATGTAAAGAAAATGGAAAGGATACCCTTAAAACATGTTTTATGGGTCCAAGAACGGTTCTTAGTGGTTTACTTAAGCGTTTAAGAAACAAAAATGGTAAAAAGGGGCTTGCGGTCTATAATAAGAGAGCATCAACAAATTATTCTTAGATGAGGCAGTATTTTTTATGAAATTTTAAGTAATTAGCCTTTTTTAAAGAAATGAGCGGAAGGTTTAAACTCTTAATTGAACACCAGGGCGTATGAGTCACATATAATTATGTCTTATGTAATGAATAAGAATTTTTATGCTATTTCAATGCATTATTTTTTATATTTTTTTTTTACAGTATGGGATAAATTCGACAGTTTCCAATACTAAAATCACAAATATACAAACACAAATAAGCAACTATTTATTAGTTAGCACAGTGTACCTTATGGGACCTCTTCGTAATACTAAAATAAGTTTTAAAAAATGAAATTGTTTTTTTGTTGCTTCATTTAAAACCCTTTCATATTCCACGCTTTGCTTAACACACAACAAAACTATCATAAAAAGTTTCGCATTACAACAAAACCGTAAAAAAACAACAACAATCAAATACGTAACAATAGTTAAAACACTAAAATCCAAAACTTAACAAATTTTCGAATTAATCTTGCAATCTCACAAATTTGCACAATCTATAAGATACTTTTATGTGCCGTTAGCGAGTATGTGTGTGGTTGTGAGTGTGCTAGTATGTCTTCATTGAGCGCTGATTGGGAAATGCTGGGATCAGCATTTATGTAGCTCCCATTCGTATTACCTCATTACAACAACAATAACAACAACAACAACAAAAACAATAAAAACAACATGAACAACAACAACAACTACAAAAACATAAAATTATATTTACATTTACAACAACATTAACGACTAACCGAAATGTGAACACCAAACGGCGCACATTTTTTAAGTGGAGCAACAACAACAACAATAAAAACGAACACAGTAACTATAACAATTACAACAGCTTATCGACAACAACAACAATAACAACCAAAGCCAATTGCTACAAGCACAGAAAATGCCAAAAACCAACTGTTGGATTAACAGCAGCAACAACAACATCGACAAGCTATGCCCATTGAAGACCTATTCAAAAGCTTACAACAACAGCAACAAAAATTTAAATACAAAAAAAAAATTTAAAAAAACAACTGAATACTTCATCACCTAAAAACGGCAGACAGCACCAAAAATGGTTCAGCTAATGCGCTGTCGCTGTCGTCGTCTCTGCCTTCGTTGCTACTGCAACCAACAGCGCTGCTGACGTCACGACTTAACTTACTTTCTTGACTTGGCTTAGCTTGGCTTATGTAATCAATTCATACATTTTTACATGGCAACGCAACGACAACATGAGACCATTACGAGATGACGTAGTAACGTAAGCTTAGATGTTTCAACATTTGACTTTGACACACTTTTCAGAGAAACAACAATGTACAAGCCGAAACCAGCTAAACAAAAAAATAATAACAACAACTACAACAAAAAAAGTAGCAACACTAGTAAAAATTGAGCAACCACTAAAGAGTGCAAGACACCAGAGTCATCAACAACAGACAGAGAAAGAGAGAGAGAGAGATATCCAGACAGAGAGAGTTAAGGACAGATTTAAAGAGAAATAACATGAGGTAGAGAGACTCAGAGTGAGAAAGAAAATAAGAGCAGAAATAATATAAAAAGATATAAAAATAAAATCTTCACATTTTGCACATTTCTGCAAGATATTTAAGAGTATATCTCAAAAACATGTTATATGCTCTCAGAGAGAAATTTTCCTAAATGTCAAAATTACTTTTGACATTTGATTGCAGAGCTTATTACTTACATGTCGTTTGACAGCAACAACAATAAAACCAACAATAGCTTAATTGTCTACCTCGAACTTTAACAATGCGAGCAGTTTAGACAGGAAAAAAAATTTGTTAGTGGGAGTGGCAGAATTGCTTTAAGCATTAGACACAATAAGTTGATGTCGCTTGTGCAGCGCTGAGCGTGGGTGAGTGTGACACTTTGAATTTAAGCCGGTTTCAGTGAAGCAACACATTTTTGCTCTTATATAATGTAATACCGCAGACGCTGCTTATTTAATCGCTGAAAAAGTGTGAGGTTGGCAAAAAATAAGTTATAAAAAAATTAACCGAATTACAAAACCTGCATTAAGTGCTACACCATTTTGAATAAAGAAAGCGATTTTTGCGTTTTCACAAAGCGTTATACATCAGTCAACTAGCTAGATGCATAAAATTATGTCCCAGCAAGAAAGTGCGATGAAATACTTGGGCCGTTTGATAACTCCGCAAAAAATAAAACAAGGAATGATTTCTACGGCAGAAAAAATATTATATTTCTCAATATAGTCTCTTTTTTGTTCGATACACTTGGTCCAACGTTCCTCCAATTTTTGTATGCCATCCGAAAAATAAGTTTTCGGAAGGTCCTCAAAATAGGCCTCTGTTTCGGTGATGAGCTCCTCCCTGGTGGTAAATCTCTTTAGCGCCGAGCCATTTCTTCAGGTTTTGAAACAGAAAATAGTCACTGGGTGACAAATTCGAAGAATATGCTAGATGAGGTAGCAATTCGTACTTCAATTAATAGAATTTTGCTATGAGAGCTGGGCATGTGTAATGAAAGAGCGCATTGTCTTGATGGAAGAGCACTTTTTCCTCGCCAAATGGGGACGTTTCTCTTTCAAAGCGTTGTTGAAAAGGTCCAATTCGGCTTCATAGTATTCGCCATTGATCGTTCTTTTCGGTGGAAGGCAATCAATGTAGATTATACCGCATGTATCCTAAAATACTGTTGCCATAACCTTTCCGGCCGATAGCACTGTCTTCACCTTCTTTGGAGCACGTTCGGTCAGTGAAGTCTACTGCTTCGACTGTTAACTTTGTCTCTGGTTTGAGTTGATGGTTTCTAATGGTTACTAATGGACGGAAAAAAATCGTTCTTATCTTTGTTCAACATCGCCACACACGCCTTTGAATCAGTCACACGATCGCGTTTATCGTCGATAGTGAGCAAACGCGGGGCACCCATCTTGCGGATAATTTTTTCATATCCAAATGATTTTGCAAAATCTTCCACACCCATTCGTCTGAGATACCTACGGCTTCAACAATCTCGTGCACTTAAACTCTGCGATCGGCCAACATGATATCGTGAATTTTAGTGACCATTTCTGGTGTGGTGACCTCATTTGGCCATTCAGAACGTTCGGCGTCACTTGTGCTTGTACGATCGCCACTTCAAAATCACCATTCACAATGAACCACTTGTGAATCATTCCAATCGATGGTGCATATATATGATGCCTTTCCTTGGTTTGGCTGATGGTTTTATTTTTTCGTAAAAAAAATGCTTGATGAGCACACGAAATTCACTTTTTTTCATTTTCGCTAAAATTCACAAGATCGTCTGCTGTAAATGGCTGCCAAACACAAACTAAGCGTCGCACAGTGATGCGATTGGTACAAATTAGACGGAAAATATTATTTTGTGGATTTTTTTGGTAGTTTTCGGTGTTTTAGGTACAGGAAAATATAAAAAAACCTATTAAAGAAATTTTGGACAAGAGGGCGTGGCAGCTGCCATACAACTGAAACATAATTTGCGCTACATCTTAGAAATTAGATAAGCTACATCAACGAAATCAAACGTAGATTTTTGTATATAATTTGCAAAAAGTGAGAACAATTTCAGTGCGATTGAAGAAGTGGACGTGGCAGCTGCCACACAACCTAATCACATTTTTTGCTATATCTTAGAAATGAAATAAGCTACAGTAACAAAAATAAATGTAGATGTCTTGTATGTAATTTCGAAAAAGTGGAAAAAAAATTCGGTGCAATTGAACAAGTGGGCATGGTAGCTGCCATACATGTGGACTTTATTTTGGTCCATAACTAAGAAATGAAAAAAGTTATGAAATATTTCGATATATAAGCTTTTCTCTGAAAAATAAAGGTCAAGTTCGAAAATTAATCAAATCGGATGAAAACCACGCCTACCGTCCATACAAAGTGACTTTATTAAAAAGGTCACAATTCCCCAAAAATTAATAGATGGACTTGAAATTTTGCGTATGATCTTCAAAATTTAATATCCACTCTGAGTATTAAATTCAACGAAATTCGGTGAAAATCACGGCTACCTCCCATACAAAGTGACTTTGAATAACTTTGGTTCGGTCGTGGGGCTATTTTAATAAAGTTTGGAAATGAAAACAAATAGCATGTTTATGACCATCAAACAGGTTATAAAACACGGAAACCGGTAATTTTCGCACTTTGGCACTTTTAGAGCTTAAATAGGACATAATAATGGTTAAATAAAAAGTATATTTTTACAACTATAAAATTGCCCTTTTTTAATTTTACAAAATATTTTACCAATTTTTTCGTTTTTTTTTTAAAAAAACCTCAGCTAAAAAATTTTTTTTTTTTAATATATATTACAATATTTTTTTTAGTGTAAAAATATTTTGTAATGTGCAGAGTATATTTAAACACCACATACAGTCTAGTCGACCTCAAATTCAAATACATTTCATACAAAACGGTCAGGACCTAGTTTATACATGCATTTTTAGGACCATCAAACAGGTTAAAAAACAAGTCAACTGGCCATTTGGCACTTTTAGAGCTTACAGTAGACATAATAATGGTTAAAAAAAATAAATTTTTGTTGATACAAAATGGTCCTTTTTTATTTTCCAAAATATTTTACCAAATGTTCACTTTTTACGCAGTTATATCGATGAATACCATTTCATAGCGCGAACATTTTAAAAAATAGGTTATTGAACATATTTCATTTGAAAAGACTCTATCTTAGTCATGAAGTATGCCAATTTTCAGCTCTTTTGAATATTGGGAAATATTTTAAAAAAATAATTAAGTTTAACTAGAAAACTCATAAGCAAAAATTTGAAGAAATCACCTTTTGGGCCAACTTTCAAGAATTTTTGCATTTTTTGTAGAAACGCAGGTAAATAAATTCCTGAGATCAATGGATATTATTTAACAGTTTAAAATATTCAGAATGTAAAATTTCGATTTCGAATTTTTTCCGTCTAGCATGTCCTTTCGCATCACTGTGCGTCGCAGCGCTTGAAATTTGGACAGTAGTCCATTAACAGATGGTTGTTGACAGGATCAGTGTTGTATTTAAAGTCACCATGAGGGAAATTAAAAAAATTCACTAACTTCCCAAATTGCCCTCGTATATTTTATAAAATATTTTTTGACGCTCCTCCTAATATATGCATGAAATACTTCTAACATGTACACGGTCTTCTAATAAGCTTGCGGCAAGCTATGAAAATTATAGTTATAGAAATTGTTACTTCTGCTCAGTGTTGCCATATTTTTTTTAACAAAACTTTAATTTAAAACTTTAAAAAAAAAACTTGTTTTTTGGTGAAAAAACTTGATATTAAAAATGAACTAAAACATGTATTTTTAAACTGTGTGCTTTAAAATTTTTGGCAATTCGCTTTGTTCCCTCGTTGTCTCGTTATTTTGGACACTTCATTTCTCAAGAAAATACGGAAGACTTGATCGTCAACTCTGAATGTATGTAAACTGAAGCGTCATGTTTAAAAAGGAATGCCAAAAATTGACCGCCAAGACTCGACGAAGGGAAACCGAGACAAAAGAACAGAAACAATGACAGCAACAATAATAGCAACTGCCATAAAACTAAACTTTGAAAAGGAGTGAAAATAAGTAGTAGCAGCTTGAAATGATACTTATGTTTTTGTAGTAACAATTTAGTTTATCTATTTGATTCATAGATTCACTAAAATAGAAATCATCGTTTTAAGGGGGAAATATACCCAGAACTTTTTCTTAAAGCTTTAAGTCTCAAGAATATGTGGTGAAAATTTCAAGTCGATATCTCAAAAAATAACAAAGTTATAGCCTAGTGAGTAAACCGCGTTCTAGAGCGTGCAGCGCTGGCCCTTATTTTCAAACGCGTTTTTCTCGAAACCATGTTTTCAAAGTCGGTGATCCAGATTTCTCGAAGCTCAGTGAACCGATCGTTTTGATTTTTTTGCAGGCTTGTTTTATTCATAATAATCTCGTACTTGTCATAGGAGTCTTTTTTTTCGTAGCTTCGTTCATTTTTTATAGGCAAAATAATGACGAATTTTTGGTTGAAAATCGTTAATTTACGTTCGGAAGTCCGCCATTTTGTGAAAAATCTATATTTTCAAAATCGACTATGACAAGTACGAGTTTTAAGTATCTTGTTTAATAACATATTTCACTTTTTTGTTTCAGTTGAATTTAGGAGGAGCAATCTTGGTCACCGCATTTTCAGAGCGCTCTGCAAAAAATGCTGTATCTACCTTAATATTAATTTTTTTTTTAATAAAAAAACACTAAACATACTCTTGAATGTGTATATTTTAAGGTATAAAAGCCCTCATTTAAAAATATCCCTTATATATATATTTTTATAGGGTATATTTCCCCCCTTAATCGTAAAAACTTGAAAAACTGGGTAAAATAAAATAAAACTTTATTTTTTTAGGGAAAAACTTGAAAACTTTCTACCCTCTCAAAAAACTGGCAAAGCAAGTTTTATCTGCCCACATGGCAACACTGCTTCTGCTAGCTCTCGCAGTGACTTCCAAACCTTAAAGGCGAACTTTTTACTGTTTTATGTAAGATATTTTAACTTTTATTAAGCTTCACATCACATCTTTGATCAGAATGGATATCCACTCAGGTTAATGCACTGAACACATTGACGACGACAACAACTACAAGCTGTCAAATTATCAATAGTTCTATATCGACGACATTGCGACATTAAACCAACTTCACTCCATAAGAACTACATGAACAAACATACATTTGACAGATGTCGTAATGTCACTATTGTCGTCAATGTGTTCAATGCATAACTGTATTATAAGGTGGGTCACCCTATATGGAAAAAAAAAATATTTGATGACAATTCTCCTGACCAGGGAATAGAAGATAGTTGGTTTTTAGCATTGAAAATATTTTTTTGCTTATGTGTGAGGTTGTGTGGTTTTGATTTAGCTGCTGCTTTGCTTGTTGATTTGTTTTTTTATGCAATAATAAATTTCTGACTTAAAGGCTGGAGCAATTTTGTTGACATATAGTATGAAGATTCTCCTGACTCAAGATTAAAAGATGGGCTATCAGAAGTTTCAAAAACTTTCGATAGAGGGCGCTTCAAATAATAAAATGTATATGACAAAAGGCTATAGAAAAAAATTTTTATATTTTTACAGAACAAGATCAAAAACTTATAATTAAGTAAATATTTTAGATAGAGAAATTTTTTAACTGTGTCAGTTGAAATTTCGATGAAGCATGAATATTTTTCAAATCTATCATGATTAAAAACTCTTTATAGAATTTTTTGGATATAAATTGACGTAAGGAGTTTTATATGAAAGTAATACATTAGTTGGGATGAAACTTATAATACCTTCTATTAGAATTAGAAATACCTTCTGATCAAAAATACCCGAAATTTTCAAAGCAAACAAACATAACTCGAAAGTTAAATAAGTTTTGGGAAAGAAAGTAAGTGTATAAAAAATTAAAGCATTAGCTATGGAGTATCATTTCTTTTATTGAATATAAAACACCTTACCACGTTGCGAGTTGAAAGACAAGAGGAAAAAAAAACATTTTTACAACAAGAAACTATCTCCACATAAAATTAAGAACAAGCTTATTTACTGAAAGCTGTGTTCGAACTTTTTAAACGCCATCTTGTGGCTTAGTTAGGAGTTGTAATTGTAAAGTGTTTTGACATAAGTGATTTGACTTTTTCACAGTAGCTTTGTGAAAAAGTCAGTATTCGTTGTGTTCTGCGAAATTCGTAAAGTCGAAACTTCGAACGAAATATCTTATGTTTAACTCGTGGTTTCTTCAAATTAAAGTTTCATGCACATAAAATGTTAAAAATTAATAGTGTATTAATTCACATTTCACAGAAGCATTATTTTGCTCTACTATATAAAAAGTTGTCGGCTGTATCGTAGACATACCCGTAAGGTTTTGACGTGACAGCGTGTCTGTATCCACGTCCTTTTTTTAGTCCCTATACTTTTCTTTGTTTCCAAACTTGACCTCAACCATAATCTTATCATTATATTTTTCCTAAGAAATGACGAAATTCTTGACCAAACTCTTTATTTAATCCATATCCAAATTCCAGACCTTACCCTTTCTCGAATCTCCCTCTTTATCCTTGACCAACTTCTTAGCCCAATCTTTATCCTTACTCTTTTCCCTTGTGTGTCCAGATCATTGTTCTTTTTCTTGTCCCAATCCTTGACATAGTCCTTTTCCCAATCCTTGTCTGAATTGTTCTTGTCCAAGTCCTCGTCCAATTCCTTGTCCTTATAATTCTCCTGATTTCAAATTATATTTAATTTTTTTTATTTTATTTGTATTTTTGCTTTTTTTGTTGCATTTGGTACATTTAGGAAACTTAAAGGGGTTCTCTGAGAGGCCTCATGACGTTATAAATTTTTTGTTGTTATTTTTATCATGTGACCGAGTATGTCTGCTTTGCTGTGGTTCCATGAATTTTTTTTTTTCATTTTTATCACGTGACCAGAAATCTCAACTGAGAAATCTCATAATCACGGAGCTGTTTTACAAATTACAAGCAAAGGTTTTCATCGTTGTTGCATTTTTCATCCAATAAGTGGTTCCCTCTGTGGTGTCGTGGCTACACAAATTTTTTTCTTTTTCAAAAGAAAAATTTGCAAAAGAACGATTATTTGCTGTGAAACAAGAGTGCGTAATAATTGCATGCAACGATATTGCATTTTTGTTGCACAACCCTCTATCTACGTGATCTGACGACGTCATAATTTATTTTTTGTCATAAGGACAAGTATAAATACTTCACTTTTGCTTTATAACATTTGCTGTACTACCACCTATACTCATCGCGTAATTATGCAATGCAACGTCGTTGCATGATTTATACATTTTTGATCTTGTAGCGCCTTTATACGTCATAGATTTTGTCGCTAATTTTTTCTTTAGAGCTCAGACCTAGCAGTAACTGGATATTTTTGCCACAGTACCTGTGTTTTATTTGTATCGTAAAGTTAAAGAATTATTAATTAGAATTGGTGCAACGCCGATGCATTTTGGAAAAATGCTTTTTTCAATATTTTTTTAAAAACTTGTGCGTTAAAGTATTACGTTGTTACTTCAAAACATTTATGTAATACTTCTACATATATTAGTACTGCCAATATAGAACTTCTATATTGGCAGTACACTCAAGGTACATTCGCCAACATTAGAGTACAGATATATTGTAATAGGAGCGAGAAAATATATAAACGAATGTACCCGAAATTAAATTTGAAATTAAATAAAAAAACTCAGGAGCGGTGCTTCTATTGTCAAAAATATCAGTTGAAAGTTTTGTTGTTCGAATTTTAATGGATAGCGACCTTCTTGCTAGCTTCAATATTTCTTGTTGAAATTTAATCATGTTTCACGCGTTGTTGTTATAATTGTTTTCTAATGGTGCGTACCTGTGAGTTATGCAGAAGAAATATGATTTGTTATGTTTTAAGTTTGACGCAAACATTTTTCATAACAACCGCTTCTGTGACGATTTTAAATTTTTTTGTGTGTAGTAATTTTCAAATATTCAAATATACTAATACAAACAAAAAAATCTCATCTACCCTGCAAACATTTTCTGAGTGCCTCAAAAAAATGACTCAAAAAAGAGTATTTCTTATGCGTGTTTTATGAGTATGCAATAAAAAGATTTATAAAGGAGTCTTTGATGTGATTCTAAATTGATTGCTCAAAAAATGAGTCTAAAAAGAGTATTTCTTATGCGTGTTTTATGAGTACGCAATAAAAAGACTCATAAAGGAGTCTTTGATATGATTCTTAAATGATTGCTCAAAAAAATTACTCTAAAAAGAGTATTTCTTATGCGTGTTTTATGAGTACGCAATAAAAAGACTCCTAAAGGAGTCTTTGATATGATTCTAAAATGATTGTTCGAAAATAAGACTCAAAAAATAGTATTTTTTAAGCGTGTTTTATGAGTACGCAATAAAAAGACTCTAAAAGGAATCTTTGATATGATTGTAAAATGATTGCTCAAAAATCAGACTCTAAAGAGTATTTTTTTATGCGTGTTTTATGAGTACGTAATAAAAAGACTCATAAAGAAGTCTTTTATATGATTGTAAAATGACTTTACATTTTTCTACTATTACTTTTTATTTGAAATGTTTAAAAAAAAATATTGTTGTCATGTTTTTTATTTTTCAAATATCAAATATTTGAAATAAATTTTAATCTAAAATTATATTTCAGCCTAAACGGATCATAATTACTTCTATGAGTTCTGAAAGAGTCCCCAGTATGATTCTTTAAAGATTCCATTCCATGATTCTTAAATATGACTATCAAAAGTGTCTTAATTTTGAGTCCAAAAGACATTTATATGAGTTCTAAAAAAGTATTTATTTAAAGTCTTTATTATGAATCTTAAAAAAGTATTTAAAATGAGTCTTAGAATAGTCTCAATTTTGAGTCCAAAAAGACTCATTTATATGAATTATAAAAGAGTCCTTATTATGAGTCTCTAAAGAGTCTTTATTATGAGTCTTAAAAGAGTATTAAATATGAGTCTTAAACGAGTCTTCATTTTGAGTCCAAATACACTAATTTATATGAGTTCTAAAAGAGTCTTTATTATGAGTCTTAAAAGAGTATTAAATATGATTCTTAAAAGAGTCTAAATTTTGAGTCTTAAATGAGGCATAAAGCAGTCATTATTATGAATCATATTTTGAGGCCCGAAACCTACGAAAACGTACTCATAAAAGAGTATATTTTGAGCGCATTATGACTATAAAAGCTCATTTATATGAGTCTTAAAAGACTCTTTAAAGAGTCATAATGTTTGCTGGGTAGGCTGTCTCTTTAATTTCGTAGTTGAAATTCATTGAAAATGTGGGTTGCTGCCAATATACAAGTATTACATATATGCTTCAAAATAATAAAAACAAAGCTTATTTTTAAAACTAAAACCTCAGGAAAAAATTTTAGAAATACTGTTATCAAAATTATGAAATCTAAAAAGAAGATCTTGTCAAAACCTACATAACGATGTACCATATTCTTCTATAACCTCCTTTGTTTTCCTTCCGTTCGCGACCTTAAAACCAACTTGCATGAGGGAACTTTAATGAAATACTTAAAAATTTCTTTTTTAATTAATTTTGCAACATTTTTTATCGGACTCAAGTCCGTAACCGAAAGGTTATGTTTGTATTTACATAGATCTTAGTTGAGATATCAGAGGTTTGATTATTTTTTCATTTTCATTTCATTATCAATCACATCAATTGCATCAGCTGTTAATTCTCAAACATTTTGATAGATAAAATTCCTACAAAAAAGGAAAAAAATTATCATTCGAAACCAATAAGATAAGAGTGATTTAAAAAAGCGAAAATTAAAATTACTGCGTTCCACACCAGGCTTTGTGACGACCCTGGAGGCATCGATAATTTTCCCGTATATCTCCAGCTAATTTGGCATATGAGCCTTTATCTCTCTATCGGCTTACAAAATATGCTAGAACTTTTTTCTGACAGTACAAAATCTTTGTGCGACATCAAAGACTGCCTTTTGGGGCTTTAATAAAATGTGGTAATCAACATAAGCTGCAATAAAATGACTTAATACCTTTTCAAAGAGCACTGTCGGCAACACTGATTATATTAAAACATGCACTAAGCACTCACTAACAACAACAACAAAGAGAAAACAACAATAACAAAAACAACAACACAAACACAGTTCATGGTGAGCAACACTACGCATTAAGTGCTGCTGCCGCTACTGCTATCACAAGTGTGTGTGTGTGTGTGTGGCTTGCGTCACAAAAGTAGTTTTAGCCACAAACAGCTGTTACAGTCTTAACTTGTTTGCATTAACAAAGCATGTTTTGGCTCAAAGTTTAGCGTTTATTGATATATATTTTGGCAATTTTGGAACACAACTTAGACAAGAGTTTTTCATATAGTTAATGATGACAGTTATGATGAATAATATGTTGATAGGTATGATGATTAGTATGAAGATTGACGAGAATGAATATTTGGCAATTGGAATTAATCATGAATGTATCATAAAAAGTAATTAAACACAAAACTAAAAATAAAAATTCAAAACATTTCTTAAAGATAATTCAATTCAATTCAATGAAATTGCCTTCATCATATTTAATGTGAACCGATAGCAATATTTCTAGTCTTAGTGGCGCACTCGGAATCCCTGTTTACTTTGACGGTAAACAATGCCTCAATATCAAGGCCATGACTTGAAGTAAACCGCCTTTCTTTAAGTGGCAGTGCTTTTGCCTTGGCCGATAACTTGTTGCTAATTTGATCACCGTCATTGTTGTCATACTTTATTTACCTTGCCTAACACAAATATATATATTCTTACACTGATACGCACACACACTCATTATTGTTGATAATTTTGGAAAGCCATTAAATGTATTTTTATATATTTTTTTTTTTAAATAATGCTTTTCAAGTTCAATGATTTAACGTACCCCAAGCTACTCCACCTACTATGAAAGCGGGTAAGGCAGTTGATGTGAAGGTCGCTGCAATGAAAACAATTTAAAAAATTGTATTTTTTTTTATTTTTTATTTTTATTTTATATTTTGTTTTTCGTTTGTATTCAATTGTTTTTGTGCACTCATTGTTCGCCGAGGTGTGTAAACAATTTTTTAACTTCGCTGCTTCTGGGTGTTTTGATGTTTTTTCCTCGCCCTTGCCTTCAGCGATACAAGAGCTTTAAGGCCTTTAGACCAAGTCCAAAAGTGCGTTATGTGCTTCTTAAAATTTAAGAGGGCCATGTTCTTAAAAAACAATCTCAACTTTATTACATTAGAAACTTAACGTTATACTTGCGACTACTTTAAATTAATTGGTGTTAAGCGTTGCTTTCAAACAATTTTGTTTGACCGTTTTTCCCCCCATAAAGTCAAATTTGCGTGTCAATCTATTTTTTATTATTTTTTTATTATTAAAAATACTCTTATGAAATAATATATATTTCATTGTACAAGCTCGTGCATTAACAGCGTCAGTCAACGCTACTTTATTGCCAATATTTTATAACAATCGGCCAACTATCAAGGGCATGTTTGCTTCATGACTGTTACATAGTTAATTTGTTTTTTTTTTTTTCTTTTTGCTGTAAGCGTATTAATATATTTTTACATACATATATATACGTACATATACTACATGTATCTACATTCGAGATATTTTCACATAGTCATGCCATTACTTAAGCAAGAGCGTTGTTTTAATTTAATTTACGATTGCATTACCGTGACAGCCAGCCATGGAGATTGCATGGTTCGCTTTATCCTTGAAATGATGCAATAAAAATTTGAATAAAATTATTTTATAAGTAAAATCATATGAAAACCACTTTCATCCGCCAGATTAGCAGAGTTTCGTAACACTTGTAATAAAGAAAAAAAAAAAAAGTAGAATTGATTAAAGTCATAAGAACTGTACTTCCACTTTTATAGTGTTTATTTTTAATTAAATATAATATGACGTGATATGAATTGTAATTATTGCCAACCTTAAAAGCACTTATATTGGTAAATTAAGCGTTATGAAAATTAAAAAACTTGGATTCAAGATATCACAACAACTAACAAAATAATTTCCATGGAAAGTTGAGAGCCTTATGACATGTCTACACAGAGAGTTTAGTTTGAGTTTCCAATACAAAGTTAAGTATTGCCATTGAACGCAATATAAACTCTTGAGTTCCCCAGTACAATTTTGCAAGATGAAACTCAACTTTCTTTCTGTGTTTATCAAAACTCAATTTGAGGAATGCCTAAAAGTATGCTAATATTCATATAAAAAGGTACGTTCAGATGCAACTTTTAAGATGACAAGGTACGTTGAACAATTTTGTTGTCAGAAATGTCAAAAACAGCTGTTCTAAAATTGTGTATTTTACTATTTGCAAAAAAAGAGCAAAAAAGCAAAGAAAAGAGCTTGGGCAAGTGTAGAAGATGAGGTATTCATATCAGTATGGGCCGCTTAAAATTTCGATCTGCGCAGCGCAAGGAAGAACTCGCATGTGTGCGCAGAAATGGCTGCAGCCTTGTGCTCATCTGGAATTGATGTCACGGTGGTTTATGTGCCGAAAAAATATGAACAAAGAAATTTCACAATAAACACAGTTCCGCCGACGCATCTCTGTGTTAACAGCTATGGTTGAACTCAAAATAAACTCAAACTAAATTCTCTGTGTAGGCATGACATTAGACGTAGCACCAGATTGAGTGGTAAGACTTACACACTTTGAATAAGAAATCTTGCTTATGATGAAACCTATAAGGCCAAAGCACATAGGAGACATGCATGCTTCAAGCATCTGACATTTGTGATTGAATATACATATTCTTATGAAGTAGCCCACATTAAAAGCATGCACGCATGCATGATGCTTGAAGCATGCCTGAAGTTGGCGAACTTTTAACTTTTTGCAGGCATCAAAGCATTGACAGAAGACATGTGTGAAATAAGAGCAATATCAACACAACCAATAAGCATAAAATATCCTCAAATTCCATTTTTAGTTGTTTTTGATTAAATTGAATGTATTTTCACTACTTTTTCTTTAAAATTTCTATTCAGTTTAACATATTTGAAATTTATCACATAAGAGATGCATGCTTTCAATGTACTTTATCCAAGCATGCTTCACAGGCATGATGCATGCTTGAGGCATGCATGCTTTCTATGTGTTTTGGCCTATAGTATTTCAATTAAAGCTTATGTAAATGGCAGTGAGTTAAGACGATCGGAGTGGAAATGAAGCCTGTTATTTCCAACATAACTTCCCCTCCTCAAGGTGCTGTTTTAACATATCAAGGTGATATACATATCAATATGAACATATCAATTAATATCAATATGAAACAAATGTGGAAATTATAATAAAACAGGCCGTGGCACATTCAGCACTTTTACATATTTCCAACGCAAAATCTTCACGTTTACTAAAGATAATAATGAAGCGTTTTATTAATCTATCTTTTGTTCATCACATATCATTACTGTACAGTACTTCTGTTCACTGAATTTCAGTCAAACCTTATTATATAATAGAACAAAAATGTTCATATTTCAAGCGAAGCAAAGAAACCAAACACTGCACGATTTGAAACCGTACGTTACTGTCGCAACAGTACTTGAGATCTGTTGTGAAAGAAAATATAAAAACGTAGAGACAATTAAGTAAAACAAAGGTCAACGATAGTCATATGTCATGTCATATGTCTTGTCATATGTCATATTATATGTCATGTCATATGTCATATCATATGTCATGTCATATGTCATGTCATATGTCATGTCATATGTCACGTCATATGTCATGTCATATCTCATATGTCATATGTCATATGTCATATGTCATGTCCTATGTCATATGGCATGATTGGATATTAGTATAACAATATAACAACTTCGTTCTCAGTCAGTTTTTAATGAAAAGATTGCGTAACAATTAAAGTTGTTATGTTATATGTCATGTCATATGTCATGTCATATGTCATGTCATATGTCATGTCATATGTCATGTCATATGTCATGTCATATGTCATGTCATATGTCATATCATATGTCATGTCAGATGTCATGTCATATATCATGTCATATGTCACGTCAAATGTTATGTCATGTGTCATGTCATATGTCATGTCATATGTCATATCTCATATCTCATATGTCATATCTCATATCTCATATCTCATATGTCATATGCCAAATGTCATATGTCATATGTCATATGTCATATGTCATATGTCATATGTCATGTCCTATGTCATATGGCATGATTGCATATTAGTATAACAATATAACAATTTCGTTCTCCGTCAGTTTTTAATGAAAAGATTGCGTAACAATCAAAGTTGTTATATGTCATGTCATATGTCATGCCATATGTCATGACGATGGTTTTGGTTTGAAATAAATTTATGTCAATTGAATTTTTATTAAAGTTTAACGACTTAACCATGTGAAAAATTAAACTAAAAAAAAAAAAAAAAAACAAATAAAATCATATAAAAACACAACAAAGCAAAGTCGAAAAACTACAAATGAATAAAGATAACATTAAATAATGCATAAAAATTATATTAAATGACAAGCAGAGCGTTGCCACGTTTCAGTAAAATTGCGCATGCATTGGATTAATATTCAAAGTCATTAAAAAGAAAGCACAGACCGACGATGGCGACGGCGAGATTCTGCAATGTTCTCTATTGTTCTTAAAAATGCTCGCTTGTTAAGTATATGTGTATGTATGTACGTGTGCGAGTTCTATGAGCTAGTGTTTGTGTATGTGTTGGTGTGTAAAGTGGTGAGTGCTCTTTGAACAAACACAAACACGAAGCTGTTGCCTGACTAGCAACAGTTCGTTCACCTCGCTTGCGTCAAGTTGTTATTAAAGTAAGAAAAAAATACAGAAAAAAAAAATACAAAAATCGCAAAAAAAAAATATACAAACAAAAACACAAAATTACTAGCTAGCTGTGCTCATAAATGCTATACTCAGATACTTAAAGCAGTTGATTGCAGTTGATTGCGATGATAAAACGTTGTTGCGCGCCCCCAATGCCACCCGCTCGCTCATACCCACACCCACTGGCTGCCTAAAACCAGTCATCAAAAGAATGCCCACAACTGAATGAGAAGGGTGGGGGGAAAGCTAGTGGACAAAGCCAAAGAGGGCATTAGTATGCCTATGAAAGAGAGCGCTAGAGCGGCAATATTATGTTTATCTGCCCTCGTTTTTGTTATTATTTAAAATTACTGCTCCTTTATTATTCACACTTAGCGTTCTTTTTTTTTACGCTTCAGAACGCAGCTGAATTTATTTGTTCGTTGAATATCTTTCCATGTTTTCCATATTTTTTATTTGCTACGATCTGAATGAAGATTTCAGTAAACATTCGCTCCATGCCTGATATGTTCGACTTTTTCAAGAAGTGGTGTGCAGGTCGTGAAGCAGAAAACATTTTTTTTTTTTTGTTAAAAACGATCACGTTCGAGACGGACATATTTTGTTTACACATATAAAATGTTTACATGTTTACAAAAAAGGGCCCGCAAGATTTTAAAGCCGTGTCGACCACAGTAAAAGCATTTGTCTCATTTACTCTTTTGTGTTTAAGTAATAAGATTGAAGTGTCGCTTACCTGGCGAGGGTACTACGTGATCGACTCTGCTTTAAAGCCATCCTACGTAGAATTACTTGAACTTTCAAAATCTGTCATCGGTTTTGAAAAAGGTGTGAGCTGATGTAACTATACAAGTTTTTTTCGAAGTGTTAACTCTTTTTTTACCCTTTTTATTTATGTTTTCGCAGCGAGATCGTGTTTATATTCCTAGATCTACCAAATATATCGCGTCCATGGACCCTTTACTTCAAATGTTGAATACTGCGAGCTCAAGATTTGCAGATTCTAGCATATAAATGACGGCTGTGGGGTCATAAATTCAGAACCCTTTTCAAAACTTCTCCTTTAAACCTTCCTTTCTTGCAAACAACGAAATTTTCTAGTCCCATTTTTATAGAAAATAGACTCGTTGAAAAATGCAAACATGCTTATCACAGCCGTAATGGGTTAACCGCTTTTAATCTGTCAAAACTTGCCCCTAAACCACAAGCGAAGCTTTGGCGAAAAGTGGGAGTTTGGCGAACGTGTCAGGGTTGTTATTTTGTTAATTAAATTTTAATCTTTGAAATTAAGAATAAACAATTTATAAAAAGATAAAAAAAAAAATTTAAAGCGACATTTTAATAAAGCGAATGTTGTGAAAATAATATCTGGTTTTTCTTCCCGAAAAACTAATTTTTCTTTCATAAATTTTATGCTGTTGTTGAATTTTCAACCATTTTACTAACTTTTTGCACCGCTTGTTTGGGTTTTTTTTAATCAACTTCGCAGCTCTATTCCTTTGTTTTTTTTTTTTTTTGTTTTTGTGAGGTTTGCTTATTTTGTCTTTTTTCTTCATCATTATGACGCAACATTTTGGCAATAAAAGTTCTAACAAGTTGGTTTTTTTACAAGCCAACCAACAAGCCATGCTTCATACCGAGAATTTTTCATTTGTTTTAATTTGTTTGAGTGTGTGTAAATGTGGCTTGTGCTTTTCCTTGAGATTGCGTGAAAAATCTGAAAATATTTTTAATGGCCTTTGCAGCACATATTCAAGAATTTAATTATTTTATACCGTAAAGTGGCTAAAATTTACACTGGTTTCGGATTAAAATAATTCAAAGAAATATAGACTTATTACAAATAGTACATTCCTTGCTCATAAGAACTAGAACAAAAGTCATATATAAGAAATACAAAACTTTATTAAGTCCTTTAAGATTTTTCTGAGTTATGAGTGAAAAATTATTTCTTTGATGTTCATGTTTTTTCCAGGACAATACTGCCATTTTAGGTGTTGTATGGCTTGTGGCCTATCCACATAGATTTTGGTTTTTTAGTTATTCCAGAGAAAGTAATCCGGGGACGCTAAATTTGAAATTCTTTGTGGACATTGCCGTACCTTTCTTGGAAATAAGCCTCTTCTGGAAATATTATCATAGAAGGCCTGTGACTCGACAAGTATGGGATGTTGCCTTCCTTCTGGAACCACGCTGCCTTACCGTTAATTTGGGCAAGAAATATTTGGTGATCTGTTGACTATAGTGGTCTCCATCTCGTTCTTCACATTTTTGCGCACCAAAAGATGAGTCTCGTTGAGTGCAAGACCTTTTGGTGAAGAATTTTACGGTTAGTTGTTTGCCAGATTCAAAAATTTTTCTTAGCTTATTCACAAAACCATTCAAGTGGAAATGTGCTTTATCTGGAAATCATCAAAATTGTCTGAGCCTCAACTAAATTAAGAAATGCGCGGCTTTACTCTAAGCGTTAAATTTAGGCAGCAACGTCAGTTTTTGAGCTAACTGTATCTGATTTTTTTTTTTGCTCTGATTTTCATGGATCTTCCGTGAAATTATTTAATATTAAGTAATTTTGGGCAAAAATAAAATATTGACGTTTTTGAGGGTTTTTTTTCTACATTTCAGTAACATACCTTTAAAGTAAGAAAGTTAAATTTTTATTTTGTCACTAGCTGATAATACCAGTCTTGCTCGGGACTTTATTTTAAGGTTATAGATTTATTTAGTATTTTTTTTGCAAATAAAATATCTTCTATGGAAATTTATTACATTTATAGTTACTTAATAGACATTTAGTTACAGGAAAAACTACATTTTCGTTAATATCTCAACCCCAGCGCCACCTATCATGCCAAGTTTTTCCAAAGACTCTGTTTTATTTAAATATTATATGGTGTCAATATGAGCCAATTAGGTCAATAAATAACCTAGGGAGTGGAGGGTCTAATACCCCGGTGCTCCACACGAATATATGGTGTGAATATAAAATGGATAGCTTCAGTGGTTCAGCGGTGATGGTCAGACATGCACACGCAATAACGTTTTTAAATATTAAGATAATGTTTGGACTTTGCCATTACAGTGAAATTCAATATCTTTCAAATATCCTCCACGGGAGTTTTTGCAGAACTCAATTCTTTTGAGGTAATTTTTGATGATTTGTGCCCAATCCGGGCACTAGCTCCGCCATTAATTCACAAAAGTTGGTTTTTAAATGTTCCAGAGTTTAAGGTTTATTCACGTAAACATGATCTTTTGTGTAGCCCCACAAAAAAAGTAAAGAGGCATCCAAGCTCACGATCTCGGAGGCGAATTGACTTCGCCAAATCTCGAAATAAGTCATTCTGGAAATTTCTGCTGCAGTCAAGCCCTAATTAGGACTGTAACGTGGCCCTTGGGCCCATTGTGTTGAAACCACATAGCGTTCAGATTCATATCTTCAATTTCAGGCCAAAAAAAGTCGGTCGCCATATGGGCATAGCGCTCAGAATTAACTGTAACAGGTGCTCCTTGATCGATTTAAAACAATATGGACCAATGAACCATACTGCACACCAGACAGTAATTTTTTGCGGATGCAATGGCTTCTCCACAATCACTTGGGGATTTCCAGAGCTCCATTTTTGGCACTTTTGCTTATTATCATATCCACCTAGCACGAAATGGACCTCATGGCTGTAGAAAATTTGCTTCGAAAAATCAGCATTTAGCAAAAATTAACAATTTAAATGCATTGTTCGGTAGTAAAACGGTCCATATAGTAAAATAACAAGCCTTTAACTATGCAAGAACCAGTTTGCCAAATGCCAGGGCTGCACTTTCCAAAGCCCGAAATGTATAACTCTCTATATACATCGAATATTCAGTTTGGTTAAAACAACGTTTACCGGGTCAGCTATTACCCAATGGATAGCTTGATAATTAAGGTGCGGCCATTGCTTGAAATCCCGATGCTTCTCGACAGAACTATTCGTTTTCTCTCAAATTCATATCAGAAAGATTTTATAAAACAAGAAAAATACTTTTCGATCATTATAAAACATTTCTGCTTTATAATTTTCAGAAGTAAATTTACCTATAACTTGTTATAAGCTTGGTGGAAGCTCAATAAAAGCTGACCTTTAAGGTGGGCTATCGTGAAACTTTAAGAACAAACGTTCTATTCTGGCTCAAAAATAGACCAGAAGTCAATTAAATGAAAAAATTGTGCTACATTGTGGGTAAAAAATAAGACCAAAGTAGAGATTGACACTTTAAATGTTGGAAAACACATTTTTTTTTTTTAAATTTCTGGCGAAAAGGCATCAAAACAGTTTTTCACAGCAAGTAAAACCATTTCAAACTTCCAGCCTCGTATTTTTTTTCTATACTTTGTTTAAGTTGTTTAATTTATGACATATAACCCCGCTTATCTCTATTCGGAGGCTTGGCATTGAATTATTTAAAAAACGTTCTAAGCTAAAGGTTTACTAACAAATCAAATTAATTTTTTTCTTTTTTTTAATAGCCAATGTGTTTTTTTTTTTTTTTTCTAAACATATAATTTGAGAACAAGTTTTCTATAAGAACAATATTTTAATATTTATTTTTTTTTTTTTCTATATACATACATAGAATTCCTCATCAAAAACTTTAACACTTCATGCTATAAATTAAAAAAAATCGTAACGTAATTTAATTTTTTCAAAAGGTCACCACTACCAGTTCTGAAATAAGAAAACAAGGAAGTTACTGATTTTAATTAACAGAATCTATCAAAAATAGAAAGCCATACCCTCCTACTTAATCGCCAAGCCTCATCGCTCTGTGGGTATGCTTTAAATTTTCGCTACCTTATCACAGTGACTTTATTTTACGGTATATATTTTCGCATTAAAATTGCGCTTACATAACAATCGTTCGACGACAACAACAACAAAGAAGACTAACACATGCTCACATTGCGAGACAATGTCGGTTGGCACTCCATTCTAGCAACTAATTCATCAAAAACAACAACAACTACAACAATAAAACCACTTCATGATTGCGCAACAGAGTTGCCATACTTTTTAATCTATATACTTCTAGAGTTTGTCATTGTTTTATTCTATAAACACAAAAAAAAGCCTCAGAACAGAAATATGTACGTAGATAGAAGTAAAAAAAAATGCAAAAAACTAAAAAAAAAGACAAAAAAAACATTTTTTTTAATTAACATTTAGTCAATTTTTTTGCTTTGGCTCTGCACGATTTAATAACGCAAATTAATGCTTGATGGCTTGTTGGTGTAGCAGTGTCAAGAGAGTGGTAATATGGGGAGCGGGTATTCCAAGGCAGCTGCTCCATATAAGACTGAATTATGTGAAAAAATGAAACAATAAAAAATTAAATAAACAATTTAAAAAACAAAAAAAAAAACAATAAAATGTAAATAACTCTGTAGCATTTTAACCGAAGCAAATTAAGTTACGAATGTCGTTGTTTTAAGCGTTGTTGTTGTTGCTGTTGTTTTGATAGCATGTTTGATCCACAGTAGCCAGTGTGTGGTGTGTTCTTACATTTTGTAACTTTATTTTGCATTGTAGCGTTTTTATAAAATTTTCATACAATACCTATAAACAACTCTATATACAACTCTTTTTCCTTCTTAAACGAAATATCAGGCTTCTTGGTCTAGATACGCAAATTACGAATATCCGTTGTAATTGTGTGCAAAATATTAGAATTTCAAAAATACTAACTACATGAAATGCATCAAAGGCTAATATTTATATTAATACCATCTGAACACGCACTTCACACTTTGTCCCTTTATTCGGATTGGGTTTGAGTTGAAACCATGAGAAATAGGTGTTATTAATAAGCTTAATGATGACTCAATAATCTTAGGAATTAAGACTTTTCATAAAACTGACTCACCTTAACGTAATTTAAATTCTTTGCTTTCAGTTTTTTTTGGATTTAAAAGACCAAATAACAAATAAAAACATAAGGAATGTGAATAAATGATGACCTTTATAAATTATTTATCTATTATTGAACTCGGAGACAAAAAGAAACTTTGAGTTCAACTGGTTATGAAAACAAGGTTAAAATAAAAATCAATTCATAACACATGGTCCAATAAGTCCCGAGACTAAGTAATAAAAAAACTTTTTTTGCAAATATTCTTCTTTATTCATCAACATAGGTCCCTTCAAGAGCAATACATTCATTCCACCGCTTTTCTAACTTTTCAATACCGGTTTTGTAGAACGATTTGTGCTTCGCCTCAAAATACGCTTTAGTTTCAGCCATCACCTCTTCATTGGAGCCAAACCTCTTACCGGCAAGCATTTTTTTGAGGTCAGCAAAGAGCTAGTAGTCGCTGGTGGCCAAATCTGGCGAATACGGTGGATGAGAAAGCAATTCGAAGCCCAATTCGTGGATTTTCACCATCGTTTTCATCGATTTATGACACGGTGCATTTCCTGGTGAAAACAAATTTTTTTTCTTCTTCAAATGGGGCCGACTTTTCGCGATTTCATCTTCAAACGCTCCAACAACGCTATATAATAAACGCTGTTGATTGTCTTTCCCTTTTCGAGATAGTCGATGAACAAACTTCCATGCGCATCCCAAAATACAGATGCCATAACCTTTCCAGCCGACTGTTGTGTTTTTGGTCGTTTTGGCCTGCTTTCATTGGTTGCTCTCCATTCAGCTGACGATCGTTTTGATTCCGGTGTGTACTAGTGGATCCATGTTTCATCCATTGTCACATACAAACACATCGACACGTTGTTGTTTTTGGTCCGGTGTGAGAAAACGCGGCACCCATTTGGAAAGCAGCTTTCGTATCGACAAATGTTCCTGTAATATTGTTTCCACACTGTCATTCGATATCTTCAAAGCCTCAACTAGCTCGCGCACCTTCACTTTACGGTCGGCCAATACCATTTTGTGTACTTTTTAATGTTTTGTGGAACAAATTCCTCATTTGGGCGTCCTGAACGTTCAGCATCATTTGTGTCTGTACGACCAAGTTTAAACTCAGCATACCATCGGCAAATGGTTGCTTTTGACGGATCAGAGTCCGAATAACACTTTCGAAGCCATTGCTCAGCTTGGACGGTATTTTTTCTCATAAAAAAAAGTGATAAATCAACACACGGAATTGCTTTGAATCCATTATTTTGAAAATATCAACAGTAGCGTCACTTAAATTACTGCAACTTCTGAACTAAACGTTAGACTGTCATGAAATTTTTACACGTATTGTTTGAAGGTTGGAACTATCGAAATATTATATTGATGTTTCGTTAGAGGTGCCACCTAATAGTTAGTCTCGGGACTTATTGGACCATGTGTTATAAGAATGATTGTGACCCAACGTAATTCTGTTTATATAAAATAGAATATTATTAAAATATGATAATAAAACATTCCTGTATAAACTGAAATTTACCTGACATCGTCTAGGTCAAAATCAAAAAAAATTTTTTTTTTGTTTTCATAAATTGCCACATCCACGACTTTACTTCGTCCTCGTTTTTTATTTTTGTCGTAAGGTCAAGTACAAGTCCTTCATTTTCTTTTTTAAATATTTATCGTAATTAGTGCATATACTCATAAATTTGTACTCATCTTGTTTTTTAGAGAAACTAACCCTGAAAAACTTTAAGTTTTGACTTATTTCTGGCATTTAAGTTGAATTTTCAGCTTTGATGTATTCAGAGACTTATAGTAGAATTTTATGACAAATTTTTTTCGGAACATTTTAACCCGTTTTATCCTTTCTTTATGGGTCTTTATTGCCTTTTATCACACAAAGGTCAAAAAATACCCATACATTGAGAAGTTAGGGTGTTAATGTCCAACAAAAATATTTCTCATAATCTTTTACATAAATTTTTAGAACACATCTTATACCCAAAATGTAAGGATAACATGATTTCCTATGCCGATTCACTATAAGAATGTTCAAAAAGGGGGAAACTTAAATCTCCCCTAAAATAAGACTCATACGTAAACTTTCAAAACGCCGATAAACGTATACTTTCTTTTTGTCCCCTCTTTCCGTTGTCAGAACCTTGTTCTTTTTTTACGTGTTGAACGGTGTAATTTGTCGTAAGTTCTTGTGAAGGCAAATCAACAATTTTGGTGAACGAGCTTCTGTTACTTGCTTCGTGAGTAGCTCTTGTGAACCAATTTATCGAGGTTGTGATAGATTAAGCTCGTATACTCGCAAATGTTTCTAAAGCTAAATTGAGACCAGAAACCTTTCCGAAATCGTGAGCGAAAGTTTTTTCTCTCTCGATAATACTTCCAAAGTACGAGATAAATTTGATAAGTCAGTGACTTTTTGGTTAAAAAAATATTTTAATTTTTTCCAGTTTTTAGTTCAGTGTTTTCTACTACTTCTATTCCTTGCAAATAATAGGTTTTATCAAGGTCCTTAAAATAGGCTTTTCATTGATGATCTCTTCATTCGACCCAAATCTCTTAGCACCGTGTCATTTTTTCAAGTTTTGAAATAGGAGATAGTCGCAGGGGGATAAATCGGGAGAAAATGGTGGATGGGTAAGAAGTTATCTAACCTTTCCTTGGTTTCGGTGATGGCTTTTTGACACAAAAAATAATGCTTGATGAGTACACGAAAATCAGTTTTTCCATTTTCGACTAAATTCACGAGGTTGACTGCTTTCAATGACAAACTAAATGAGGCAGTTTACTCAAAATTTGACAGTAGTCAAAGAAATTGTAGAAGGCCATTCGTTATCTCAGTTTGAAAGAAATTATTATAACTATATGATACAATTCGTAGAAAAGAGTTTAACATCTTCGTACTTCCTGTAAATTACCTGAAATATTAAAAAAAGCCATTTTACGAATAAATTACTTCAAATACAGGGTGCGGCTAAAGTAACTATATGATTTGTTTTTTAAATAACTTTTTGGACTACTTGGATTTTGTAATGAAAGAGGTGCAAATCGTGTTTTAAAATTCGCCGAAGAGTGCGGTCAGAAAGCTGCAACTGGGAAGATCGTCTTCTCGTTGATGTCTCCGGATTTTCTTCGACGCTCTGTCGCACAGCATCAATATTTTCGGCCGATCTGCCAGTTCGAGGTCTGCCCGTACGTCTTGAATCTCCGACAGTCCCATATTCAGCAAAATTATTCACCAACGAACGAATGGTTTGACCCGTTGGAGCAGTTCTTACACCATAAAATCTTCTGTATGCACGTTGAGTATTAATTATCGAACGATGATTTTCAATGAATAGAAAAACAATCTTAGTTCTTTGCGCAATTGTATAGCGTTCTATTTTTAAATATTCTCCCAAGTTTAATTTCTGAAATAGGAAAAAAGAAAAAGTTAAATACTCGCAAGCAAAGAAGTTACAATTGTTTTACATCATATAGTAACTTTAGCCGCACCCTATAGTACAAAATTCTGGCGTTATTGGGCAATTCTGATCTAAGATTTACATTTTTCGCAGAAAAGGAAATGGTCCCCAGATACCCAAAATGAAAATCACGTAGATCTGTGCTATAAGTTGGCAGTTTTATAAGATAATACCTTCGTAGTTAATAATTTATAAAAAATTTTTTTGAGAAAAAACATGCTGTGGAGGGTGCAGCAACATGATAATATACTTGAACTTCATGCCAAATTCTTTCTTAATATGAACTTCAGTTGGTTTTACATCAAACGACAGATATTTTAATGTTCGACTCATGGTGGAATAAATATAAGGTGTTCTCATCCCAAATATCAGAAAACTAGTAAGAAATGATCTTCGACTGGGCCGAAGTGAAAATACCCCTACGGCCGAACCAAAGTATATTCAAAGTCTTAAGCAATCAATAAAATGTTTATCTGTAAAAACGTTTTCGTTAAATTTTTAACAGAAAATATTCGCATATTTTTTTTTTATAAAGTCGCTTTGTATGGGAGGTGGGCGTGGTTTTCACTCAATTTGGTTGAATTCCATACACATAGTACACGTTATATATCAAAGTTCATATTCAAAATTTCAAGTCCATACATTAATTTTTGTGGATTTTAGAGAAATTTAACCTTTTTGATAAAGTCACTGTGTATGGGGGGTAGGCGTGGTTTTCATCCGATTTGGTTGAATTTCATACTTAGAGTGTATTTTCAACATCAAAAGTCATATGCAAAATTGCAAGTACATATATTAATTTTTGTTGAATTCTAAGAGATTTTACCGTTTTGATAAAGTCACTTTGTATGGGAGGTAGGCGTGTTTTTCATCCGATTTGGCTCATTTACGAACTTGACCTTCATATTTTATATAAAAGCTTAAATATTGAATTGCGTGATGATAGCCTTAAAATTACGGCTGTAATCGAGATCACAGACAGACGGACAGTCAGACGGACATGGCTAAATCAACTCGGGTGGTGATTCTGATCAAGAATATATATACTTTTCTATACCTACCACACCTCCTTATGGGCGTTACAAACGGAGTGACAAAATTAATATACCCCCATTTACGTTTTTTAAACGTGGGGGTATAAAAATAGGCTGCCTTATTTTGACATTTTCTTACAAAAAAGTTTATATGAAACCCTTCACATTGTCAAAATAAGGCAGCATGTCAAAACATATTTTGAAAAATGTCATGGGATGAGAGCACCTTATAATTATTCCACCATGGTTTGACTATTCCTTCAGAAAAATATCTAAAATAATGATAAATATTTATTCCTGCTTTTTCCATAACTCTACTTTTGTTTTCATAGCAGATAATATCTGTTCTACACTAAGGGAAACAAATATTAAATTTATTTAAAAACTTTGTGATTTATCCAAAAAGCGAGACATTTTTGCACCAATAACGCATTTACTTAAATCGACTACGTAAATATTTAAAATTTATTTAAATACTTTTTTAATTAAATAAAATATTAAAATTTTTAAAATAAAATTAATGAAAAAATTTATTAAAATTATGCACGAATATATTTAAATATCTTTCAAGTATTTACTATTTGAAAATAAAACTATCGCATTTGAGGAAAATTTATATAAAAATATTGAAATTGAAAAACAATTTATTTGAATATTTCCCACGAGCTGCGTCCATTAAATGCCATTTGGTGGTATATTTTATTTTCTTTTTTCGTTCTCTAATTTATACAATTTTTGACAGATGGTGCAATATTATTGTATCAAATGTCAAAGATAGTACAAACTATAAAAAGAAAAATAGAGAATAAGAAGTAAATTATGCAGGTAAATGACAACCGGTTCAAGACGTTCTTGAGAAAATACCGAGTTGTCACTTCACGCTACATAATTTCATCATGCATCGCACTCACCATCGCATTCACAAATCATATTTGCCGAACATTCAGGCTATATTACCCTTGCAACATTAACTAAATGAGAACTATAAGAAACCTGCACCTGCAAGAAATAAACTGCAGGAACAGATTGCGATGCTGTTGTGCTTGCCGGAATATGTGTGTGCGTGTGCGATGCTGTTGCTGCTTGCTTGTATGGAATATGTGTGTTCGTGTGTGGTATAAATAAAATTTAAATACGGGAAAAAACGAGTTGTAGGGAAAACATTTGATTTATCCACTTAAATATTTAAATAAAATTTATACTCAGGCGTGGATAATGCTAATATGCGTTATTTCCCTTAGTGTAAGTATACGAACAACACCTTGAGTGGCTAACCACACAATTCTTTGTTATGAGTTTTTAAAGAGTTTTTGCAAAATCGGACAAAGTAATGGGAAAATTTATTTTATCACACGAAAATGATTTACCATGATATGTGGCATTAAAGCTGTCTAATAAAAGCGGAAAATGCACTAAAAGACTACTCGGCAGCAGCGACATGCATTAAAATTCGTCATCCTTGCGTAAATAATGTGATGATTTATAATTGAGGAAACTTTTCTGTGTTTATTTGGTTTTGAATAATTTTTCTTTTTTTTTTTTTTGTGCTGAACTTGCTTATATTTTCATTTATTATAAATATATTTTGTTTTACTTTGACGGAATGACAAATGATTCTACGAAAGTTTTTAAAGTTATTTTTTTTTGTTTGCTAAGATTATGTTTGTGTTAGTTATAGTAACATGAGGACCTTCAATATTGCTAAATTATACACAACGAAAATCATTTACGCCCACGGCCATAACGACCACAAACCCGATGAACCAATTGACTACAACATAAAATTGAGAAGCTATACTTTGAATTGGAATTTTTTCATCATTATTAGCATCATCACTACCATCCTCATAGTACTCATCACTATGTTCATAACTTACAGTGAAGTCCAGGGCGAATCATAACATAAAACAAAAAAAAAAAAAAAATAAAAAAATGTTTGGTTGGCTTAGATGTTTATAACAAGCTGTGGGAGTAGCTTCGGTCAGGCGCTGATATGTCAGAGTCAAACGCTGCTGGCACTGAAAGCAAAATCCACAAAGTGACCCACTTCTCTCTAGCGTGAAAATGAGTTTCAATTAAAGCAATAGCGCAACATGAACAACAGCAACAACAGCTATAAAAACAACAAAAAATAGAAAATATGCAATATATTAAATAGGGCATCTTTATGCATAGTTACTATGCATGTTGAAGATAAACTAAAGCCAAATTTGAATAATAACTAAATTTTGCTGACTAAAATCATGAAAACAAAGGACTCGTTTGTAGCTTGATTTTGTTGGAGATGAATAAAGCAAAGATTTTTCCAAAGAACTGGAAAACTGACGATTGGTTTATGGGTTCACCATTATAAGATCCATTGGTGTTTCGCTCTTTTCAAATTCGACTTTAAGACTAAACAAAACGTTTTTGTCCCACTTAATCTAAGATCCTCACAATTCCCATGACAATAATAAGAAAAGTGAGTAAGACTACCCATGATGCTTCCCAATATATCAAAATTTACATCAACATAGACATACATATGACATGATCTTTTAAGAAAAAAAACATGTTTTATGATTTTCCTTGAATCAAATTAATCGGATAAGCTCAAAAATGTAAGAATTTCTGAGCAAATATTTTGCATTTGTTCCGCATTTTTAAGTTAAGAATATTTGTGAGAAATTTATTTCGCATTGTCTTAAACAATATGTGTATGTGTGTATGTATATATATTTATATGGACAAGACCACATGTGAGGGAAGTATTTAAAAGCAAAAAAAATTAAAATAGATCTAATGACAAGATTTATCAACATGTCGCTATAAAATCCTCCGATGCACAGATAGTGACAGCGACAAAGTGAATAATTTGCAATTTTTTTGCAAAATTATTCCGACTTAAGTTTTATTGTTGCTTAAGTAAAATAAAAATATTTCAAATCTTGATAATAATCAGCGTCTTTAAATAAAATACCAATATTGAATGAATCTGTACACCCAATGAAAAATATTTGAAAACTTTCATAGTTAATATTTGTGATATAAACCATGTTTCTGAATTTTTCGTCTTGACATTTTTTATGGTTCTGTGTTGACAAAAAGACGCCATTGCTTTTTTTGTCTTTTTTTTTTTTTTTGAAGCGAAACTTTTTACTCTTCGTTTTGTGATTTTCTTGGGTGAAATCTCAAAAACGACACTTTTTCGAGACCTTTTTTCTTAGAACTGATGTTGCTGTTTGCTTGCGTCTATTGCAACAAGAAAATGTTAAATTTTAAATAATTTCTTGTCCACCGTGGGAATTGAACTCATATCTGGTCGGCTGATGGTTCTATGCTCTAACTACCAAACCATAAGCCTTCGTTGTGAAACATCGCTGATTTGATATTAAGTATTGACTACAGTTATGTTGTATCAGAACATTAGTTGCGTTCGATTCGCCAGCCTATACTCAATTCATGTCGCTTATTTCAAAATTTGTATGGGAAAACAACAACAAAGTCTACAGCTAGTTGAGTATAGAGTAGGTCAATTATCAGTTGAGTTGAGTAAAGTTGCGTTGCCAAGTTCTTATTTTTTTAGTTGGTTTGTGTACGGAATAAGTAAAATGTAAAAGATTCTGTCAAAATGTGATGTGAATACAAAAACAAAACTATTTTCCTTTAAGGGGGGAGATACCTCATAGTTTCGGAAAAATTTCAAATGTTTTTTCGAATTTTTCTTTAAAACAAGTTTTAAGTCATTTAACTTTAAAGGTTTAAAATTGCATAGTGACCCAAAGACACAGAGTGACGTGAATAGGGCTAAAAAAAAATTATAAACTGCTTGTAGTGACCATATTCGCACAAATCCTTTGCAAGGCTACAGCACTATTGAAATCTTCGAAGTTTTTACTGCACCATCAGAATTTTTAATTTGTTCTGTATACAAGCACAAAATAAGTTTTGGTGAGTTAGGATCGAGAGGCATGGGTTTCAAAATTTCAGCTAACTTTGCTGCTGGAATATTTAGTGAAGGCTACACCTCCATTCTGAAGCTTTTGAACCAACTGGGTATAATTATTGGCACCTATTGCAAAGATTTCGCCGAAAATACCGATAAGGCACGTGTAGCGAAGCAGAACCGAAAGAGTCACTCCAAGACAAAAGCAGCTCGTACAGCTCGGATGTACCTTCCGGAAGGATGTACCTACTAGTTGAAAGATATCGTGTGAATAAATAATTTTTTTGGATTCAAAACTGTTAAAAAAATAGTCGAATCCGGACCTTCGATTAAACAGCCGATATATATTTTAATTTTTAACTTTTTTTATTATATTACAGTTTTATCCTTCCCTTCAAAATATCAGTACTCGAAGAAAAAACCTCTTTTGTTTCATATAAATGGACCCACCTCTGCAGACCCACTATTTACTAAAAATATAGGAAAATAAAAAAATTATCCAATTATGTTATCAACTTGAAAAAAAATTATTAAACAAAACTAATTTCACCCTGTCTAGGGGTATCTCCCCCCTTAAGCAGTTTCTTCGTTTTCAATTTAATTTATTGACAGACTTCTTGTGGTCTGTCAAAACAAAAGTGTTACCAATTCAGTACGTCACAGCTAAGTGAGTAGCCGTTTTTTTCGTAATTGAGTTGAGCACTGGCGAATCGAACGCAGCTATTATAATCTATTAAAAGGATTGTGTACTGACTATGCTTCATATCGTAAAATATCCATTAAAAGGATTGTGTATTGGCTATCCAAACAACAAAAGAAGTTGAAAAAAAAACCATTAAATCTCTAAAACTGCGAAAAAAGCTCTATTATTGCAACAAGGTTTTGTTAAATTTTGCTCTGTAAACATTGAAGTTTCATTATGTAGATACCGTCCATAGCGTCGTGCACTCGCAGATTGGGCATTGGCGAAGCTTGAAAATGATCACGATTTTCATAAAAAAAATAATCATATTTTCAGACGATTTAGCTCATTCTGGTTAAATAGGTACGAAAATAAACACAATTGCCGAACTTGGCGCAATAAACAGCCGCACGAGATACCGCAAACTCCATTCCATCCACAATGGGTCACAGTTTAGTGAAGATTGGGCTCAGTAAGCATCATAGGTCCTTATTTTTTTTTTTTTAAATGATGCCGGAGCCAACGTGACAGTCAATAGACCTTCTCAAAATGACTGAGTGCTTCTCACATGGTCCCGACGCTTTTTGGTTCCAGCAACATGACGCAACGAGCCATACAGTCACTGAAACAATCAGTTTGCTGGAAGAGACGATTGATGTTATGACAAATGATTCGGAGAATAGGAATATTAAAGGAGAATATTTCGAAAAACAATAAAGAAAAAATTCGTTCTTTATATTCGTGCTGATTGTCGAATCCGGCGGATCAGTTGCGGCGGGAGTGTATTCGATCCGCATTCCCCTTACTTTTCCATTGTTGAATCCGTGCGAATGAACTGCAATACCGATCCGCACTCGTTATTCCAAAAACTATTTACTCGTAATTTACAACAGCTGTTCAGCTGCCAAAACAAAATAAAATAACGGGTGAAGTGCAAATAGAAAATATAAAAAGTGGTTTTAATAAAGAAAAAGACAATTAAAAGTAAACTAAAAAGAAATATATTGCTTAAACGAGAGTGCAACATTGTCCGGTCATAATGGAGCTCTTAGCGAGTGTTCTGCTACACCTTGCACTTCAGCAGAGCTGTCAGGCCACATCGCAGTAGCGATGCAGTAGCAGTAGCAGCAGTAGTAGTTTTCAACTGAAAGTGTGCGCTGAAAATGTTTGCATTTGCTCTGATAAATTAAAAAAAATTTAAATATAAAAAAAATTTAAATTTGTTTTGAAAACAGAAAACATTTTTTGACAATTTTTTAAATATTTAAAAATTGTTTTTAACAAAAAGAAAAATATCGAAGTGTAGTAATAATTTTTACGTTGAATTCGAGTTGAATGACCTCAAATTAAGCTGAAATCATGTATCGCATTCTTTGTTTTGAACATTTTTGTTAAAATCCGCACTGATCCGCACCAAATTTACTGCGGATGAAAAGTGAACAAATTTGTATGAAGTGAGGATCGGTTGAGTTTTCAACAATCGCTCCAAATCCGCAAACTTTATTATCGATCCGCATTGAACTTACTCGCCGGTTTCTACAATAGCTAAATCAACGAGATCGAATCATTTTCCCGGCGCAACAGATCCTCCGGATTCCACAATCAGCATGATTTATTCCCAATATTTGTTTGTTTGAAAAATATTCCGCAATACTCAAAAAAAAAATATAAGATTCCGTGGTACACTAATGGTTTAAATAAGTTAAAGAACTTGAGAAACAAGTTTTTTAAAAAATATAAAATTTCCAATTTGGATTTACATAGGGCAAAATATTTGCTTTATTCGAAAGAATTTAATTTTCTTGAAAAATATCTTCATAAAAAGTATATTTTTAACTTCGAAAACAACATCAAATTGAACCCAAATGCATTCTGGCGCTTTATTAAATCAAAAAAATTCACCTCATCTGTTCCATCTTCGATGTTTTTTAACAATTCGCATGCAAGTACATCACAGGATTCTGTGAACCTTTTTGCAGACTTTTTTAAGTCAAATTTTACTATTGATGACGATTCCGAGCAGGACTCTTTCATCACTGCATCCTCTCCTCTCGATTTTGGAGCGCTCAGTCTTACAATCGAAGATATTTCTGACGCTATAGTTGAACTCAAACCATCTTTTAAATTAGATATTGATGGCATTTCCCCTTTATTGTTAAAAAACTGCAGCGTGTCTATGGCTTATCCTTTACTTCAAATTTTTACTAAATCTCTTTCGACAGGCACTTTTATTAAAGCGTGGAAATATGTTTTTGTTGAACCAATCTTTAAAAGTGGCAACAAAAGTGATGTTTCCAACTACCGACCAATTTCTATGCTTACGACAGTATCCAAATTATTTGAAAGTATCATTAAAGAAAAAATGTACTTTTCAGTCAAAAATCTCATTTGTCCTTTTCAACATGGCTTTGTTGCTGGTCGCTCAACTACTTCTAATCTCTTGTGTTTTTCCGAGGATTGCATATCTGCATTCCAGTCTGGATATTATGTTGACGCAATATATACAGATTTTTCCAAAGCGTTTGATAAGTTCTCCCATAAGATCTTGCTCTGGAAATTAAACCAGCTCGGGTTTCACTCAGTTTTTTTATCATGGATAGAATCTTATTTAACCAACAGAACTGTAGTTCTTGATAATATTCGATCGCAGCCATATACTGCTACTTCGGGAGTACCTCAAGGTAGCATCCTTGGGCCTTTGCTCTTTCTGCTATTCATTAATGATATTAGTTCCTGTTTTTCACACTCCAAATATCTGCTATATGCCGATGATCTGAAAATCTATTCACCAATAAATAGCGCTGTGGACTCAGACATCCTTCAATCTGAGCTCAACAATCTCTATAAGTGGTGCCAAAAAAATAGGCTCTATCTTAACATCAATAAATGCTTCCACATTTGTTTTTCTAAATGCGCTGCTGTGGCCCATATTTCTTATTTTATTAATAATATTAAATTTGTTAAATCACAAGCTTTTTTGTGATTTGGAAATGAAACAACCGAAAGAGTTCACTTCAACTTGTTTAAAGATTTCTTCTAAATTACAAAATTTTCATAAGCTACACAGAATATAAAGTAAAAGGAATAAGATTACCGCTTGTTGTGCGGAATTTAAAGAGAGCAATAATTTGAGTATTTAATTAAAGAATAAAAAAAGACATTTGGTTCAGATTAGCTGAATTTAAAGAGAGCAAAAATTTAGTGTGTTAACTTAACGAATAAAATAAAAAATAAAAAAAAAGAAAACGATTTGTTCAGGGTTGACTAATCAATACAGTACTAATTCAAATTGTAAGATATGAAATAAGAAAAAATATTTAATATATATAAAGGTAATACGTTTTGGCCGCAACATCCTCCCCCCCTTGGAAATTCCACTTCCAAGTAAGAACCTGTTACTCAGTTGGCAGGGGACAAATCTTGCGAACGTTCCGCTTTAATACGCCTGTCTTAGTTTGTAATAAAACCACTCGAACTAGACCATCGTCACCAGGATACGTTTCTTTAATCCGTCCAAGCAACCATTGGCATGGCGGACGATTGTCTTCAGCGATAAGGACTAACATACCAGGCATTATATTTTCATGCGGAGTGATCCATTTTTGTCGCTCTTGAAGCAGAGATAAATACTCTCGAGCCCATCTTTGCCAGAAGGTTTGCTGGACGGCGTGAACACGCTTCCACCGGTTAACGTGGGATAATTTCAAATCGTGGTCAAGCATTGGCTCAGGGAACGTGTTAAGCGGACGTCCAATCAAGAAATGCCCCGGTGTCAATACTTCCAAGTCATTTGGGTCAGAGGAAAGGGGGCACAGCGGTCGCGAATTCAAAATAGCCTCGACTTGCGCGGTCGCAGTGATAAGTTCTTCGAACGTCAGAGAGGAACTGTTAATTTGATGAACGAGTAGTCCTTTCGCCACTTTTACCGCACTTTCCCAGAGCCCACCAAAGTTCGGAGAGCGAGGAGGAATGAAGTGAAAGTTAACTCCTTTGGAGGCACACTCGTCGAATATTATGTCCTGTGTCGCTGAATCCACCAATAGATCTTCTAACTGCTTCAACTCTCTTGAGGCACCAATAAAGTTGGTAGCGTTATCACAATATAAGTCAGAACTTAATCCACGCCGAGCGAAGAACCGTTTTAGCGCTGAAAGAAAAGCAGAAGTACTTAAGTCTGAAACAACCTCGATATGACAGGCCTTAGATAAAAAACAAATAAAAATTGCAATATAGGCTTTAGTGGGCCTTTTACCCCTCAATTTATAATGAATTGATATTGGACCTGCAAAGTCCAGTCCAGCTCTTTCGAAAGGTCGAACGTTTCCGGTTACCCTGGAGGCGGGTAGATCGCCCATGATTTGTGACATTTCTTTTGGTTTTTGTCGAAAGCAAGGAATACATAATCGAACTACCTTTCGCGTTACTTTTCTAGCGTTAATAATCCAAAATCTTTGCCGCAGAAAAGCAGCTAGAGCTTGTGGACCAGCGTGAGAGTTGATTCGATGGTGATAGCTTACTAATCCGTACGTAAAAGCGTGGTCCCCTGGTAATAATATTGGGTGCTTCGAATCAAATGGCAAATCACACTTAGAAATTCGACCACCAACTCTTAATATGGGGAAAGAACCACTGGTGTCTAAAAAAGGTGTTAGTTTTTGGATTTTTGCTGATTTTATATAAGTTTTGTTTAAGATATTTTTTATTTCTGATTGAAAATAAACATGCTGAAGGTTAAAAATAATGTGGTTCAGTCCTTGTCTTAGTTCTGATACGGTTAGGCTACCAACTTGGAGCTTATGAGCGCGTGTAACGTGAAGCCAACGATTCATAAATGCAAACACTCTTTGCAGTTTCCGGTAATCATTAACAAACTTACACTTTACAACTATGTCCTCGTATGGAGGAATACTTGCAGCGGTAAAGCTAAAAGTTACTTTCCGTTCTTCTGATGGATTGTCAATGCATGTCACAAGTGATCTTTGAGAAGGCCAATCCTCTATTGGAGCGCTTAAAAAATCAGGCCCCTTTTTCCATAACTGAGAAGCGGCCAGCTCTTCAGCCATCATACCGCGTGAGACTATGTCTGCCGGATTCATTTTGGTGTCAATTTTAAACCAACAACAATTTTTTGAAAGTTCTTGAATTTTAGACACTCGATTGGCCACAAATGTAGACCACCGTGCTGCAGGTGATGCTATCCAATTTAAGACTATGGTTGAATCAGACCAAAAATATACGTTTTGAACGCAGGTTGAGAGACATGGTCTGATTCTTTTTACAAATTGAGCTAATAGAAGGGCTGCTTGAAGCTCTAAACGGGGCAAAGAGCATGATTTAAGCGGTGCAATGCGAGATTTTGAACTTATGAGTTCAACGGAAATGTTGCCCCATGGATCAACAGCTCTTGCATAAACTACACAACCGAAGGCTCTGTTAGAAGCATCTGAAAATCCATGCAGCTCTACTAAACTTGCATTCTGACAGCGTATAATTGACCGAGGGAACTCTATGTGAGAAACAGCACATAGTTGACTTCTATATTTTTTCCATTGACAATGTAAGTCCTGAGGAAGTGATTCGTCCCACTCCAACTTTAGAGACCACAAAATTTGCATAAATATTTTTCCCAAAACTATAACAGGGTTAATTAGTCCTAAAGGATCAAAAAGCTGAGCCAGCTCGGATAGAACTATTCGTTTGCTAATTTTATCGGAGGATTCCACAGAATGATAAAAGGTGAAAACATCTCTAGCGGAATCCCACAATATTCCTAAAGTTTTAGAAGAGTCTTGCGTTTTGATTTGAACCATTTCGCGGTTTTTATTTAAGTCCTCGCTTAATAAGTCAGGGTGGTTTGATCGCCATTTATGTAAGTCAAATTTCCCAAGAGATAAGAGGGCTGTTACTTCATTTTTTAGAGTTTTTAGTTCTGTTAAAGTGTCAGCGCCAGCTAGCATATCGTCCATATAAAAGTTTTCTAATAATACTCGACTCCCAATTTTATAATCTGAACTATACTTTTCCGCTAAGTATTTAAGGCAACGAACTGCTAAAAAGGGTGCAGAGCTCGTTCCATAAGTAACTGTTTTTAGGCGCAAGAACCTTATATCTTGATTAATTTGGTCACGCCATAATATGCATTGCCAGTTACTATCGTCCTTGTCTATTAGAATCTGCCTATACATTTTGGAGATATCTGCTGTTACAGCGTACTTGTTGCATCTAAACCTAATTAATATGTCAAACAGATCAGGTTGAATTTTTGGCCCGACTCTTAAATTATCATTCAATGAATAACCGGAGCTCGATTTACATGATGCGTCAAAGACAACACGTAGTTTTGTCGAACTGCTATTAGGCCTAAGGACCGGATGGTGCGGCATGAAGTATTTTATTTGAGAAATGGTTTCAGTGTTATTCAATTCTTCAAGGTGGCCTAAAGACTGGTATTCTTCTATAAATGCTGTATACTCGGATTTTAGGACACCATTTTTAATAAGCCTTTGTTCAAGATTTAAAAATCGTTTAAATGCTATTTGATACGAGTCTCCAACATAATTTCCGGAGTCTTTAAATGGTAGCCGCACCATAAATCGTCCCGAATCTGTGCGTCTTACAGTTTTTATGAAATAATCTTCACACAATTGTTCATCTAGAGTAAAACCCACAACAACATCTAAGCCATCTTCGGTCTTCCAAAATTTCTCCACTAATTCTGTTAGTTTAGCCTCATGCTCTACTAAACTACTTATCATAGCTGAGTTTAAGTTTGCCGTATTTACGGAATAGTGCTTATACTCGCCTGCAACAGTCCACCCTAACAAGGATTTTTGCAGAACTGGGAAGTTTTCGCCGAGACTTATTTGGCCAACAGACAAAACTTTATAGAATATGGAAACACCCAAGAGCATATCGATTTTTTGTACCTTACTAAAGTCTGGGTCAGCCAATTGAATATTACGAGGAATTTTCCAGTGTTCAATTTTAACACCGTTATTAAGAGAATATTGTGTTATGTCTGGCATTACCATGAAATCTAATTTTTCAGAGAAACTGGTCAACCTCGACCGAATACGAGTCGATGCCTTGCCTTTTATATTGGTTTTAGAATCGCCTATACCACTTACCACCACATTTGCAGGGTTGACTATTAACTTTAAATTTGACGCTAACTCTTCTGTGATAAAGTTAAGCTGGCTTCCTGAATCTAAGAGAGCACGGCATTTTATAAGGTGACCCTGTTTATTTTCCACAAAAAGTACAACTGTCGATAAGAAATTTATTGCACATGAAGGGAGCAGAGCAGCATTAAGAGACGACATTGACGAAGTTGAAGGGCCGGGTTCTATTATAGCTTCATTCATTGCTTCTTTTTTTACTTCTCTGTGTAAGAGATCATGATGCAGCCCCTGACAGCTCTCACAACGGTTTGCCTTGCAATCTCTTACAGGGTGACTTTTTTGAAGACACAGTATACAAACGGAAAGCTTTTTTGCTTCAAAATATCGCTGAATTGGTGTAAGACTTAAAAAGGCATCGCAAAATTTTAATAAATGAGAACCTCCGCAACTTACGCACTGATTCTCATCGGTTTTTGTAATGGCAGACAATGAATTAGACTTCTTGAACGATAAATGCTTATTAGCTTCCTTGTTGTTGTTGTACCGTGTAATATCGGTGCGCACTGATGTTGACTTACAATTAATTTCACGGCTCTCCAATGCTAAGCATCGATTTGCTAAAAATTTCGAAAAAATATCCCATGTTGGAAGCGACTGATTGTCAAAATCATCTTCCCACTTTATTAATGTTTCTTCATCTACTTTAGAACGAATAAGATAAAAGAGCATTACGTTTGTTATTTGCTCGGTACTTCCTAAAGACTTGAGCGACCGAAGATGTGAATTAACTGTGTCAACCATTTCCCGAAGGTTAGAAGAACAAGGTCGAATACTGCGTGGTATTCCGAAAAGCTCTTTTATATGGGCTTGGAATATTATTGCTCTATTATCGAAACGGTTTCGGAGCAATTCTAAAGCATGTGAATAGTTTTGAGCCGTTAATTCCAATGAGTCAACCGTGCGTAACGGAATAGGCCCTAAGCATGACCGCAAATAAATAAATTTCGATAAATCATCTAAATCTAAATCGGAATCAACTACGGCGACAAATGTACTGTGCCAGTCTGTCCATTCGGTATACATACCGGAAAATGTCGGAATTTGCAACTTTGGTAGTTTAGTTGACCTCGAATTACACCCACTTGAGCTTGCATTGAAGGTTAACTGATGTGTACTATTGAACGCATTAGAGCTTCGGCTATTGTGTTGCGCAATAGCGCTTGTAATTTTTGATTTTATTTCACAGTAGAGCTCTTCAAAAACTTGTCGTTTTTTTAAATCATGCTCATCTCCAACTTGTTCAATCTCAGCTTGATGGGAAAGTAATTGAGAAAAATTAGCTTCAACCAAACTCAGGCGTGTTTCTAATTCTGAAATCGTCATTGACAAATGGTTCTTAAATATTATATTTTTTATTCGTTCGAGTGAATTAATCAGACTTTCCCGAGTTGGGTAAAAATCTGAACCTTTCTTTTTTGGCGGCATCGTATGTTATGTAATGCCCACGTGGAGATTACGCAATCAAATATGTTATATATTTTAGGTTAACACTTATGTCGAATCGCGAAGACCCAAATAAGAACAATAAAAATAACGTGGTTAACTAATAAAGGCTTACAATGATTTAGCCTTTATCTTGTAAAATACTTAACCAAGCTAACTCCCGTCTCCACTTAGTCCTCGTGATCCGACTTCGTCGTGCAAGAATCGTCACGATTAAAAATGTTCGTAAATTATATACGCAGTAAAATATATTATATTAGTTACTGAACTTTAACTTCAAATAATTTTATTAATAAAAATTATAAAAGCTTTAATTAAATGCCAATTTGAAACTCGTACTAAGATACCGTACAGGTCCCTGCTCGGGCGCCAATGTTAAATCACAAGCTTTTTTGTGATTTGGAAATGAAACAACCGAAAGAGTTCACTTCAACTTGTTTAAAGATTTCTTCTAAATTACAAAATTTTCATAAGCTACACAGAATATAAAGTAAAAGGAATAAGATTACCGCTTGTTGTGCGGAATTTAAAGAGAGCAATAATTTGAGTATTTAATTAAAGAATAAAAAAAGACATTTGGTTCAGATTAGCTGAATTTAAAGAGAGCAAAAATTTAGTGTGTTAACTTAACGAATAAAATAAAAAATAAAAAAAAAGAAAACGATTTGTTCAGGGTTGACTAATCAATACAGTACTAATTCAAATTGTAAGATATGAAATAAGAAAAAATATTTAATATATATAAAGGTAATACGTTTTGGCCGCAACAAAATTAAACGAAGTCAATGAGGTTTCAGATCTTGGTGTTGTTTTCGATTCGAAATTTACTTTTACTTCACACATTAGTTACATTATTTCTAAATCGTATGCTCTCTTGGCATTTGTACGGCGTAATAGCTCAGATTTTTCCGACATGTACACTCTCAAGTTACTTTATACTTCCTTTGTTCGCTCTAAACTCGAATATGCGGTTTTGATTTGGAGACCGTTCTATCATATCCACATAAATCGACTCGAACGCATTCAAAAAAGCTTTCTAAGATTCGCTCTTCGCTCTGCTCAATTTACTGAACTGAATCCATCATACGATGAAAGATGCTTGCATTTAAATCTTAAGACCTTGAATAGTAGAAGATCTATCCTTTCTCTACTTTTTATCTATGATATTGTCTCCGGTATGACCGACTGCCCCTCTCTTCTAGAAAGAATAAATTTCAATACTCCGTCCAGACATTTGCGGAACTTTGACTTTTTCAATATTGGTGTTAGTAGAACTAATTATTCTCTTAATGCTCCAATTAATAGGGTATTAATTGAATTTAATCGTCTGCCAAATTCTTCAGCTATAGATTTCTCTTTTTCAAAAAACATAATAAAAAATTTATTAAACTCTGTGTTTTTATAAGTTAAATTATGTATTTATTTATATATATAACATTACATAATATCTAAGATTAGTCAGTAAGAAATTTGTGAATTTTTTGACTAATTAATAAACGAAATACGAAATACAATATATATGTAGTAACCTGAGTAACTTAAGTAAGCCCTTGAAAGGACTTTGACCGAGCTTTTATGATCAAATTGTGTTTTGAGAACGGCTAGTGTACATGTTCTTAAGAAGCTTCAAAAATTTCATAATAATTATGCCTAAATATTGGAGATGTAAAAAGCCTGGCTTCAAATGATTGAAGAAAACTAACTTTTTATTTCTCGTCATTTAAAATGACAGTCAACGGTTTCGGGAATTAAAAAAACCGGTAATTGAAAAAAATCTTTCTATTCGGGTAACTTGAGATACCAGTTATTACATTTTTTCCGAATATTTGACAACACTTATTAATATTTGTGTAAAAATCTTTCAGGAAAATTTCGAGTCTTTTTTTAATTTGTATTTTCACCAATATTATATCAATTTTAAATTAAAATTATGATGATTTACTACTAAGTAAAAACTAAAAAACATGAAATTGATCAAAACGTTGGTATTCAAGGAGAATGAAATTAAATTTGAAATTTTTGTAAAATGTAAATTTGATCAAAAGGGCACATCTTTTAAATTATTATCATTGCAAAATCGTGGTGGTCATGGCCGAGTGCGTTAACAAGTGCGTGGACTACTCAATGCCAATACGAGACTAGGTTCGAGCCCCAGCTAACACAGAAAATTTGTTCAATTGAAATTCATATTTCTGATCGGTCGTGACCTCTATGCAGACAATATAAACCTAAGAGAGTAAAAAATAACATGTTATGTTGTTGAAAAGGCATTTTTCCAAAATGCACCGCCGTTGCATCATAGACTTGTAACTTGCTTATTATAGGCGCTATGATAAAAATAATGGTACGATAGTAAAGACTTCGTCAGGATTTGGAGGGAGCTGCTTAAGCAACGCAACTAAAAATTTGTTACATTCAATTATAACTCTGTAAGAGTGCTAAGGTAAAAATCTTAGTAAGTGAGTAAAGGCTGGTTCTTAGCCATTACGTCAAAAAGAGAAAAACAACTCATGACGTCATAAAGCAGCAAAGAGAGCCACTCTAAGATTGAAAATGCAGCTATCATGACGTTGCATGAAAATATAACCCGTTAAGTATATACGCTATGGTAAATTTTATCAAACACAAATGAAAAATTTGTACCTGATCTTGTGAAAAGGATGATGGTTAGGATATAAACAAAGATAGGGACCAAGGATAACAAACGGAGTAGGACAAATATTTGGACAAATATTTTGATGATGGAATTGGACAAGGATTCAGACTAAAATTGGGAAAAAGACTAGGACAAGGATTAGGACAAAGACTTAGGAGCACATAAAGCCATATTTAGGTCAAGATTGAAAAAGATGAGAACAACATGAAATTTGGACACGCTTAATAAAAGATTTAGGACGAAGATTATAAGGATAAGAATAGGGATTCGAACAAGGAATGGGTCAGGAATTTGGACATGGGTTCAATCAACAATTTGGACAAAGATAAGGACAATTATATGGACAAATATGAGAATGAGGAAGATGAGGATGAGGACAAATTTGGTAACAGAGGATACGCTGTCATAGCAAAAATCTACGGGTGAAGCCAACTTCTTCTTTTTTTTCACTCCAAAATCTTCTAGAAGTAATTAAAGATTTAGATCGGATAGAAAATTTTCTTTTGACAAAATTCTAACAACGAAATTTGGATTTTGTGTTTCATCTTTATTTATGTTAATCTGGCAACCAAATCCACTCGCAGTATAGTGGAAATAAAGTTATAGAACAAGTTTATACAAAAAAATTCACAGAATGTTGATTAAAAGGATCTTAAGAAACATTTTTATGAAAAAACGTAATTTTTTTAAATATTATTTTTTTTTTTTTTTTTTTTTTGTTTTTTTTTTTTTTTTTGTTTATAATCCAACGAAAGTTTTGGACCCAACCCAAACATAGTTTCCACAAATTGTCTCCACGTGCACTAGATGAAAGAAATTTTTATTTGTTTTTCATTTGTGTTATTTTGGTTTATTGTTCATTTTTATCGTGTCAGACAAACACAAATTTTTTTCAAGTAGTTTTCAAATTTTGTATAGAACTCTTCACAGGTTCTATACAATCCGCTAAAATAAATAAAAAAAAAAAATAAAAATAAAAAAATGCCCATAAAGTCATCAACCTCATAAAAGCACATTTCACAAATTAAATGATGTGTTTCCTCTAAATCTTTCATTTTTATGTGTAGTTTTAGAACGCGTGCTAACTTAGAGAACAGAGATTTATAATGGTTTTAATAGAGTTGCCATCTGCACCAACAACATGCTATAATATCACATAATCACTGACTATCACAGATGTCAAAACGTTGCTCAGCTGTATCTCGAGAACATACAGAAATCGTAACTCAAGCGCTGTGCTTTCATAACCAGGCTAGAAGTTTGTGCAGCGACTAGTTGGCTCACCGTTCGCCATGATTACGTGACTCACTATCGCTCACCCAATACTGCGGAATGAGAAGGTTCTGTAGCGACTTTTGTTCACTTCACCGCTTTTGTTATCTTATATTATTATGGTGATGTTGTTCTACACTATTCTACAAAACAAAACGCGGTATGTGTGAGTACATGAGTTAGATAATCAGTGCACGGCATTTATTTGTTTGCAAGGCAAACAGGAAATAAATAAATAAACTGACAAATACAAAACAATAATATTGGTTTTCATTTAAGTCGTCTTCTGCTTCTTACTAAGTGAGCAGCGGCGCATATGTTCTCGTTTAATTTTTCCAGCGTTACGCAATCGCAATTTTTGAGTCGTCTAATATTTATACAGTATTCTATAAATAAACCGCAAGTTGAATAAGCTTAACCGTAAACATAGCAATGAATTAAATTTGTTTTTATTATACCAGCTAACTAGCTACAAAAAAAAAATACATGTGATGGCATAAGAGCGACGATGTTGGTTGGCCCATAGAATTAACCTCTATGGAATTCTATAGGTACATAATCAGTTTGGGGTTTTGTTTATTTGGAGCATAAGATAGGCGGCTGAACCTTGATAGCTGTAAATATTCATTAAGGCTGTTTTTGATATTTGTATTAAACAGGCGTGTTTGGAGTAATAAGAACAACAAAAGTGGAATTAAGAGTGATATTAAATATTAAGAGTTATGAAATGATCAGTCTCAAATGGAAAAAAGCAAACATTGTTTCAAGACGAGTATTAAGTGAAAAAAAAAAATAATTCTCTGAAGCCAAAAAAACTCGTTCTTATCAGAAGTCTTTTATAAGAAGTTAAAATCAATGGAAATTATTGCGGTTACAGACGGAATTTCAAGTTAAATGTTCTTTAACCTTGTTTATTAAGGTAAGCAATTACCGCAATAATTTCGTAATATTTAGTTGGCTAATTAAAAAAATTTGTACAATTCCACTTAGCTAACAATACGCTATTTAATTTGTAAACCTCAAATCTCCTCTTACTCTCTTAATCAAAGAGGTATAAAGATGATACTGTGGGAATACTTTAACGTATTTGAAGGCTGTGTGATCTTGTTTCCAGACACTGCTTGTGTTTAAAGTTGCTATCATGGGTAAGACGGTGGCAATTTTTATCTGAGCTCAGTAGAACGAGGCCATGTAATCAAAAGTGAAAGCTCAGAAGCTCTTTATCTTTAAATTTTTAATGTATCGTTGTAAATCATGGTATAATAATACAAGGTAGCATTGACAGTTGCTTGGGAAAACATCTCCTGTCAAAAAATTTTCTCAAAAAGAGAGCACTCACAATCGGCCATTGAAAACACAAACAATGTTGAAAACGTTGAAGTGAAAAAAACAACAACCACAGCAGCTGCAGATGCATTTACACAAAAAGCTGTTTTTGACAGGTGATATTTTCTTGTGGAAGAGAAAATAAGCAATTGTCAATGCTACCTTGTATTATTATACCATGGTTATAAATTAAGGGTAAAAATAAGCTCTCAAATATTCGAACTATGCTTACAAGCTTAAAAAAATAAAAAAAATAAATAACTGGCCATTTCAGCCCTTGAAAGGACTTTGACCTAGCTTCTTATGATTAATTGTGTTGTGCGTGTTATTAAGTTTGTACACAATTGACCGAGAAAGGGACCTACATGTTTAACGCCGACTCCGAACGGCGATGAACGTAATGTTCTTATTCTCAAAAAGCTTTACATGGCATTTGATTACTCTCTGAGGTTTGCCATTGTCTGCAGAGAGGTGGCGGCCGTACAGAAAAATTATTTTAATTCAAATAATTTTCTGTCGCTGCTGGGGTTCGAACCTGGGTCTCCAAAGTTTGTTGACATAGCGGCCACGCACTTTAACCAACTACGCCACGGTCGCCACACTTACAAGCTTATTTGACTTAATTACAGAAAGTCGAAAGGGTTCATTACCCTACTTTGGACTTTGAAGGCGCTGGATTCAGGGAGCTGTCTCGTAAGTTCTGTTCCCAATTTGTGTGGAACAGAAGAATATGCTTGTTGGCTCAAAATGGTAGAAGAAGTCTTCTTCTCAATCTTGGAAATGAGCGTGTCGGAAAAGAGATTATTTCAAGCAATTATGGGTAACATACACGGAGAGAAATAATATTCTTATATTAAGCAAATATTGTGCTTAATCTCAGAAAATTTTAAATTACTCCTCATTTGCTCAAATCAAGTACAAAAAACTAAAATTTAAAAAAATAAATTTTTAATTAGCATTTATTTTTAAATTTGATTAAAATAAATTATTGTAGAAACAAGAATACAATAATTGATTCTAGAACCTAGAACGAGACTTGAATCAAGATAATATTTTCTTAATTAATTTACTTTCAAGATAATATACTCTTAATTTAAGCAATCGCAGAGAATTATTTTAGTTTTTAGCAAATTGATACTTGAATCAAGCAAATTTTTCTCACTTCAACTTATATTGGCATGTTTATAATTCGCAACATGTTTACATGAAAACATGTTTACGGTGGTGTGTATTGACAAACTGTGGCATGGTTCGAAGTCGCAGTGACTTATCTGTTACTTTGCCTAGAAACATGTAAGCGTCTACGAGATATATTTAGTATATACGAGAAGGTTTTTATGATCGGTTATTATACACTCTACATCTTTGCTGAAGAATTTTCATTTTAATAACAAAATTAAGTTTCAAATATCAAACAAAACATTCATTATTAAGAAAATTGTTTACTTGAATCAAGAAAATTATTTTAGGTTTTACTAAATTCTCTCATTGAATCAAGTAAACTGTTCTCAATTCAAGGAAAATCAAATTCTCAAGCCAAGCAAACTATTCTTCTTTTCAGCAAATTGTTACTGGAATCAAGCACATTTTTCTCACTTCAAGCAAATATTAGTCTTGAATATCTTATATATAAAAATTAAAATTTGTTCGTCCTTTATGCGCAGCAAGACCGATCATCCGATTGCAAAAAAATTTTGTCAGCTTGTTGCTTGCAATTCCGCGCAAAGTATTGGCTATGTTTGATTTCGATTGGATAAGGGGGCGTGGCACCTCCTATGCAACCCAAATTTGCGATATCGAATTATTTTGGAATTATAGGTATATATAGCCTCGTCTATAGTCGTTCCACTTAGAGATAGAGATAGATCTCTAGAAATAGAGATAGAGATAGAGATAGAGATAGAGATAGAGATAGAGATAGAGATAGAGATAGAGATAGAGATAGAGATAGAGATAGAGATAGAGATAGAGATAGAGATAGAGATAGAGATAGAGATAGAGATAGAGATAGAGATAGAGATAGAGATAGAGATAGAGATAGAGATAGAGATAGAGATAGAGATAGAGATAGAGATAGAGATAGAGATAGAGATAGAGATAGAGATAGAGATAGAGATAGAGATAGAGATAGAGATAGAGATAGAGATAGAGATAGAGATAGAGATAGAGATAGAGATAGAGATAGAGATAGAGATAGAGATAGAGATAGAGATAGAGATAGAGATAGAGATAGAGATAGAGATAGAGATAGAGATAGAGATAGAGATAGAGATAGAGATAGAGATAGAGATAGAGATAGAGATAGAGATAGAGATAGAGATAGAGATAGAGATAGAGATAGAGATAGAGATAGAGATAGAGATAGAGATAGAGATAGAGATAGAGATAGAGATAGAGATAGAGATAGAGATAGAGATAGAGATAGAGATAGAGATAGAGATAGGGATAGAGATAGAGATAGAGATAGAGATAGAGATAGAGATAGAGATAGAGATAGAGATAGAGATAGAGATAGAGATAGAGATAGAGATAGAGATAGAGATAGAGATAGAGATAGAGATAGAGATAGAGATAGAGATAGAGATAGAGATAGAGATAGAGATAGAGATAGAGATAGAGATAGAGAGATGATAGAGATAGAGATAGAGATAGAGATAGAGATAGAGATAGAGATAGAGATAGAGATAGAGATAGAGATAGAGATAGAGATAGAGATAGAGATAGAGATAGAGATAGAGATAGAGATAGAGATAGAGATAGAGATAGAGATAGAGATAGAGATAGAGATAGAGATAGAGATAGAGATAGAGATAGAGAAAGAGATAGAGATAGAGATAGAGATAGAGATAGAGATAGAGATAGAGATAGAGATAGAGATAGAGATAGAGATAGAGATAGAGATAGAGATAGAGATAGAGATAGAGATAGAGATAGAGATAGAGATAGAGATAGAGATAGAGATAGAGATAGAGATAGAGATAGAGATAGAGATAGAGATAGAGATAGAGATAGAGATAGAGATAGAGATAGAGATAGAGATAGAGATAGAGATAGAGATAGAGATAGAGATAGAGATAGAGATAGAGATAGAGATAGAGATAGTGATAGTGATAGAGATAGAGATAGAGATAGAGATAGAGATAGAGATAGAGATAGAGATAGAGATAGAGATAGAGATAGAGATAGAGATAGAGATAGAGATAGAGATAGAGATAGAGATAGAGATAGAGATAGAGATAGAGATAGAGATAGAGATAGAGATAGAGATAGAGATAGAGATAGAGATAGAGATAGAGATAGAGATAGAGATAGAGATAGAGATAGAGATAGAGATAGAGATAGAGATAGAGATAGAGATAGAGATAGAGATAGAGATAGAGATAGAGATAGAGATAGAGATAGAGATAGAGATAGAGATAGAGATAGAGATAGAGATAGAGATAGAGATAGAGATAGAGATAGAGATAGAGATAGAGATAGAGATAGAGATAGAGATAGAGATAGAGATAGAGATAGAGATAGAGATAGAGATAGAGATCGAGAAAGAGATAGAGATAGAGATAGAGATAGAGATAGAGATAGAGATAGAGATAGAGATAGAGATAGAGATAGAGATAGAGATAGAGATAGAGATAGAGATAGAGATAGAGATAGAGATAGAGATAGAGATAGAGATAGAGATAGAGATAGAGATAGAGATAGAGATAGAGATAGAGATAGAGATAGAGATAGAGATAGAGATAGAGATAGAGATAGAGATAGAGATAGAGATAGAGATAGAGATAGAGATAGAGATAGAGATAGAGATAGAGATAGAGATCGAGAAAGAGATAGAGATAGAGATAGAGATAGAGATAGAGATAGAGATAGAGATAGAGATAGAGATAGAGATAGAGATAGAGATAGAGATAGAGATAGAGATAGAGATAGAGATAGAGATAGAGATAGAGATAGAGATAGAGATAGAGATAGAGATAGAGATAGAGATAGAGATAGAGATAGAGATAGAGATAGAGATAGAGATATAGATCGAGAAAGAGATAGAGATAGAGATAGAGATAGAGATAGAGATAGAGATAGAGATAGAGATAGAGATAGAGATCGAGAAAGAGATAGAGATAGAGATAGAGATAGAGATAGAGATAGAGATAGAGATAGAGATAGAGATAGCGATAGAGATAGAGATAGAGATAGAGATAGAGATAGAGATAGAGATAGAGATAGAGATAGAGATAGAGATAGAGATAGAGATAGAGATAGAGATAGAGATAGAGATAGAGATAGAGATAGAGATAGAGATAGAGATAGAGATAGAGATAGAGATAGAGATAGAGATAGAGATAGAGATAGAGATAGAGATAGAGATAGAGATAGAGATAGAGATAGAGATAGAGATAGAGATAGAGATAGAGATAGAGATAGAGATAGAGATAGAGATAGAGATAGAGATAGAGATAGAGATAGAGATAGAGATAGAGATCGAGAAAGAGATAGAGATAGAGATAGAGATAGAGATAGAGATAGAGATAGAGATAGAGATAGAGATAGAGATAGAGATAGAAATTATTTCTGCCGCGTCAGCAATGCGTCAGGTAGTAATAAATATATTCTAGAGTCTTAAGTTTGTTTTTTGAATTGAACATTTTTTCTTAATATAATTTGTTTTAAATTCAAGCAAAATTATGCTTGAATTGAGTAATTTACTCTTGAGTGTAAACTGATAGTCTTTGCTTGATTCAAGCTTAGAATGCTGGATTTTTTTTCTCTCCGTGTATGTACACGGTGTGTCAAATAATATCCCAGAGAGGCTCTATAAAACATAATTAAAACAGGATTTCTGTTTATTTTTCGGTGTTTTTATTCATAATATTCGCCTCATTATTCAAAACATTTGTTACAGCGATTCAACAGCGATTCAAATGTCTGCTCTAGCCCATTCTAGGGGATTGCCTCCAGTACCCGTGTCGTAGCTGTCGTTTAATTCCACGCAAAACTTGGTAATAATGCATCGGAAACATTTCGATGCCCAGCCAATGACATTTTCGCCTTCAAAGTTCTTTTTGCACATATGAACATCTTTGTGGCGTAGATTGGGCCAGTAACAACTCCTGTAGTCAGGACCATCCAAATTGAAATTCCTCTTATCAGAAAATACAATCTTGTTATATTCCGGCATCAATTGCATGTGTTTGTCGTGATATTCCAGTCTTGCGCTTATTTGATGTGATCGAAGCGAAGACTTACATTGAGGCTTTTTTCATTTAATGTAAGATGTTGATAGCAAGATTCGAGAAAAATTTTGTGTTTTAAAGGAAGGCCGGGTTTGCTCAGAATTTGAGTGTCATTTAGTCAACTAAAATTTTTTATACACGAAATTTTTACGTTGCTCATAACATTTGTTTTAAAAAATTTGCTTTTTTCGTTGCTGTTTTTTTTTATGGTAATATGTGTTATATGTAATGTCTATCAGGAAAAAGGACCTCTTGTTCCAAGACCAAATTTTTTTAGGAGAGCTTAAAATAGACGTTTGGGTAAATTTTATCGGTTCTCAGATTTAGGTTGGTAGTACTGCCCAGACAGGTTTTGGGCAACATTTTACAATCGGTTTATAATCGACTCTGAAATCAAAGATACCAAAAAAAGAGATTTTTTACAACCTCTACCTCCTTAAAGAAAGGGACCTTATCTTCCACCATGTATTTTAAATATGGAACTTAAGGTTCCTATTAATTTTCAAACTATAAACATAAACATCTAACTTTTTAAAGTTTTTGGTTTAAGTATCTTTTTGTTCAAAATAGTATACTTTTATAGTAAACGCAAAAAAACCAATTTTGATTCCAACAAAACCATTGAACCATGATGGACCAACAAAAAAATCATGATTTGAATAATGTCTTCTAACAAAATTAAGCTTAAAATGTCACCTTTCAAACAAGCTATAGCATTGCCAGATGCAAAGTTGCTAAGCAAATTTTCTAAAGCAATACATCTTGACTAAAGCGAATAAAAATCCTGAGTGTGCTAATAAAAAATTCACATAAGGAAAAATAAACAAAATATATGTGAAGCCAATACACTTAGACACATAGTAAGAAAAAAATCAGAATTCTCAATCAAAGACATTTTTTTGAAGCATACTGATGGATTTTGATGGTGAAATTGTGAAAAATACTAATAATACAAAAAAAAAAAAAACAACAAAAAAAAAGTATAATTTTTCAAAGAGGTTGAGAATGATATCGATCTGCAACCAAGTTCAAAGTCATTCACACGATTAAAGTACATTTAAACTGTATTAAAACAAAGCAATGCCAACAGCAATCAGCTAATTAATATTCGATATCATTTCAAGTACTTAATTTATGCATTGTTGTTTGTTGTTGTTGTTGTAATTGTATTGTTGTAGCTATTATGCAACACTTCAACTGTTTTTGCTGCTGGAAACATGCAAATGCTATCTATAAATTAAAATTTTAGCATGTCACCAAGATAACAACAACAACAACAACAACAACAACAACAACAACAACAACAACAACAACAACAACAACAACAACAACAACAACAATTATAGCGACAACAACAACAACTTGAACAATAACAAGAACAGTAATAATAACAATTATAAGCAAATAAAAAAGCTTTAGTAGCTGTTTTGCAGCTCATTACATAAGAGTCGCAACACTTAATGGCAATTGATAAATGATGGCAACCATGGCGACGGTGTCGGCGACATTCAATGCAATGGCAACAAAAACAACTGAAGCAATAATAATTAAAAACAATTATAAAATGCCAAACGCATGCAAATATATATTTACATATATGTGCGTGCGAGTGTGCATGTGTGCGTTGTTGAATATTTTCCATGCAATTACAAATCAAGTAGAATAAACCGTAAAATAACAACAACAACAAAAGCAATCTAAGATACGTTCTCACAAAAACTTAACAATTTTAAAGCATTTCCTACTCGTCGACCTTAGCATGTTATGAAATCACATAGAACAACAAGCGTCTAACACACCTTGTTTGTATGTCTCAAGGTTCCAGCATATGAAGTGAGCTGTCTGTTTGTGTCTGCAATAATAATGAAATTGATTTTGGAATTTTTAATTTTGAATACTCAATATATCTCTCTTAATTATGTAATCGCCTACTTAATAACAATTTGTGTTCATGCCAGCATAAGACCAAAAAAAAAAAAAAAAATAACTTAATGATGACCAGAATCGAATTCATAAACATGTTGCGTAATGTTGACAACGTTTTTGCAAACAATTAAATAAACATACTCATTTAAATTGCTTCATAAGCAGTGAGCAGACTACAGCAGACTAGAGAGCGCAAAAGCGCAACAATGTTCTCTTCTAAATTCATTTCTCAGAGTGTTTAAATTAGATTTCTAAAGAGTTTTTATTACTATTTCTCTTCTAGAATAGGCTAGAATAGTTGAATAGTTCCGTTTCCGCTGCTTTTATTTTTGCCTTTTTTTTTGTTCTTTATGCTTTTGGTTAATGGAGTGCTCTTTGGTCGTGTGTAGCCGCTCTCTTTAACTCGTAATAGCTGCATCTCTTTCTTAACACTTGTCAGCCAAAATTAAAATAAAATTTTAATGCATGAAAAAAGTCTATTGCCATGTCTAAACAGAGAGTTTAGTTTGAGTTTGCAGTACAAAGTTGAGTTTTGCCATTGAATGCAAAATAAACTCCTGAGTTCCCTAGTACAATTTTGCAGGATGAAACTCAATTTTCTTTCTGTGTTTATCAAAACTCAATTTGAGAAATGCCTAAAAGTATACTAATGTTTATACATATAAAAAGGTACGTTCAGATGCAGCTTTTTAGATGACAAGGTACGTTGAACAATTTTGTGGTGAGAAATGTCAAAAACAGCTGTTCTAAAAATGTGCAATTTATTATTCGCAAAAAATGAACAAAAAAAAAAGGAAGAAAAGTATGAGCCGATAAAAATTCCGTTTTGCGCAGCGCAAGGAAGAACTGTGTGTACGCAGAGATGGCTGCAGCCTTGTCCTCAAGTGGAATTGATGTCACTGATGAAAACTGAGTGCGACACACCTACGCATACAAAAGTAGGCGTATACTCATTGTTTTAATAGGAAATAGATACAAATACAAAATAAAGAGAACTATAAGAATAAGGATAAAAGAATTAGGACCAAGTTAAGCATTGTCGGATGAATTCTGACTGTTCCATTCGATAATGTTCTAGTTGTTTGAAAATTGTATTTCAACAAAGAAATGGAATTAACACGTGAACATTTTCGGGTGATGATTTTTTTGTTAACCCTCTGGAAAAAATTAGGAGGCTTCCATATGGGGGTGATTTGGAAACATTCCACATCGTATCTTTTGGAACTTTTTGGGATATTTTAAATTGATATTTTTTCCAAACCGTTTCTTAAGGATTACATGTGGAAACTTTTGTTTGTTTTGGGTTAATTTCAATTTCAATTTATTTCGAATAATAAAATCCTGAGTAAGAAGGCAGTCCAGTAGCCGAGTAGGTAGCGTGTTTGACTGTCACCCCAGAAGTCCCGAGTTCGAATCCCGGCCAGACTAACCATTTCTTATTGTTATTTATTTGTTGTTGTTTCCACATTGATTTTTAAGACAATGGAGAGGAATGTTTCCACATTAATTTTTAAGACAACGGAGAGGAATGTTTCCCTTCAATGACATAGTGTGTATAAAAATAAATGGAGTGTCTAACGAAAGGGAAACCTTCCTACAATCTATGGTATGTTTCCTGATTATATCCGGAAATGTTTTCATTTCCCAGAGGGTGTTTTTGACGTAAATTGACAAGAAAAGAAAGCATTGATCAACTAAATTCCACTTTTGGTGAGGAAGTACAATACCAAGCGACTGTAAAACGCTGGTTAAATGAGTTTGTACTTGTTCGTCGTGCTAACCAAGACGAATTTCATGAAGGTTGTTCAAGAACGGCTGTTGTGACAGAAAACATCGATGCTATGCGTGAACTGTTCGGGAGCAGACCGGCATGTGTCCCATCGTGAGATGGAGTCATCCTTGGGCATAAGTGGGAAAAACATACATTCGATTTTACATGGGCATTTAAGCGTCAGGAAGATTTGTTCCTGTTGGATAGCCTATAATTTCACGGTTGCTTAAAACAAAACAAAGACTCGTGTCGATTGGTGCAAGGAAATGCTGAAAAAATACAAAAGGGGAGGTTCAAACACGTTGTCGACATCACCACAATCATGGATCTACTCTTGCGAGCCCGAAACAAACAGCAATTCACTGTTTGGGTCTTTCAAAGTGAGCAAAACCCGACAACAGTTGTCCATGGACGGAGCACATCCAAGCAAATGGTTGTCATTTTTTTTCAAAAAAACCGGTCATGTTGCAAATGTACCACTTGATCAACAGATAACTTTTCATGCTGAATGGGGAACAACCATTTGTTTGCCGGAAGTCTTCGGAGAATTGAGGAAAACTAACCACCGAAGGAAGATCTTCCTTCATCACGGCATACCTGAATTCCCACACATCAGCTCAAACAAAACAGTTTGTGAGCACACAAAACGTGGAATTGAGTCATCCGCGTTACAGTCCCGCCTTGCACCCAATGGTTTCTTCTTGTTTCCGCGCATTAAAAAAACTTCGTGTCGAGCGTTTTTTTTTCACATCCGAACAGGCTTTCGAAAGGCCCTCAAAAACCTCGTTTCTAAGGTACCAACTTCAGAGTGGCAAAAGAGTTTCAAAAAGTAGTTCAAACGAATGCAAATGTGTATTGATCATCTTGGAGAATACTTTGAAAAATAATAAAAGCATTTTTATTGATTAACCCTTTCATAGCCGAATTAAAATGGGTGGGGCTATAAATATTTTCAGGACAAATATGTGTTAGTCTTAATATTTTCAAAGTCTTTGGTGTCCTGGTTTGATTGTTACATTATATTATCTATAGGAAACATTGGGGAGTGGTTAGATAAACTAAACACTTTCTTCGTGTTTTTTTTAAATAACTCTCTTACCTATATTTATTTATTTTAGTTTTACAACAAAACAATTATTTTAATGTTTTTAAACACTTTCTGTAAAAACACTTTTGTCGCGAAACGATATTGATCTTGATTTTGACTATTTTCTACCTACGTACTCTTGGAGTACGGATTATATATAAGTTAAATATATATTGATAAATATTAAAAACAAAAGATGTAAAGGGTTGTAGGTATACTGTTAATTAGCAAAACAAACACTACATGGACAAAAACCAATTCACTCCATTAAGTACTTCCAATACGCAGTTTATTGCATATTTTTGCAAGAAAGAAGAACATCAAGAATTACGCAAAGTTTCATCGAGAAATTACAGCTTGATTCTTCTTTACGTAATCATTACGTTTATTACGTTATAAACTATCAACGCAGTATTATAATTGCAATACATGTAAATAAACAACATTTTAATTTTTTGATTACGTCGAACAAATAATAAAACAAAACTACGCGCCAAACTAGCGATGACGACAGGGGGCAAGCGATCAACTTAAAGCAAATCAAAAGAAAAACATTTGCACAACGAAGCGTTAAACTACGTAATCGTTTATGTGATGCTGCAAGCAGCTGCTACGTTATGTTGTAGGTGGGTGGTTTTAGGTTTATCTGTATCATCCGTGTTGGCTATACTCTACAAGTTTCTGCAAACTGCTCACCGCAAATCGAGCGTTAAAGAAGCTATTTAAATGACGCGCCATCGAATTATTTCAAAAATTATAACTTAACCAATTTGGTGGAGGAATATCTTGCCAAAGCATAAAATTTAATTTGATCAAGGTTGAGAATAAAAATTTCATAAGACTAAAGAAAAAAAAAACACAAAAACCACGAAAAATCCCTGCAAAAATAATAAATTAAAAAAAAAATACTCTGCGAATTCGTTAGACTTGTGCCGCTGGCTTTATTTTGACAGCTTCATTTAAACTGACATTAATTTTAATGCTTGGCGTTGTTTTTAATTTTATTACTCCTTGTGTTTTTGGCGCACTGACAGACGCACCTCTGAAGAATCTTCTGATGAGCTCGAAGTGCTTAAAAGACAGAAGAAGTGCTACTCTGGTGTTGTTGTTTGTTTCGCTACTGCGTGGTAATTGGCCGTTATTTGAGTACATTCATATGTGAGTGTATGAATACAGTGGCGCTCATATAAATAGCACTCTGGCGATACATATGTAGGTACCTATTCACTTTGTTCAATTTCATGCGAATTTTCAAAACAAATTTTTCAGATAGATATGTCGGAACAATAGGTACCCAGTAGAGTGTCCCTTATTTTGCGATTTTTGGAAATGTCAAGGGGCTGAAAGGTTTTTTTATGCGTTTTTTTATTCTAAGAACGAAACTACAAAAATTTTTTTTTACGACAACGTTTACCCGTGCCAATCGGGCCCGAAAGTTTCGAAAAAATGCCCATATTAGACCATATTTGCACAAATTAAAAAAAAATCTTTTCTCTGCTTTTTATAAATGTTTTCCATTTTTTGGAACACATACATAAGAAATATGATATCCACAAAGTTTTTTTATGGTGGGCGTGGTTACTGCCCCTGCTGCGTCGAAATTTCTCCCGCAGCCTTTTCCCACCTTTTCATGAAGTTAGTGCAATTTAGGTATTAAGATCAACAATAAATAAATACATTTTTATTATGCTAAAAGTATTACTACATTTTATTAAATTCACATTATGTACTTACAAAAATTAACAATAAATTAAAAAACTAGTATTTTAACCTGCGGCGGGCGCGCAACAAGCTAATACCTACAAGCAGTCTTATTGCGGCTTTTCAACCGAAATCATAGTTTTTTTTATAAATAAAAAATATCAAAAACCAAAAATATATGCCCCTTGAAGGGTTAAATTTTAATAAGAAATACAAATTAATTATAAGTTTTTTTTAAGAGCATGTATTTTTTTTTTTTTTTTTGACAGTTCGAGTATATTTTTCGAGTATTTTGGGCCACAAAAGTAGGTTTTGTAGCTGCGCTTCTGATTTTGTAAGCTCGAGAAATTCTTGAGCAAGTTGTACCCCACGCTCCGCAACATCATTTACAATACAAAGATCTTTAAAATTATTTTTTACTCTCTGGTATTCTTCATCTTTTTCCCATTCGTCAGAATCATATTTTAAAAAATTGCATGTCAAACTAAACCTACGAAATAAGTTTGTTGTTCGACAAGATGCAAAACAATCTAAATCTTTTTTGTCCACTCATTTAAAGAATTTGGGTTTGCGATTGGATGATTACATGGAAACTTCTGAGCTTGCAATGCTGTCACCATACTGCGTTTTCTCTCAATAGAAACTGCATCATCGAAAAAAGCGAGTGCTACAAGTTCTTCGCCAAGGTACCAAAGATGCCGACCAAATTTTTGACTTGCAGCAATGGATATTTTTTGTTAATTGTCTTGTATGCGACCAAATCTTTTAAAAAAGACAGATCCTGATTTGGAGCTTTTATGCTATTAGTAGCTTCAAACCAGACTTTGATGTATAGTAGAACTAAAAAAATACAGACTTGACGGATTCCGATAATAATGAATAGCATAAAAGCTCCAAATAAGGCTCTGTCTTTTTTAATTAATTTGTATTTCTTATTATAATTTAACCCTCCAGGGGCATACATTTTTGGTTTTTGATATCTTTTATTTATAAAAAAAAAAACTATGATTTCGGTTGAAAAGCCGCAATAAGACTGCTTGTAGGTATTAGCTTGTTGCGCGCCCGCCGCAGGTTAAAATACTAGTTTTTTAATTTATTGTTAATTTTTGTAAGTACATAATGTGAATTTAATGAAATGTAGTAATACTTTTAGCATAATAAAAATGTATTTATTTATTGTTGATCTTAATACCTAAATTGCACTAACTTCATGAAAAGGTGGGAAAAGGCTGCGGGAGAAATTTCGACGCAGCAGGGACAGTAACCACGCCAACCATAAAAAAACTTTGTGGATATCATATTTCTTATGTATGTGTTCAAAAAAATGGAAAACATTTATAAAAAGCAGAGAAAAGATTTTTTTTTTAATTTGTGCAAATATGGTCTAATATGGGCATTTTTTCGAAACTTTCGGGCCCGATTGGCACGGGTAAACGTTGTCGTAAAAAAAAAATTTTTGTAGTTTCGTTCTTAGAATAAAAAAACGCATAAAAAAACCTTTCAGCCCCTTGACATTTCCAAAAATCGCAAAATAAGGGACACTCTAGTACCCAGTGGACCAAAATTACCGTTTTCGAATTCATTTATGAAGTTTTTCTGATAAATAAACCCTTTTTGTATCATTCGTCGGACTAAAATGCCTCTCAAAAATGAACCCTTTTTTTGTTCGGAAATGAGTTAAAAAAGAACCATAAATTGTACTTTTTTGTTCGAAAATGACTTAAAAAAAGACCTATAGGCTTAATAATATGAGGCTCATTAAGACTAGGCGCCATATGAAAAAAGGGCCCCGAAATTCACATAAAGGGAATATGTGACCTGGAAAATAGACTTAGTGTACTTTTAAGTAAACAAAGTAAACAACAAGCGTTTCTCTGGTTTGCTGTAGTTTTTAAAATATCTTGATTTAAATAAAACTCGGTAGTAAATGAATATGATTGGTTAACATGGATTATTTTGAAGATTTGTAACGTGAACTGAACGAGATCGACTTGCTTGACCACATAGAATTTTCCAACAATGATACTCCTGAACCGGAGTCTTATGATGGCGAAAGAAGCTACGAGTTCTTCGAACGGTCGCAGTACGATGAAGAAAATATGGTGTGATGAAACTACCACCGTGTGACACTAAGACATCTATTTACCAACAATGCATGAAAGCATTACCAGACGAAAAGTTAGCAATCGGGGACCGTTCATTCCGAAATATTTGGAACCAATTGGTCCCGTACATTACCATCATGAAACCCGTTGAAACCCCGATGACTTTTGTGATAAATGCCGAGAAAATTCGTTGCTGATACTATGATCAGCCAACCAGTAGACAGAAGAACATACATACAGAAAATATACTATTTTAGAACTTTTGCACCATCTGTTTTCAAGTTTACAACTTACATTGAGTTAAATATTGAAGTTACGTGGTTGGGACCCCACCAGACGATTTGGCATACTTTGCTTCGACGGAATCAACTAAAACGTGAAAATCGATTTATGGAGACATTAGGTCCGTCTATTCATTCCAGGTTACATATATGATATATGCGTATTAAGTGTGTTTTTGTAAATTAAAATTTTTTTTTATTGATCCTTAAAAAGACATAACACTTCACCAGATATATATTTTTATTGACACATTTTAAATGTAAGTTGGAAAAGCTTATTACAATTAAAAAATTCAAGTGATTTTTTAACCTTACCTCTAGTGTTATAGAGCAAAATATAAGGAGAAATGTTGCAAGCTATACGATAGAGTTCCAGATCATATTTTTTTTTTTAACTAGAAACTGGCAGTCTAATATCATCGTAAGTTAGTTTTTCAAAATTAGTTCATTGCAATCGCTACACATGGTAAACACGTTAAAGTGCGTGGATCACTAGCTTAAGCAAATTAAAGAACAGCGAGTTCCGTGGTTTGATTCCTTCACCAGCCAAAAAAATTTTTTCAATCTTCCGGTCCAGGTAATAATTTGATCGTAAGAATGTCGGTTATGTTTTTTCAAGGTCTGAAATGGCCACTTACTTTCTTTACTTAAAATGAAATTATATACACATTTTTTTTTTTTTTTTTTTAAATGGACCCTAAAAAATCTTCATTGCACTTAAAGTGAAAAGCCCAAGTAGTAACTTTGTGGGTTTTAGACTGGTGAAAGTAAAAATAGCTTCACAGCCTAGTTATTAAGTAAATTTAATGTTATGAAGGTTATATTATATTGATGACGTCACTTTGTATGGTAGCAAGACGTTATTTTCAATAAATTTTCCTAAATCTCAAAGTCAGGATAAGTTCTGCATATTAAAACTGATTCGTAAAATATTAGTAGTATATATAATTCTATTATATATATATATAAATATATTTTTTTTTTTTTTAAATATATACATCTTTTTCCTTTTCTTGATGACGTCACTTTGGGTGGGAGGTAGTGGAGAACTAAGGCTTAAAAATCGAAGCTTATGGAAAAGTTCAAGTCGCTTCAATTATTTTTCAGGAGTTTTAAGAGATATTATCATTTATATAAAGTCACTCTGTATGTGGGATAGGCATGGTTTCCATCAGATTTGGCTTTTTTAAATACGAATTTCATATTTTTAAATAAGAAAGAAGTGAGGGCTATTGCTCAAATGGATAAATCTTAATTATTTCAAAAATAAATCCTATGGATTCACGAAATTATATATAATTGGTTCGGGTCTTATACCATGTCTACACAGAGAGTTTAGTTTGAGTTTTAACCATAGCTGTTCACACAGAGAATTGTTTTTAGTGTGACATTTCTTTGTAAACTTTTGTGTCCTCATATTTTTTCAGCACATCTACTACCGTGACATCAGTTCCACTTGAGCACAAGGCTGCAGTCATCTCTGCGTACACATGCGAGTTCTTCCTTGCGCTGCGCAATTCGAAATTTTTATAGGCCCATACTGATAAGAAGACTTCATCTTTTAAGTTCTATTCTTCGCTTTTTTGTTGATTTTTTGCAAATAGTAAATTGCACAATTTTACAACAGCTGTTTTTGACATTTCTCACCACAAAATTGTTTAACGTACCTCGTCATCTACAAAGTTGCATCTGAACGTACCTTTTTATATGAACATTTGCATACTTTTAGGCATTTCTCAAATTGAGTTTTGATAAACACAGAAAAAAGTTGAGTCTATTAGAGTCATTCTGCAAAATTATACTGGGGAACTGAAGAGTTTACTTTGCGTTCAAGGGCAAAACTCATCTTTGTACTGGAAACTCAAACTAAACTCCCTGTGTAGACATGGCATAATTTGAAGTTTAAGTGATTAAATTCTTTATGTTATGTTTTATAAAATATCATTTCTTTTTGTTTGTTTTCTTTTTATCAATATTTAAACAAGATATCAACCATAATGTATGCAAATTTAAGGTTTGCTTTTTTCTGAACACTGTATTTGCTTCAATCAATCAAATTAGTTCTGTCACTTTGACTTCTGCATATATCTTTAGTCGCTAGTTGTCACTTACAATTATCCTCTTAATTATAAATGAGCATAATTTATTATTTTAAAACTTATGAGAATTTTTTCCATTTATTTTACTTACAGCTCCAACAAATTTTAAAAGTTTGCTGCTGCGCGCTGAAGTTCTACGCAAACTCAATCATTTCCAGAGTTCATTGGCGGATATCGACAATGCGCTGAAGAGTCGATATACCTCAGCTAAGGTAAGTTATTGTGAAGATATTGGCAAAAGATAAACCTTGTAGATCTGAGTAATCATATTGAAAAGGAAATCTCTTACAACAATTAAGAGCAGTTAAGATTTTAACAGCTCCATGTTTCTCTAAGCTCTGAACTTTAGCTATTTAATAGCTTAGATACGAGTCAAATTCTAACTAATATATTTCACTGAACTTTTTTAAAAGCTTCGTCTAACTTTTCTCTCTTTTTATGTCTTTAATTTCAGGCTCATTACCAACGCTCGCTGGCGTTATCCGAACTTGGTCGTTATGATGAAGCACTATTCAACAATTGCTTAGCCATTAGCCTGGATAAATCGACGAATCTAACCATGTCCGAACTATTTCAACATGATCTCGCAAAGGTGAGTACGTGAGAATGCCGTCGCATATCTCGGAAAATGCAGTCGTATATCTCTCTATTAATCTTCCTGACGAACGCTCTAATAACATCTCATTAAACAGCTCCTGCAGAAATTGTTGGCGCAGGTTCCTGCAAAGAAGTTGAGCTCCAGCCACCGAATATTTGCTACACATGCACCATACAACATCTTGTCGGAACATCGATTGCGACGCAAGCACATCGGCTTGTTAAGTAATGCGAATGGTGATCATTTTAGATCGTATATCGTCGAAGATGACGATGACTACGGAGTAAAACGTTGCGAGGAACTCATTGCTGCCGAAGAGTTAGAGGATGCTTTGGTTGGTATCGATGGTGGCCACCTCAGCCCTACTACGGGAATATACGCCAACATCTCGAAGGACTATGAGCTGGCATTGCGTCGGCAGAATTCTCGAAAGCACTGTCGCAGGAAATGGATTATTAAGGAAACGCAACTTATGCCCAATAATACGCAATACGATGGCCGGTGTGGCGAACTTTTTCGTAGCATTCTTAGCAAAACGCAGCTGGAAGTACAACGTCTCAGAAGTAGGTGTCCCATATAAATTCATATTTAATTTTAATATCCTTATTTTCTTCCTTGGTACAGAACTGGAGTCCACGGATGAAGCGCAACAACGCAAGCTTATTTCAGTCAATCCAAGCCTAATCGATGCCTCCGACTTTGACTGCGTGTTGTGCTGTCGCACTTTTTGGAAGCCGGTAGTGACGCCCTGTGGCCACACCTACTGCTGGGTATGCCTGGATCGTTGCATGGATTACACCTCCTCGTGTCCATTGTGCATGTCGCCACTTGTGGAACCATTCAATATCAATGCCTATCCCCCGGGCTCATCCTCGCCAGTCCCTTTCGTTCTGGCCAAGCGGCCAGTGACCAAATTCCTAGAAGCCGCCATGAAACGTTTCATTCCAGAAAACTACGCTAGGCGCTTTCACCAGGAAATGGACATGGAACCGTCTGTGCCGGTCTTCATCTGCACCACAGCATTTCCGCATGTGCCATGCCCGCTGTTTGTCTACGAGCCACGCTATCGGCTGATGGTGAGACGTGCTGTCGAATCTGGTGAAAAGCAATTTGGTATCGTTCAGTCGCACAGCGGAAAATCACGCTACTTTGATGTAGGAACCATACTGGATATACGAGACTGCGTGCTGCTCGGTGACGGCTGCACTATTTTGAGTACCATCGGCTGCAAGCGCTTCAAGATTCTGGCGCGCAATGAGAAGGACGGCTACGAGACGGCAAAAGTCGAATACATCTACGACGAGACAATCGCGGACGAGCATGTGCCGTTTGTAAGCAGCATGCATGCTGCTGTGCTGCACAAGGCCATCGAGTGGTTCGAAAGCCTGAGCACGGAACTGAAACAGGAGATTCTACAGAGTTTCGGTGAAATGCCGGCACTCGAGGATAACTGGGTGCGGATGGCCGATGGACCCGCGTGGGCTTGGTGGATAATTGCTCTATTGCCACTGAGCCAACAGTTGAAGGTGAGAAATTATTGCATTACACAGGGTGGCCAAAAATTACTTGACTTTTTGTTTTATAATAAAAGCCACTAATTAAAAAAAAAAAAATTGTAATGCGCCTGCGCTCCTTTATTATTATGAAGTCTTGTAGTTTTTATATTTTCAACCGAATTAAGTGTTATACATATTCCACGTTTATGATTGAAATTTTTTAAATCTATTGTATCTTTCGTATACAAAATGGTCTTAACCTTCCTCAGTGTCTTTGACAAAAAATGTCCTTCATCCACTTGCTAATTAGATCATCGTATGAGAAATAGATAAATTGAGTAGGCAAAATAAAGCATCAGGGAAAAAAGTTGTTTGAAATGGAAGGCAAAACTATGAAAGATCAAAGGAAACTGCCTTAAAATATAATCGTTTTTTTTCGGAAACCTTTCCTGAAGCCTGTTTATATTGTTGCCTCGCAAATATTTCCTATAATAACCTTACCGAAAGCCGAGTCCCAATACATAGCTCCGTGAACTTTTGCCTGGATCATTCAATAAGTTTAAAAATCTTAGAATCAAAAGCCTTTTTCATGCTCAAATATCTCTTCAAAGGTATTTAGTACGAATTATACGATCGTTTATTATAAAAACCCCAATAGTGGACTGATCGCTTTTTATTGAAAATTGATTTAAGCCATTGCTTCCTTACAATAAATTTAATCCAAATCCAGTCTGCACGAATAATTTGATTTTCGGTACATCTGGTACAAGAGTGTAGGAATGCCTTAATTCATTTCAGATGGGATATCTCTTCCATCAGGAAAGCAGCACTATTTTGCAACTCAACGCTAACATTATGCCTTCCTACACCAAGAATTGTTCTTAGTTATAATGACCTAAAGAGAGATCATAAGAATGTTAAGACAACCTTTAAGTGGCTTGGAATGTTTTCAAGCAGAATTTGGGTACATTTGCTTATCTATTTTCAGGTACGATCTTTGCTACTTCATCACTAGTAATCGAACAACCACACTCAAAATTGAATATTCTTCAAGAGCTATTGTTTTTTAATAGTGGATAAAAAGTTCGGCATTCAAATAAATTATACCATCTTCTCTATTCCCTCTAGAGTACTAATCTATATATATAAAAAGAAGTGTACGTTTGGTTGAAATCGCATCACTTCAGAACGGCTGGACCGATTTGGATAATTTTTTTTTTAATATGTTCGTTTTAGTCCAAGTTAGGTTTTTAAGGAAATAAAAATTGACCACGCCCACTTTTTCGCCCACTTTTTTTGATTTATTTAAAATCGGAAAACGGCTGGACCGATTTGGATAATTTTTTTTCAAATGTTCGTAGTAATGCAATTTAAGTTTTGTCGGAAAGATAAATTGACCACTCCCACTTTTGCGCCCACTTTTTTCGATTTATCTAAAACCGGAAAACGGCTGGACCGATTTGGATAATTTTTTTTTCAAATTCTGGTAATTTCACATGAAAGGTGACGTTAATACGAAGGTTCTTATGTATAAACGGTTTTATTTTTTCTTTGTATGTATATTGGTTCATGAATTATACACATTTTAGTGAACTTATCCAACAATACAGGTGTGAAAAAATACAGGTGCGCACATATGGTGTATATGGGGAAATATTTGCAAGGGAAATTGGAAATAAATGGAATATTGGAATACTTTGGCAAGTCTCACTATAGTTTGCATTTGCGCGAAAAATATTAGCATAGTAAAAATTTTCCATACCCATTTTTTTCCATACCCCCTTTTACCGCCCACAAATCAATAAAAATGCCGTATTAGACTAAAATTTGGTAACAAGTGGTTACTGTCGGCAACTATACTAAAAATGGGCGTGGTCTAAATATATATATACGCCCACTTTTTAGACATCATTATTATTCCTAAGTTGTACATGTTTTGATAATGAAACTTGATATGTAGATGCTATGGGCCCAAGAGGCAGTTACTATATATTTGAGCGACAGGGGGAATTTGGCCACACAGGCCAAATTTATGATATCGAATTGCTTTGGAACTAAATGTATAACAATGAAGGTCTTTCTACTGAAAAACTGGCACGGGCATTTGAAAACAGGGCGTGGCTCCAACCATATAAGCCAAATTTACGATACAGAATAGCTATGGAAGTAAAAGTCACAGAACATTGAAACTTAGAATCTAGATATCATGTACCAGAATGTAGGTCTTTTTTTTTTTTTTTTTTTTTTTTTTAGCTTTGAACCAAGGATTTCAGATGGAATACCTATTCAGTCAAGTCTGCCTTGGGTCAAAATGGGGTGATAGATTAGTGGGAAGGTAAGTTCAATCAAGTGAAACACGTGTAGGATGTTCTAAGCGTGGTGGAAAGCCAAAGAAACATGTGAATTTGAATCTGAGGCAAGTGTTATGCCTTTACCTCAGTCAATTCAAGTTATAAGACAATCTCATCCACAAACTTTTCTACCATCAACTACAACTTCAAGTTGTAAATATTGATGAATTTTTAATTTCAGTTGATTAGAAATGAGGATGGAAAATTTAGAAAGGTTTTAAGGCGAAGGACCATGGCCTGGCCGGGAATCGAACCCGTGACCTCTGGGGTGGCAGTCGAGCACGCTACCAACTCGACTACCGAGGCCGCCAATGACACAGAAAAGCTATGGATGTAAAAGACAAAGAACTAGGCTTGTGCTAAACAGTTCCGGGGCCGGAACGAACATGGAACGATTCTTTTGAGCAGCGGAACTAGTTCCCGGAAACAGGTTCGCGGAACTATGTAGTTCCTTTGAGCTGTAGAAGAGAAAATATGTTTGAGTAGTAAATTTACTAGTTAGCCTGCTAGAATATGAAAAAATATTATAAAACCAGCTCTTCCAAGTTGCGATTATTCTATATTCTTTATATAGAATTTCATTCTACATACTTTAATTATGTAAACATGTTCATATGCACATTCAACATGTCCGCGGAACTATCTAGTTTCGCAGTTCCATTTGATTGAATGAAATTCATGCATCTGATATGTAGTAGATTGTAGCATGTCCGCGGAACTATCTAGCTCCGCAGTTCCATTCGATTGAATGAAAGCATGTTCAAAACGAAATATTCACAGCATTGCGCGCAACAAGAACGTCGAAATGTCATCTTACCATTTCACACATCAGTTGTTTCGTTCGTTCGCAAACACATCTTTGCACTTATAGTCGATCACAAATTCGTATAAGCCATAATATGTGTGAAAGAGAAGTCGGTTCATATTGATTTATAGAAAAAAATTCATTGCAACCGGAACTGTTTGAACATGCTAAAAATTAATGAAAGGAACGATTGGAACTATGTCCGACAGTGAACATAGTTCCGCGAACTATACAGGTTCGGAACGACCCATCTCTACAAAGAACATAGAAGTAAGAATGAAGTTACTACTTGGTAATATTCTGCTACTGGGATATGAAAAATGCAAAAAACAATAGAGAACGCTGCTATAGACTCCAAAACTACTGAGCCGATTGAGCTCAAATTTGCGCAGTAACTATGGGGCCATTCATAAATTACGTTACCAATTTAGTAGAGAGAGCGGTTTTAAAATACACTACGATAAGTAACGAATGGGGGGAGGGGGTCTCAGATATAGTAATGTGACCAAAAATAAAAAAACTCGAAAAAATTTAAATTAATACAACCCAACACTTCAAACTATTTTCATCCTTACATCTTCATGTTTGACCGTTTAAATTGACTGTTAGCTAATGGCAAGTGTAGTAAGGGCATAATTTTTCTTTCCTTGCTTTTCGACAGTTATTTTTTCTATTTTCGAATATTTTTTAATCAATTAAAATTTTTATTTTATATACTACGCTACGTTATGGGAGTGGAGGGGAGTGTATTTAAAATGCACTACGAAAAGTACCGGAGGGGGGTAAAAAAAAATTGAAAATCGGTCACTTAATTATTTCGAGTACGAGATGGCATAATAACGCTGAAGGCATTGCAACACTTTCCGGTACTTATCTAGATAAGGTGCAGAAAAGCGCACCGGGAAAAAGCTAGTACATTTATATAAAGTGGGTTTCTAATACTTCATTATACGCTTAACGTAAAGAAAACTTATTCGTATAGAATAAAATTGAAATTTTTATTATAATTCTTTAAGATATTCTTTCTTCGGACATTACTTCTTGAAAGTAATACCGTTCTAACTTGGATTACGCGAGACAAGAAACAGAATGAGAGTTCCTCTTCCATTGTTGTCAGACTAGTTGATGCGTGAGGCAGCAGAGGAGTTTTACAGTTAGATAACTTATTTATGAGATATGCTGTCCTCCTCTCCTCCTCTCCTCATACCAAATGCTTTGTTGATTTGGTTCACAATTATTGTTTAAATTAAAGGAAATGTAAAAAATTGGCAATAAAAATGCTCACAGTACAAAAGCAGGAATTCAAGCCAAACTTTTTTTAACTAAATTTTATTTTATCAATATACTTCATTGAAAAAAAGAAAAACAATTCGCTTTTTATATTTACAATTCCCGAAATATTCTCGAAACAAGTGTAGTAGCCCTTGTACCACTCGTATAATATTGTTTTACTCATAGCCGATTCCCGAAAGCAATATTTAACATTTCTAAGACTTTATTGCACTTTATACCATTTTTATTATAAAATGTAATGAAAATTCTGTGGTGGCCGTGGCGCAGTAGGTAGAGTGCGTGACCCATACGCCAGAGAACCCTGGTTCAATTCTGACATCACCTGACACAGAAAGTTTTTTCAATTGAATTAATTTAAAATTTAAATTAAAAGCTTCTAAAAAATTTAAACAAACAAAATGTGAGACTGATAAATCTTTTTTATCCGTACTAGAAGAGAATTTGATTTCCTCCATAAATTTCTGTACAACCAATATATTTTATATGTGGAATCCAATCTGAAATCAAATCCTTCATTTTTTTGGCAGTTTATTAATGATAAACGAAAAACAAATGAATTCCTGTGTTCTATGGAATACGAAGGTATACAGTCTAATTTCAGTGTAATTTCAAGATAGCTGTAACTTATTTACACAATATTTTCAAAAAGTGTTTGAAACACATAATTATACAAATAGATTTCTTGATTTTGATTCTCCTAATAATCAAATTATTGAAAATTTTGATTTATTTGAAGCTGATATTGAAGCAGCAATTTTAGATTTGAAAAATTCTTCCAAAAGTGTAATAGACGGCTTTCCACCGATTGCCTTTAAGCGCTGCTCCAAAACCATTATGCAGCCTCTTTTGATTCTGTATAAGGCCTGTCTAAAAACAGGAACTTTTTTTGATATTTGGAAGATGTGTGTAATAGAACCTACTTTCAAATCTGGGAATCGTTGCGATGTTATTAACTACCGCGGAATCGTTAAACAATGCGTACTTGCTAAAATATTTAACCACATAATTAAAGAAAAATTATACCTTCACGTTAAAAATGTCATAAGCGATTGTCAACATGGGTTTTTACCAGACAGGTCTAGTTTTTCTAACTTAATGTTGGCCACCAATCACATCTCAAAAGCGAATTGAATTAAAAAAATTTTCACTAAATATACTTTCTCTAAAATTCACTGGTCAGATTAAATGCCTCCCTACGTAGCGAGGCGGAAGCTACTTGGTTTGCAATCATTAGAGGATAGAAGATCGTTTTTCTCCATTTTGTTTGTCTATTAGGCAATAGAAATTTAAGAACTAACCGATTATTTTGTGAATCTACACACGCAACTAATTATGCATATAATGAACCTGTCGCAAGATGCTTACGGTTATGTAACAATATTTCTCCCATTCTAAACTTTAATGTAGATGAAAATCGTTTTTAGATTGAACTTATTCATTCTTTTTAATTAACTGTTTTAGCACTTAAATCAACTTGTAAATATAGTCTGTAAGATTTGAAATCAGTAGACTGAATAAATAAATAAAAAATTTTTCTGTTCGGCCGTCACCTTTCTACAGACAATGGCAAACCTCAGAGAGTAGATAATGCCATGTAAAGCTTCTTGAGAACATCCACCTTAGCCGTTTGGATTCGGCATAAAACTAGTAGATCCAGTTCTCGATCAATGAAACGGTCAATAAACTAATTTCTGCAACAGAAGGGATAATTTATTATGAACAGCTCTTCTTGCAAGTGCTTGATCGAATAATCTCATAAAATACAATAAATTTATCTTTTGAGGCTCACGATATACTGTTATAACGGTATTTTCATGCAAGCCACTCTATTGGAAATATATGTAATTTTGACACTTTTACAAAATGAGGCATAGCGCTGCTATTTTTATGAACACAACTGTATGTTGATCAGCACGTGTGTGTATCTGTACAGGCATAATCTTCAAAACCTCATTCTTTAAGGTAGAGCCCAAGAAGAAATTAATGATTTAAAACTCTTTCATTGGCAGAGAGTATAGATAGATTTCCTCAAGAGAGTAAATCATGGCTTCGCTTACCAAACGTACCAGTTTTGTTATTGGAATCCACGTCCACGACCACCACGTCTTCATGAGAGTAAATTTCTCCACGGAATCCACGTTGGGCTGGAGCTGCGCCCGCTGTTTTATACTTATGCAGTTATATAGTTGACGGTAAAAAACCGAATGGAAGTTGAACCAACCATCAACCTTTTTTGATGAAAAATTTTACGCTTAGAATTTCCCGCAAGGCTTTTCTTTCTACGCCAAGCGGCTAAACTAAAAATACAATCAACAAACGGAGTTCAGTTTCTTATTTTTCGGATCAAAATTAACCAAAAAATCAAAACTCTACTCTCGTTGTTTTCATATTTCTACTCTGCGGATGAGAGGGTGAATTAGTCATATCAGCGACAAGAGTGTAAAGCCTATATTTTCAATGTACATTATTTTTCTTTATGAATTCCTAGGTATAGTTTACTTCTGAAAAGTAACTTACTCCACAGCCAATAGCGTGTGTTAACATGGAGTCGTTTCAAAAAAGTCTAAAAGTGGGCAACTAGGTCATTCAAACCTATTTTCATTTGAAATTAAAATTCAGTACGTGAAGGAAAATAATTTGCATTAAACAGTGCAATTAATATGCAAACTAGTTCAAATTATAAAATATTTATTTCATAAAAACATGCCAACTTATTCCATCTCTTTCTCTTCTACATGTGCAGGTTGACATTCTGGCTACCACATCGTTGGAGAAACGTTTGCGTGCCATCGAAAAGACGCTGGACTACATGTCGGGCACCTTTCGGCGTTCAGCGCAGCAGAGCTGCAGTGTTGTGGTGCAGCAGCAACAGCACCAGCAGCAACAACATCAACAACAACAGCAACAACAAGAACACTGCGATAACGAACTTACACAGGGTTGCCAGAGTGACGAATGCTGTCAACGAACGGCAGCAACTGGGGCGCTTGTACCCAACAGTGAGACACATCCAAACAATAGTGAGCCACACTCACAGTTGTTGTTGTAGTAGTAGTAGTAGTACCAACAACTACATATTTAAGTTAACTGTTGCGGGCAACAAAACAAAAACAAAAAAAAAAAACAAATTAAGAAAAGAAAATAAAAATAAAACATACAAAATCAGAAATATATAAACTCTTAACTAGGTATTTAACTCAATTTAGGTAAAAATCAAAGCTTTAAAATTATTTTAAATTAAAAAAAAAATACAAATTTAACGACTATCCATGTTTGTTAAATAAATTTATATACTACATATATATTGTATATATACTATATACTACCTTATTCTCCACTAACTTTTAACCAAAAACGTAGTAGCAACATAAACTGAAATGTTTCTAAATTGTTGAAGTCAAAGGAAGTCAAACACCTAATTGTATGTCAAATCGTATTAATTGTATCTAGGGGCCAAAAACAAAAAACCAACTAGCTAAAAAACTTATAGATTCTAAAAGATTCGAGTTTGAAATTTGTTGTAAAACGTACCACATATATCGAAGTTTATCATATATCTTCTTATTGTTAGTAGAGATTCTTAAGAAAACGAAAAACAAAGAAAAAACTTGTATTTGTAATTTATTGAAACTCTTCACAAGATACATCCACACACACACACAATCAAATCAAAACTCTCAAACATAACCAATTAAGTGACATTAAATTCGGATTCAAACTTTAAATTTATATTTTTTTAAATACTAACTAATACATAGAAAAGTTTTGAATTTAATTTAGGGCATTTTATAAAAGTACCTAACACATACATATATATATACCTTAAAAAATATTTATGACATTTATATATACATAAGTATATATATATACAACTAATTATATAGACTAAAAAAGGGCATACAAATTTATACATACATACAAACAAAAAGCTATATATATATATATAAAGTTTACATATACATATATGAATAACTCAAACTTAACGACTAGCTAGCATCATTTTATAAAAGAAAAAACAAAATAATAAATTTTTTATTTGGCAACTCTGGCTTAAGGCAAAGCGAAGATATTAAACATATTCAACCATTCTCCTCTTTGTTGCACACAATATTCTCAACATTCCAACTTTTGCAAGCATTACTCTTGTTAACTGTCGCTCCATCAAGCTGTCTGGCTTCCAAACTGTTTCAAATTTTCTCAATTCGATCAAGCTGTACAGAGATCACAAAATTTAAAACTGAAATTCGAAAAAAAAACAAAATGGTTTCTTCAGCATCATCACTTAAACTTCGATTTATTCTCATCTCAAGTAGATAATGTATAAAAATTGTTGTAAAATTATATAAATAAAGAAATTCTTAGCGAACTCGTCTTAAGATTGGCCATTATATTCGACCACTTCTGTTTAAGTTTTGAATGTTATAGGTTAGCAAAAAAAAAATAAAAAAAAAACACACAAAACCAAGAAATAAATCAAGGTCATATATCCCATACCGGCTATTCCATAACAAAAAAGAAACAGTTATGCAGATACAATGAAAACTAAGATAAGCAGAAAACTTTTAAATCTATCAAGTGAAAAATTAAATGTTTTGATGGCAATTCTATGACAATCTGTAGCTTAAAAAATAAAAACGAAAACATGTAAATCATTTAAATAGATTTTTATCGATTACCAATAGTTTAAGTCCAGCCCTCTTTTCTATTACTACTCTTTGCTAATTTCTATTTTCGACACTATCTTAAACTGTATCCTTTCTCTCTTTCTCTCTATCTCTCTCTGAATACAACAAATAACAGTTCTAAAACAATCTATTATCAAAAGCTTTTCTACACACTTATAACGCTACAGATATCTTTTACTTCTACTACTCTACTCTAACTACTACTATACTACACTACAATTTCCGCATTCCTTACTTCGACATTTTTCTTAAATTACTTTTTACTTATAAGAATGTAGGTTAGAAAAGATTTTAATCGTTATTCATCAATTTTAATTAATATTAACAATTTATTTCAATGCTGTGAATATTTTTTAAGGCAAACATTTAAATCACATTTCTTAAGTTAACTCTAGTTTAACTAATTTTGCACTTTTTTAATTTAATTTAATAACACTTTCGTTTAAGATTTTTCCTAGCATAAGTCTAACTTTAAGTTAAAATATCTCATTTGTAGTTGGTACAAATTCTCCTGCACATCTTTGAGTTTGTATTTAAATGTATTTCAATGAAAACGTATTTTTAAACGATAAGTTCTACTTTATAATTGTATGAATAACCTTTTATTTTCTGTAACATAGCAACTCTTTTGTACGTCTTAAAATTAAAAACATATAAATAAAATAATGAATGTAAACTGAAAAATCCCAAGCGACTTTTATATTGGCGCCAAGAAGCTTAGTTGTTAGTAGGACGTTCAAAACCGGTTTTCATAATATCGGTATTATATGGGTTGAAAATATGGCTCCCAGGTCTATTCGATTTTCTCAAAACTGAATCAACTCGAAAATTCCAGGAAAGTTTTTATAAGAATACTAGCTATACTCGGATATATCCGGTTTTACTCGTGTGCAAAAATGTGAAATTTTTATATTTAGTGCTCAGTTTAATATTTTTCAAAATCGAAATAATGAAAAATAAGCTGCACTAAATTGATTATTAAATGACTTTAAAGCTCATATTCAGGCTCCATGTTTTTTCTATAGGTTGAAAATAAAGAGATATCATGGGACCTAGAAAATAGATTTATAGCGATGACGGAAAGTGATATTGGAATAATTTTTTTCACATAAATTATTCTTGATATTAAGCTCCAATATCACTCTATAAAAAGAATAAAAAAACTTTTGAAAAAAAAATAATTTCTAATTTTTTGATGACAGAAAGAGTCATAAAATCATAAAATTTTTCGTAAAGCTGAGACTACTTTTGCTACTAAACGCTCATGTTAAAGGTAGTCAAAAATGCAATTTTGAATTTTTATCCTTTTAACAATAAAAACTGCTTTTGTGCAATTTGTTAAGCAAAAGTGAATATTTTGGACCTTTGTTTGTAAAAAAGATTAAAAATAGGTTAAAACACCCAGTCCTGAGCCCCTTAAGAGACCTTTTTACTTAGAAATATGATAACTTTGTTATTTTTAGCATGTTTGGCAGCGTTTTAGTGTTAAAATACGCGTTTATTCAAGAAGAATAAATTGATTAAATTTTTTTGAATGCCAATTAGACCAATATATTTAAAAATAATGATTTATTAAAAAATGAACCAAATCCCAGTTATGAGCCCCCGATTTCCAATCTTGAGCCACCTTTTGTCCAGTTATGAGCCATCTAGTTTTTACAATAAGAACTTTATTATTTTAATTATTTTATGAAAAAATAATCTTCAAAACGATAACAAAATATAAATAAAAAACAATCTATATATATAAAAAAGGAACTTATGTTTGTAAGGCCGCAATAGACTCCTAAACTACTCATCCGATTAGCATGAAAATTTGTGCATAGAAGTTTTTTGGTACGGTGCGTGTTCGTGGGCTATCAATTTTGATCCACCTTGAACACCAGAGGACGCTGTAGTACAAATTTTTTACAAAACTGCCTAAAACTCATAAACTGCTAATGCGATTAGAATGAAAAGTGGTATACAGTGAGTTTCATGTACGTTGAGTGTTCTGCTGCTATCGGTTTTTACCTATCTTGAACACCAGAGGGCGCTATAGTACAAATTTTTTGCAAAACCACCTAAAACTCCCAAACCGCTCATGCGATTAGAATAAAAATTGGTATATAGTAGTTTTCAGGTACGATGATTTTTTTAGCAATATCTTCTTTGACCCACCTTGGACACCAGATGGTGCTGTAGTAAAAATTTTTTACAAAATCGCATATTTTTAGTTGTTTTCTTAGATTACATGTGCAAATATTTACAAAATATAAAATATATCTTAAATTTAGTAAAATTAAAAAATTTCCGTTATTTTGATATCAAAAACATGAACATAACTTGAAAACTATGAAAAATTTTACTACAACGATATATTTAATGCAACATCGTTACACAAAATTACGAAAAAAACAATCAGATATTCAATTTTGTGACTTTCGATTCAAATATCTCCGCTGCTTTTTTATATATTGTAATAAATTTTTTTTTGTCTTAAAGCTTCATCAAAATACTATGAAAACCTTATTGCAAAAATACCCTTAGTTGAGTAAATATACATATTTTAAATATTTTTTTCAAAAAAGGTCTGAAATATTGGAGTTTTCCTCAAAAACAGACTCAAAAATTATTTTTGTTGTAAAAATTATTTAAACTCAAATTCTCCAATTGTTAACTCTATTAAAAAGTAATAACATTTGTAAGTAAACGTTGTTTCAATTTTACGCAAAAATTAAAAACCATTTTTGTGATTCAAAAAACAAAGCCTACCCCTTGATTTTTTTGAAGAAATTTTTTTTTTCCAATATTGTGGTTTCATATTTTTGAATAAATGTGCAAGCTAAAATAATAATTTATTAAAAAAAGTTATCTCAGTATCTCTTACCAATCAAAAGTTATAGCCAATAATCTTTTTCCATATCATTTCCGGTCTGCTTGCTTATCTAAATCTATATCTATCTTCTATATCTATATATCTATATGTATATCTTCTATATATATAATCTATTAGGCAATTCACAAGGTGTTGTATCGTGGCGTATCGTTCTATTGTTGTATGTTTTTACAACTGTCGTATCAACACTGTTGTCGTTTCCAATGCAAAATTGCGATAAGACACATACAACATTGCGATGTATGTTTAAAGAGTGTGCTATTCTATCAGCTAATTTTGTTTATATTTTTACTAGCTTTTTCCCGGCGCGCGTTGCTGCACCCAGCAACTACAGTGGCGAGCAAAACTGGCTAAATGTTTCCACTTTTATGCATTTTTGACTGTTGCAAAGCCATTTTTCTATATAGCGCTACCAAATTTTCTGGTTATATACTTCATTTATTAAGAAACGCAATGTATAAGTCAAGTTTGAATAATATATATAAAAAAAAATATTACCTACAAAAATACAAAAAAAATTCTATTTAGTCAGTTTTACATGGCGGTAATACTACAGCGTCATCTGGTGTCCAAGGTGGATCAAAGGAGATAAAAAAAACTCACCGTACCTGAAAACCACTATATACCAATTTTCATTCTAATCGCATGAGCGGTTCGGGAGTTTGAGGTGGTTTTGTAGAAACAGTTATACTACAGCGCCCTCTGGTGTTCAAGATGCGTCAAAAAAGATAGCAGAAAAACACTCAACGTACACAAAAACCACTATATATCAATTTTCATTCTAATCGCATGAACGTTTTGGGAGTTTAAGGTGGTTTTGCAAAAAATGTTGTACTACAGCGCCCTCTGGTGTTCAAGATGGCCCAAAAAAGATAACGTTAAAACACTCAACGTAACAGGAAAGACCTGTCTGTCCCAGTTTTTCAGTTGAAGGATATCACCAAGTTGCAACTCCATACTGAGTAACATTGTTGTGCAACATTTATATCCAAAGATATTCTATATCACAAATTTAGCTTGTATGGGCGGAACGACACCCTCTTTTCCAAAGTCCGTCTCAGTTTTCTAGTACATAGAAGGACATCACCTAATTGTAATTCCATTCTGAGTTTTATTGTTATGCGACATGTATTTCCAAAGCTATTCGATATCATATTTTTGAATTATATGGGCGGTGTCACACCCCCTTGTCCAATGGTTGCTTAATTTTGCTAGTCGAAGGACGCGACTAAATAGTACGCTCTTACCAAGTTTCATTGATGTGTGACTTATAGCTTGAAAGATATACCGAAAATTTGGACTGCTGAAAAAGTGCCACGCCCCACGTCCAACACCCATAAAATTTTTCCTGTGGAACGGCACTTGTAAATTCAGGTAGAACACCGAATTCCGATGCTATGCGACCTATAATTTCAAAGCTATTCGCTATCGTAGATTTGGGTTGTATTGGAGGTGCCCCGCCTCCTTGTCCAATGTTCCGTGCATTTTTTCCAAAACCTTCGCGTAACAATTACGAACAAATTCACAGAAGGAAGTATCTAATTTGGTCCAGTCGTTTTCAAGTTTTAAGCATCCGAACAAACCACTATTCATTTTAATATATTAGGATGCTGTAAAATTTATCTCAATATATTTATTGGATTATTTAACTCAGTAGATATTGAAATAAAAAGAGTGACACGCAAATAAATACGATATATTGGGCTTATGGCTACACTGTAGCAGGAATTAACTGAGTGCAACTGTCCACTCAAGAGACCAGCGCGGTGAGTTGTAGAATCTCACCTCTCTCTCTCAACAAAGAGCTTAAGCTATTGTTTGCTGTTATTTCGTGCTGCTTATACAATGGCAGCATGGATTAAAATGCACGAATTCTTAAATAATTAAATAAAAAGATTTACCAAAAACGTAGTACCCAGTAGCAGGGTCGCTTATTATAGCAATTGAATAGTGAAAGAATTATTTTAATCGGTTCAGCATTTACCCCCTTGATTGAACGATGAAAATTCGAGAGACGCCTTTTATATAATAGTATAGATTCCTCCTTTTTATATATTCGTGCGGCTAAAATCGAGCATTAAATTTAAAAATGCAGGAAGGTGGCAAAAAAATGGTAGATATTGAATAATTATAAATAATATGACATACAACTCCAAGATTGTGTTCACAAGGGTTGTATTTTTATACAACTTTTGCTTACAACATACAACTTTAGAACATCTTGTGAATTGCCTATATATATATAAAAAAGGAGCTTATGTTTGTAAGGCCGCAATAGACTCCTAAACTACTCATCCGATTAGCATGAAAATTTGTGTGTAGAAGTTTTTTGGTACGGTGCGTGTTTGTAGGCTATCGATTTTGAGGGCGCTTGAACACCAGAGGGCGCTGTAGTACAAATTTTTTACAAAACTGCCTAAAACTCACAAACTGCTTATCCGATTAGAATGAAAAGTAGTATACAGTGGTTTTCATGTACGTTGAGTGTTTTGCTGCTATCTTTCTTTATCTTTCTTGAATACCAGAGGGCGCTGTAGTACAAATTTTTTGCAAAACCACCTAAAACTCCCAAACCGCTCATGCGATTAGAATGAAAATTGGTATATAGTAGTTTTTAGGTACGATGATATTTTTGACGGAATCTTCTTTGAACCACCTTGGACACCAGATGGTGCTGTAGTACAAATTTTTTACAAAATCGCATATTTTTAGTTGTTTTCTTAGGTTACATATTCAGATACATTTATACAAAATATAAAATATTTCTTAAAGTTAGTAAAATTAAAGTTAGTGGCGTCCGTGGCGTAGTTGGTTAAAGTGCGTGGCCGCTATGTCAAAGAACTTTGGAAACAAAGGTTCGAACCCCAGCAGCGACAGAAAATTATTTGAATTAAAATTATTTTTCTGTACGGCCGCCACCTCTCTGCAGACAATGGCAAACCTCAGAGAGTAATCAAAATGCCATGTAAAGCTTCTTGAGAACGAGAACATTCCGTTCATCGCCGTTCGGAGTCGGCGTTAAGCATGTAGGTCCGGTTCTCGGTCAATTGTGTACAAACTTAATAACACGCACAACACAATTGATCATAAGAAGCTAGGTCAAAGTCCTTTCAAGGGCTGAAATGGCCAGTTATTTATTTTTTATTTTTTTTATAGTAAAATTAAAAAAATATCCGTTATTTTGACATCAAAAACATGAACATATCTTGAAAACTATGAAAAATTTTACTACAACGATATATTTAATGCAACATCGTTGCTTAATAATGAGAAAAAAACAATCAGAAATTTAATTTTGTGACTTTCGATTCAAATATCTCCGCTGCATTTGTATACATTTTCTTAAATTTTTTTTTGTCTTAAAGCTTCACCAAAGTACTATGCAAACCTAATTGCAAAAATACCGTTAGTTGAGTATATATATATTAAATTTTTTTTTCAAAAAAGGTCTAAAATTTTGGATTTTACCTCAAAAAAAGGCTCAAAATTTGTTTTTGTTGTAAAACTAATTTAAATTTAAATTCACAAATTGTCAACTCTATTTAAAAATTATAACATTTGTAAACATAAGTTATTTCAATTTTACGCAAAAATTAAAAACCATTTTTGTGATTCAAAAAGCAAGGGTTACCCCTTGATTTTTTCAAGGAAAATTTTTTTTTCCAATATTGTGTTTTTATATTTTTGTAAAAATATAAGAGCTGAAATTTTGGCAGCACATTTTTTTCAAGTACGAGATGGCTTAAATTTCTGTCTCACCCCCTTTTACCTCCCACAAATCAATAAAAATGCTATATTTCCTACGGTTTCTGTCGATTTGGCTACATTTTTGTAATTTGGTTTGTATGCTCACTGTCGGCAAATGTACTAAAACTGGGTAATGTCCATCTACTAGAAAACTGGGATGAGCATTATATAAGAGGGTGTGGCTCCGCCCATACAGTTAAAATTTGTATTATCGAATAGCTTTGAAAGTAAAAGTAGCAATACTTACATACAAACTGAAAATGGAGTTACTATTTGGTGATCTCCTGCTACTGGGAAACTGTGACGGGCAGTGGAAAATAACAGTGGTGTCAAACTATGAGTCTAAGAAAAGTTTTGAATACACCTATTATGTTCCCATATAGTTGCAGGGTGCAGCAACGCGCGCCGGGAAAAGCTAGTATTATATATAAATCATAAACCACAAATTCATTTTTGTGTCTTTGTGCTCAACTTCAGTTCGATCCAAACCTGACTTTCCAAGGCATTTACTGTAATCGATTGCGTTGGGATTGAAAGGATACAGGTCGCAGGTACGAAAACAATTAGTTATCGTCTCATTTTTTATGTAGGTACCAATACTTGCAAAATGATGCTTTGTAGACTGTCGGTCCATGTTATGCATTCTCCAACATTGCAGTTCATTTAACCACCTCATATTAAGAGGTCTGAAAATAGCCAGATCGGCTGGCTGTAAAATTCCTCTTGTATTGGGTATAAGCAGATAAGAACAATTAGCAATTATTCTCAGAGCTTGGATAAACTGTAAGTTAAATGCGTTGTATGACCATATAAGTAAAGAATTACAGGAAACAATATTTGATTTGAAACCAGTGTTGGATAAAAGACTTCTTTTATATTGTATATAAATGCACCCGAAGTCATCCAGACTGAATCAGTTTTCGTATACACTATTCCTTCAGGTATTAATTCGAATATATCCTTGGGTATTCTTTTATAAGCAAAAACAATCATGGTGGAATTATCAAGGCATCAGCAGAAAATGAAAACATAACTGTCATGCTCTCTTTAGCTGCTCCTTTATCTGTTCCATAAATGTTACTTGCATCTCTAGGAGCTAAAACTGGTTCTTCTTTTGGGCATATGACTTTTCATCGAAGTATGTTTGAATTTATGGCGTCCGTGGCGTAGTTGGTTAAAGTTCGTGGCCGCTATGTCAATGAACCTGGAGACCCAGGTTCGAACCCCAGCAGCGACAGAAAATTATTTGAATGAAAATAATTTTTCTGTACTGTCGCCACCTCTCTGCAGACAATGGCAAACCTCAGAGAGTAATCAAAATTGCCATGTAAAGCTTCTTGAGAACAAGAACATTCCGTTCATCACCGTTCGGAGTCGACGTTAAACATGTAGGTCCGGTTCTCGGTCATTTGTGTACAAACTTAATAACACGCACAACACAATGGATCATAAGAAGCTAGGTCAAAGTCCTTTCAAGGGCTGAAATGACCAGTTATTTATTTATTTTATTTTTTTTTATATTGGCCAAGTATGTTATGAAGAATTTGCTCTTTACAGCGCCGTTGTTGTTGTTAGTTGTTTTCTTCATAACCATCTGAAACTCTAGGTATCATACATGATACTTGCAATTAAATCTTCGTGGCAACGCCATCTATTGAGTAATAGTGGAGCTTTCTTGTTGAGGGCACAGAATAGACCTCTAGGGATAAATAATTACAGCTTTCGTCATTTAATTTAACTGACGAAAAAAAATTGAGAATAATTCAACTCAGCGTAACAGGGACTTGCGGAATGTTTTTAAAACTTTTCAGATGATTTTAATCACTATAAAAGTTTTTTTAACCAGGATTATTACCAAGGCAGACAATGGCAAACCTCAGACAGTAAAAACTGCCATGAAAAGCTTCTTGAGAACATAAGCCGTTCGGAGTCGGCATAAAGCTTGTAGGTCTAGATCTCGATCATTTGTGTTCAAACATTCCGCTAAAAGTACAACACAATTGATCATAAGAAGCTCGGTCAAAGTCTTTTCAAGGGCTGAAACGGCCATTTCGTTTTTTTTATTACCAAGGGGAGGTGTCAGATGTTGCATATCATATGCGACTATTGTAAGGCTCGCTTGTTTTTTTTTTTCGTAATTTTGCAGCGATTTTTCTCACAGAGCGGCACGTATTTCGCCTGATTTGCGCTCTTACAATTTTAATGGTGTTTTTTGTGCGCGCAGTGCGTGGACGTCCAGTTTTCATTCGATTTTCAATCGAACCCGTTTCCTTATATCGTTTAATAGTAAAATATATGAAATTTTAAATGTTTTGTATATTGCAAACGGCTTCATTCCTTCCAAAAATTTATCAACAATTAATTGACGCACGTGCTTCATCGCTTATATAACTCAACTACAACTGATACAAATTGAAATCTACTACACGAAGCCCAAAAGCCTAACGGAAATTCACTGAAGGGAAAACAAAAACGTATGGGCCCTTTATTATATTTTAAATTAACGGAAAACGTTATTATTTAAACTTATTGGATACCTAGTAAATAAATTGATAACATTGAAATAGCCCGTTATTTTTTCTTCTGTGACCCAAAGTATCATATGTGATACCACCTGAAAATCCTGAAGAGAAAACTTATTTTACATTTAATCGACAAAATTTGCATATTGTTACATCAAATCACGCAAAGCTGCTTGAACTGAAAAAATTATTGTTCGGATCCCTGGAGGATACACAAACATAAGATTGAAATAGCCTGTTATTTTCCCTTCTGTGACCCAAAGTATCATATATGATACCACCGAAAATTCTGAAGCAGAATCTTATTTCACATTTAATGGATAAATTTGCATTATTATAACATCAAATCACTCAGTCATTCCAAAAAAACTGCTTGAATTCAAAAATGTATTGCTCGGGTCCCAGGAGGATAACATACTTGGAGTAAAGCTCAACAATTAGTTTCAATATAATTGAATGAAAAGATCACATTAAATTTAATTTATATATTTTTCTGGTAGAGCCTGACCATTTAATAGAAAAAGAAAATTTGATTAGTTGTGTGTTCAGCACAAAAAACAACATAGTTTCCACAACAAATTTCTCTACACCGCTTAGGTGTATATCAGCCAAACAAGCTGAAACCTAAACCAAACGGGTAACCTTGACAGGGCGCATCAAAAGTAGATAAGAACTTTAGTTACTAATGAAAGCTTTGTCCTCACTGCAAAAAAACCTTAGTAGCTAAGTGGATCACAGTGAAAGTCATGTAAGACTACTGATGAGTTGGTGTAGCGGCCAACGAAACAGTCTGCTCTATGATTAGCTCTATACAGAGACGTTCTTGTTGTTAATTGTTTTCTTCATAAAATACTTGGCCAGTCAATCAACAGTTAGTTTCAATGAAATTTGTTTTATTTTTTAAAAAGTTGGCCTTTTCATGGACACACCCATAGGTTTTAACGTGACAGCTTATCCATATCCATATGCTCTCCTTTGTTTCCAAATTTTTCTTCATCCTTATCCTTATTCTTGGATTTGTCATAATAGAAAATTCATGAAATTATTGGATAATTAGATAAAAGACATATGTATATAGAAAGAGAATTATATAAGAAATCATCATATATTTATATAGAAAAAAATCATCGAATTATTGATAATTGAAGATCATCAAATCAAAAATTACCATAAATAACTTAAATTAAGCATTACAAACGCACACGTTAATACATATATGAAAAATGTTATAAAAAAAAAATAATAAATAGACACATTAGCCCGCGTAGGAGAGCAAGCATTAAATTAATGATCGAAAAAACAACTTTCCAATTATATAGGGTGTTTTTTTTAGGGGTTTGTTTTTCGAATTGAAATAAAACACAAGAAAATCGTTTTAATGTCTATCAATTTGGCTTTATTGGAAGGATAATTTTATGCCATTAATGTTTAAATATGATTTCGGGCATGTGGCCGCCGCGGCTGGCTCGAATAAAGCCAATTCTACAGGTCCAATTTTCAACCACTTTTTCGAGCATATGGGGCCGTATGTCGGCAATAACGCCACGAATGTTGGCCTCCAAGTCCCCTAACGTTTCTGGTTTGTTGGCGTAGATGAGCGACTTCACATATCCCCAAAGAAAATAATCCAATGGTGTCAAATCACACGATCTTGGTGGCCAATTGACAGGTCCATTCCGCGAAATTATGCGCTCATCGAATGTTTCCTTCAATAAATCGATTGTGACGTGCGCTGTGTGGCATGTAGCGCCGTCTTGTTGGAACCACAACTCATCCACATTCATGCCATCCAATTCGGGAACAAAATAGTCGGTTATCATGGCTCTATACCTATATGATGAAATGGCAAACCGAAGATAAATGACATTAGAGTTGCCAGATTTGACCACAAAACGCCAGTTTTATCTCTATTCGAAAAACAAACCCCTAAAAAAAACACCCTTTACTTCTTTGACCTTTGTATCGCTCTTGGTTAAGGAGTTATCCAAAACATAGGCTAAATTGTCATAGGAATCACGTCAATTTAAGATTATACAGAGTCATGTTTAGCATCAAATTCAAGGTTGAAAAAATATCTTTCTGGTGGTGGTACCTTGACCTTTGTACTACTCTTGGTTGAGGAGTTCTCGAAGTTTTTTTTTTTGAGGAAGTTGGCTTTGTCGTGGATCACCCATAGGTTTTGATGTAGCAGCGTGTCCTACTTCATAATTCTTGTCCAAACTCATGTTTTAATCTATGTCTAAGTTCCTTATCTTATCCATTTTCGCAACCTGTTCCTTCGCATCCTTGTCCTTCTTATTTTTCCAAAATTTGTCCTAAAACTTGTCTATAGTGTGTCCGAATCAATATTATCGATTACCTCATTTCTTATCCTTATTCTTTAAGGATAAGATAAATTAATAACAACTTGTTTATCGTAGTAAGGAACTTACTATCTTCGGCTTAGCTGAAACAAAAATATCCCCAGAGTTGCTTTATTGTCAGCACCTGCCTTGTCAGCTTTATTCTACGGTGCCCCTTGGCCCATGGAGTCTATGGGTTGAAGGAAATGGTGTCCAGCGGATTAATTTTCAGGAACGCCAATTTAGCAACGTACAGTAATTAACGTCCATCCAATACAGATGATCTTCTGGACGTTAACACCAGCTAAGTTTCATTAGTGACAATCCACTGCACCCCACTAACTTGATCCCGGATGCGACCAATGCCCTGTCTTATAGTTTCAATCCACATCGGTTCCACCACCACACTTAAGCATATTTAATTTAATAAATATCCTGTATGGATAGCATGCCGATATTGGAACCATAGTACCAATCATAGAAGGCTATTGTTATCACCATCCACATTTATTGGTAGAAATCGATACCGATCTTAAATCTCTGACAATATGGGGCATTGTCACCTGGTTGTAAACAAACGCAACTCCACGCCGATCACCACAGACCTGCAAGCGACATTGTGCTACCACAGCCAGCACGAAGCTCTCCGAAGGGCCAACCCTGTGATAGTATCCTGGGCTAAAGGATTTGCCCCGACATAGCACTCACACACATTGACATATAGCGTATCACACATGACTGTGAAAAATATATTTCAACACTTACTACACCAAGATCAACCATGAGCCACCAAATGACGTCCAACAGCCTGTCCAGCATCACCAATTTTGCTCTACTGCGTTGGCAACCACAGTGCCACAATACCTCCTTGAACATCTCGAGAACTTCTTAAATTGAATCGAGAATTTTCTTCGTGCCCAAATTTTCTCTGAACGCTCCGAGTCCACTTTTGGTGGAAGTGGAACTCATCACGCCCATAATCCACCTGAACAAGCTGAGACCACCTTAGGATAGGTGCCTAAGGTGAGTCCCTTCATGCCCTCAATGCTTCAGTTAATACATCTAGCGTTCGCCTTCAATTACTTCACATTATTTATTCGCTCTGAATTTACTCTGGCTTACGCCTTTTCTAAACTTCGCATTTTTGCTCCGAATTTAATAGCTCACACCATTACAACACATTGCATTACTCCGAGTTATATAGCTCCACTATATCACACATCGCTTACTAAAACTAGGCTGTCAGACTCTTCTAGGGGCTCACCATGTACTGCAGTAGCAATCCCACGGTTTTGCAGTTATTACTGTCACCTATATATTAAACCATCAATTAACGCACTCTAAAGACATGCTATTGTGCCAATGTATCTATGTTCATGATTCAGTCAGGGCAAGGACTATCCCCGTGCTAACAAATTATTTTTCGGATCATTGCTACTTCTTCGTAGGCATTAACGCTACCGTTGATCATGTCAAACGGTCCAGCCTACTGTCATTGATTTAGCTAAACACGCAAGGCTCAAGGCGGGCCTGAACAGAGTCAGTTGGATCACAAAGGGTCTTATATGCTTTTAAGGCCAATATTAACTAAACAATATTTTTTTATTTACGTGTACGTAAATATTAATTTATTTTATACGTATTTAAAGAACTCGTATTCAAATGATACAATTGGCTGGGTGCTGTAACTTTAAACAAAGTACTACTACACTTCACATAAAATTTTGCATTCTATTTTCAACATTAAGAGCGACACAATTTTGCTTTTCCCAATATTTTATGCATTCCATCAGATACTTTTTGACTTACAGATACAGTGACTCAAAATCAATCAAATACATCAACATGACGCATAAATTTGAAAATTTTATAGTGATGGTCGGTCAGCGATCTTATGATTTATATTTAGATTTGCCTGCAGTTTTTCTGAAGCCTTGTGGAGTAAAGATTGACATGCAAATCTTTGGTATGCTAAGTTTTGGTTTTTTTCGCAAAAATTATTGATTAACTTCCCGAAGCAGTTAAATAATGCAACTAGGCCTGAATGCAGTTGAAAAATTAATAGGAAAGCTTTCGTTTCAGAACCAGAATCAAATCAGTTTTTATGAAAAATTTGTTAAACATACCCAATGGCGGTGAAATAAAATTTAATTTATATTGATATTCAAAAATTTTTATTATTTATTTCATTTCCCATTTTTAATTATTCGATCATTAATGTCATCAGTTACGATTGAATACTATTATTTTTCATTTTTGTTTTTATTTTATTTTTTTTTTTAAATGTTCATCGCTCTAATTGGTGTAGGTGATGGTGACTGACTTATTGGGGTCCTCCTCAATACAACTCTGTACAGCAGTTATTGTTTGTTCGGTGCACACTGTACGACATTTTTGTGGATGCGTATCATTATTTTGAGTATGCGTGGTGCAAAAACGATCTTTTTTTAGTTCTATTAGTCGCTCAGATGAACGATTATGTCGGAAAATGTACGGAGCGTACGATAACATTTCCAAACTGAATCTGGTTCTAGCGTGAGCCTAATCATTATAAAATGGCTAATCAAACTGAGCACAAATTATAAAAGAGTGGCGGGCATTACATGTGTAATTCGAGCTGCTCGGGTACTCGAATATAGAAAGCTGTTTTTTTTTTTTTTAAAACGATCGAACCTATTTTACATTACAATTGTACTGCAAAATATGGAACTTGGTCGTGGGGTCATACCAATCATACAGCTTGGCGACGTAACTGCTGTTAGTAGAACTGCTGTTACATGACCGATCTGAAGCCATTATATTAACAAATTGCAAAGTCTCAGCTGGTTGACTTACTTGAGGCCAGCTATATAGCCTTTATTACCCATGTCCTTCTACGATAAGCTTTCATTGGGATCTCATACACAATGTATAATTCAAAAGAAATAAAAAGACAATAATTTTTCCTGTCGGAAAAAAAGCCGAAACTCAAAAAACTCGACACTTATTGTACCTTTCCTCTTTGATGGTCTTTCTAGAACTGATAACGTAGATGACTGGCTGTCGCTTATAAAGTCTTCAACGACAGTCAATCGCAATGCGACAAAACTGCATTAAAACTACTTCATGCTTCAAATTCAACCTACAATAAATGAGTTTTATACACAAAACGTCCATGTTTGCTGCTTGCTCAAATTTTTTACTTCATGCATAAAAGGTGGATTATAGATTTGGCCACTGCTGTTCTAGATGAATTACTATTCCTTCAAACAAGAGTGGATAGCAGTGGTTTAATTTTTTACAAAAAAAAAGGTATTATTTCGGTCTAAACAATATGAGAGCTGCCTTTTAAAACTTGCTCCTCGGCAACACCGCATTTTGACAGTTCTATTCGAAAATTTGACATTTTTCAACATAAACGTAGTCATGACGTTTTGGTGCATGTTCGCTTATTTTGTTGTTTACAGTGGTTTTAAAATTTTATTTCAAAAAAAAAATAAAATTAGCACGTGAACATTTTTGGATGATGATTTTTTACGATTTTCGACTTGGATTGACAAGAAAAGAATTCATCGATCAACTTAGTTCGACTTTTAGTGATGAAGCACCACTACCAGCGACTGTAAAACACTGCTTTAACGAGTTTGAGCGTGGTCGTCGCTCTCTCCAAGAGATAACATACATTTTTGTGTGTTTGCAAGCATGGTTGAATAAATAATGTTGTCTCATGGGTGAGAGCGATTGCCCATAAATGTCAAATCGAAGTTGACAGCTCATTCAAAATCTTAAACCAAAAATTGATAACATGTAAAGCCGATGAAGTTGTTGGTGTTTTGATTTTAAAAATTGTGGGTACTAAGAAGAGAATACAAAAAGCCCCGAGACAACCTTATTTATTTAACCATGTTTGCAAGGATAACTTTAAAAATGTCAGTCAAATATGAGTTTAAATATGAGTGCTCGTAAATTAATCATTCAGAGCATTAAAGAGCTGCCTCTGCTGCTTACCCTTTTCCCACAGTACCATAAATTAAATACTACCAAAATTACCACAGCAAAAATAAACAAAAAAATTCCCACCACATTTAAAAAATACCACAAAAAATCGCACAATCATTAAAAATTCCCATAAAAATACCACGCTTTATAAAAATATGTACCACCTAAAATCCCATATGCATTTAAAAATCCCAAACAAAATTCCATACGCTTTAAAAAATACCATAATAAATCCCATATCCAACAAAAATTTAAGGGATTTTAAATACGTAACTTACGACATAAAACCGTTGGATAAACAGAGCGTTTTATGCGTATATAATGATTTCATATAAAGTTTTCGCTTAATAAATGTGAAAAAAAATTATTTTAAGAAAAAAATTCCCAAATACCACGGCAATTAAAAAATACCACACTGAATTCCCACGCTAATTAAAAAATACCACGCTGAATTAAAAAATACCATGGGAATTCACTACCAACTATTACAACTATTCACTATTAAAAAAAACCACGAATGGGATTTTTCCCACATAACTGGCAACCTTGCGTGAAAGAGAAAAATGTGGCGTAAAACATTTAGTGGACGACTCGGTGTCACTCCGAGCTCAGGTTAGAACCACAGCTGAAACAACAAAAAGCTTTTTCAATCGAAATAACTTTTTCTGATCGGACGTCACTTCTTTACAGACTATGGCAAACCTCAGAGAGGAAATAATGTCATGTAAAGCTTCTTGAGAACATGCACATTAGCCTTTTGGAGTTGGCTTAAAACTAGTAGGTCTCGTACTCCATCATTTGAGTACAAATATACAATCCCACGCACAATATAGTTTGAGCGTAATCCTCAAATTACCTCAGTCAAAGTCCTTTCAAGGGCTGAAATGGGCAATTTGTTTGTTTGTTTATGTTGGTAAAAGATTTGCCAACAATTAAAAGATAGAGTCGGTTGATGGCTATTTGAAGAAGGTATTCACTATAAATAAGGCATCGAAGGTATTAAACATCGCTGAGAAAAGGGTATCGAGATAAAAAGAGACTGTACACTAAGGGAAATAACGCATATTAGCATTATCCACGCCTGAGTATAAATTTTATTTAAATATTTACGTGGATATATCAAATGTTTTCCTTACAACTCGTTTTCTTCCCGTATTTGAATTTCATTTATACCACGCACGTATACACATATTCCATACAAGCAAGCAGCAACAGCATCGCACACGTACACACATATTCCGACTAGCAACAACAGCATCGCACTCTGTTCCTGCAGTTTATTTCTTGCAGTTGCAGGTTTCTTAAAGTTCTCATTTAGTTATTGTTGCTAGGGTAATATAGCCTGGATTTTTGGCCAAGAAATAAAATGATGTAAGGTGTAGTGACAACTTGATATTTTCTGACAAATATCGTGCACCGGTTGTCATTTACCCACATATTTCGCTTCTAATTTCTTATATTACTTTTTCTTCCTCTAGTTTATACTCTTTTTGACATTTGTATAATAGTATAAATTAGAGAACGAAAAAGTCAAACAGAGAATAAATAATACAGGCAAATGGCATTTGATGGACGAAATATTCAATTTAAATATGTTGTTTTTTAAATTCAATATTTTTGTATAAATTTTCTATTTTTACATAGTTTTATTTTCAAATAGTAAATATTTGAAAGATATTTTAAAAAATCCGTGCATAATTTTAATATATTTTTTAAATTAATTCTGTTTAAATATTTAAATATTTTATTTAATTAAAAAAGTATTCAAATAAATTTTAAATATTTACTTAGTCGATTTATTCAAATGCGTTATTGGTGCAAAATTGACTCGCTTTTTGGATAAATTAAAAAAGTTTTTGGATAAATTTAATATTTTTTTTCTATTAGTGTAGAGAGAATTAATGATATTTTTAGCTAAATTTGTGACGTTTTATTGTAAAGTTTGAGTCTTTCTGAGACTAGCCTCATTCTTACGAAAGTTTGTGGAAATGACCGCTAAGATACTTGTAATACCTGAGGTAAAGCCATAACACTTGTCGCAGATTCAAATTCGCATATTTCTACTGCTTTTCACCATATGTACGTTTCACTTGATTGCATCTTCTTCCTTCCACTTATCTATCACTTTATTTCAAACCATGGCTTGACTGAATCGGCTTTACACCTGAAATTCTTGATTCAAAGGTAAAAAAAAGTATAAATTATTAAAAAATCTCCGAATAACCCGAAATTTTTGATACAAGAAACCAATCACCAAAAAATTAATAACTAGCCGGGTTCTCGAATAACCCGAAACCAGTCCTTTGACAATACTGCTGCTAAAAAAGGAAATATCAAATTTTCATAGAGCTATTGTTGACATTTAAAAGGAACCATGTATGATACATTTCCGGACACTTTAATGAACAAAAAAATAGCATTTATTAAAAATATTTTATACAAAAAAAAAAAAAAAAGAAAAAAAAAACCAGATTTCAATAATGTTTGTTTTTTATATCTAATAGTTTTTTTTTACTACAACACAAGCAAATTTGAAAACAAAATTTTATTATCGACATATATCCCGGCCCAAAAACGTTCACAAAACTCTCTCCTTTCGTCGAACCTTTGCTTGATGATTTCTAAAAGTTCTGAAACAGTCTCGAGTCCCTTCTCTAGATAAGTGTGAAATTTCCACTTAATTTATTTTAAAATACTTGTAACATTTTTTTAGTTTATAACGAGGTAGACAACTTGCACACACAAACATAGACTGATAGATATTTACTAACACTCACCAACACTGGGGGTTTGAGCTTTTTCTGCCGCCCTACAGCATGCTATTAAGTAATCGACGCTAACGTATCACGTATTCGTCAGATAGAATAACATTTCTATAGATTCATTTCGCAAGCGAGAGAATCGAGAAATTATTTTGTTTAGAAACCACCTCCTGCAACCACCACCATTCGGAGGTACTGCAGTTTTTAAAAATTCGAGTTCGAAAACAGTGACGGTATCACGCGGCATTTGTTAAGCCGAGACGCTGGGCTGAGAAGACTTTTTTTAATTTTCAGAATAATTCATTTTGTTGGCTTTCGTCGGTGTTGTCGTGTTTGAGTTAGAAATCCAACGAAGCTCAGCTAAAAGCCGCATTCAGTTTCGTGTCGTGCTTGGCGCAGGAATAAGCGCACGAACCAACGGGCGCGTGTTAACGGATTCGAAACGGATGGTAAAACCGAAGTGCGGCTCGTGGTGCACAGTGGAGAAATACAGTTTTTAGTGTTTTTTTTTAGTTTTTGTTTTTGTTATATTAAAAAAAATATGTGTTCAATTTTGAAAAGATTTTGAAAAAAAAAAAATGGTTCGAAATGTGAACCACTTAATCAGTTGGAGGCAACAGATTCCTCTAATATTATGCAATGATTGTATTACAAAATTCAATCCAATTAAATGCATTTGAAACAACAATAACAACAACAACGTACATATATTGAAAAAGTGCCGCTGTGAGAAAAGCTTGATAAAAAGTGAAAAACCGTCAAACCGGTTGTGATCAAGACGAACGAGCAAAATAGAAACTCGTCTGCTTTTATTTAATTAAAATATTTATAGAAAATTATATGCATATTATTTTAAAGAAAAACTAAATATCGGCAAAACAACAACAACGAAAAAACAACGACAACAACAACAGCGTCAAAAGTACAACAGCAACAACAAAAAGCTTCAACGTCTTTGCGCTGCGCTGCTGGTTCGAAGAACTTTTTTTATTTTGTTTTATTTTTTTATTCGTTTTTTTCTCTTTTCCATTCAATTCACTGTCAAAGTCGTTGTTGGTTGATTGCTTTTCCTCGTGCAAAGCGGTCTGAAACGTCATTATAAAAATGCAACGTTCAATGAGCTTTTAGCAAACACAACAACAACAATAACAACAACAACAACAACAACAACAACAACAACAACAACAACAACAACAATAACAATCAGTAAAAATACAAATAATAATAAAAACGTCAAGAAACTTGTTCAACGCGTACAAGTATTCATTATCAGTCTATGTAATTCTATAGTATCTGTATCTATAAAATACAACTTAGAGATTCACTATCTGAGCGATCGTTTGTTTTAGCAGCAAACTAGCTACTTGCTGCTGCTGCTGCTGATCATCCTAAGCTTTTCAATAATATTTTAAATGAATTAATTGTCTATAAAGACTAATTTTTACATGCAACTCAATCGATGGGGACTGTGCATATTGACCGGTGCTCAAATGGTGACAAAATTACTGCTGATTGTACAGCTCCTTATTTCGGGTTAGATGAGTCGAGCAGTTTTCTATTTGAAAGATAGAAATAGGTTCATTATTGAAATTGGCTTTTTATTGAAATTTCGTTTTTTTTTTTTTTATTTTTCCTTTTTTTAATCATTTGTAAGAGTCAAGAATCCTTAGATTAGCTGACGAAGAAGATGATAAATTTCACTATACAAGAAATATTCAAAATGGCTTCAGTTATGGCTTTACTTACTTACTTACTTACTTATCTGGAGCTTACAACCGTTGGTGGGTTTTGGCCTCGTATAAGAAATTGCGCCAGCCATTTCTGTTTTGCGCTTGCTGGCGCCAGTTGGAAACACCAAGCGTAGTCAGGTTATCCAACACTTGATCCTTCCAACGAAGATGTGGACGTCTTCGGTCCATTGACGCAGATTGGACCGAAGATCTTACGAAGGATCTTTCTCTCGAAGGCTGTCAAAGTCTTTTCATCAGAACTGCTCAACGTCCAGATTTGTGCTGCATATAATAGGACGGGCATGATTAGTGACTTATACACTGAGAAAATTGAACGCCTTTAAATCAAAGAAAAAAAGTTGTTAAAAGACTGTAACCAAAATATCTTTGCTACAAAGAAAAGATCGTTGCACTAATGATTTATTCTTTAACTAAGCAACTGCTGCATCTTTGAAACAAAAGACTGAAGTTCTTTGAAGCTAAATCAATCAAAAAATATTTGCCGTAAGGATAAATTATTTACTATAACGATTTTATAGTAAAAAAGTACGCAAGATCAACAAATTTTCTTTGTTTTCTTGAAGCTAAGCATCGTTGTTTCAAAGACAAAGTCCATAACTTTAAAGAATTTTTTCTACAAAATCATATTTTTCTTAAAAACACACACGCTTATTGTTCGCAATTACTTTGTGAGCAATATGTACTATATAAGGCAATTGATGTATCAATATGTATAAGTTGTAATTAGCACTAGATTAAATCGTATAGGTTAAGGGTCAAGGGGAAGGGGGAGGTGGTGGGAAGGAGATTGGAGAAGGAGTGAGTAATAGAAAAAAAAGGCGGACATACAAAGATAGTATTAAAGAAATCGACTTTTTTAAAGACGTACATCTTTGTCACAAGAATTTAAGTCTTTGATATAAAGTATATTTTTCATGGGAATTTAACAATCTTTGTGCCTTTGCCGTAAGGATGTTTTATCTTTGGGTACAATCTAACCAATAAAAGTCTGTGGCAAAATGTATTTTCTTTGGTTTTACGATTTTTTTCCCTGAGTGTAGAGCGTGAGTTTTGTTCGTCGAGAGAGGACTCTGCTTCCCAATTGCCTACTCAGCCCAAAGAAACACAGTAACAGTAACAGTTGGCAAGAGTTATTCTTCGTTTTACCTCAATACTGACATGGTTGAAAGAGATTAAGCTGCATCCCATGTAGACGAAGTCCTTCACAACCTCTAAGCAGGTGTGGTCAACAGTGACGTAGTTTCCAGGACGCTGGGACAGTTTACTTGTTGACACTAGGTATTTCGTCTTATCTGCTTTCACTGCAAGACCCATTCGACTCGACTCTTTCACTAGTCTGGAGAATGCTGCCAGTGAATATGACTGGAGTCTGGAGTATGACTTCGCGCGTATTATGGCCAATGATATCGATATCATCAGCATACGGCAGCAGCATAATACTTTTGTAGAATACCGTGCCGCTACGTCTCAAATCAGCAGTTCGAATGATCTTCTCCATCATAAGGTTGAAAAAGTTGCACGATAAGGAATCACCTTGTCTGAAACCTCGTTTGGTATCGAATGGAGGAGTAAGATTTTAAATTATCACATCGTACTTTAATTATCGAATTACTCTCCATCAAAAGGAAAAATCAATTTCCCTCAAATCTAAAGCTCAACCCTGTTAAGACTACAAACTGGGTTTTCTCTCGAAACTCAGGATTTTTTTCTTAAAGAAACTAAAATTTTCCAGTCCGTAAATCTTTATTTGGTAAATTTTGGTAATTGGTTTTTTTAGCTTTGAACCAAGGATTTCAGGTGTAATACGAATTCAGTCAAGACTGATTTGGTTCGAAAATGGGGTGATAGATTAGTGGGAGCGAATGGGCTATGAAGTGAAACATGTGCAGGATGTTCTTAGTGATGGAAAGTGTGCTAGAAAGACGTAGCAAAATGTGAATTTGAATCTGAGACATGTTTTATGCCTTTACCTCAGTTATTTCAAGTTATAAGGCAATCTCATCCACAAACTTCTATACCAAAAACTACAACTTCTAGTCGTAAATATTGATGAGTTTTCAATTTCAGTTCATTAGAAAATGAGGAAAGAAAATTGGAAATGCGAAAGGTTAAAGCTTAGGACCATGGCCATGACCATGGTTCGAACCCGGGACCTCTGGGGCGGCAGTTGAGTACGCTACCTACTCGACTACCGAGGCCGCTATTTTTTGGAATTTTGTAAAGTATTCAAAATTAACTCAACCACAGAAAGTGTACGCGAATTAGTTGTGTGCAAAAAAAACGAGATTTCCACATTTGTCTTACAAAGACACTGCAAAAAAAAAAAAAATTAAACGTTGCAAAATCGACAGTTGGAAATTCAATGAATTATTGACTGCGGAAAGAAAAGTTAGCAATGGACGAAAAAATGGATTCACGTCAGAAAAAAAAAAACATGTTCGTCACTGGACACACGAGAGAAGTGAAGCATTTTCGCAATTTCATAGATTTGACAATTTAATGGATTTTTTCCGATTAAAATAATTTTTAAATTTAAAACATTAAAATAACAAAGTAAATAATAAAGAGTTCGTATTTTTTTTAAGTACTCGAGAGTACTCAATTTAGTGGTTATTGTGGATTGACTAATGGTTATTGTAGGAGATGAAGGATATATAGCCAATACGCAATCCTGTAGATTATTTTGATCTCCTACAACATAGTGTTAGTTAATACTTAATATTGAATCAGCAATGCTAGTTAACGAGGGCTTTTCGTTTGATGGTTAAAGCGTTAAACTATCAGTCGTGGGATATGAGTTCAATTCCTGCAGCGGACAAGAAATTATTTTAACTTTAACATTTTCTTGTTGCAATAGACGCAAGCAAAAAAAAATACCAATTCTAAGAAAAAAGGTGCCCGAAAAATGTTTTCAGATTTCACTACAGCAAATCGCAGAACGAGGCGTAAAAAGCTTCGCTTCAAAAAATACTTCATATCACGAAAGGGAAGCAAGATAGTACAAAAATCAAAATTATTACGGGTTTTTTTTTTTAAAGGGGGAAGCAATATCGACAGACATTAATAGAGGGGTTGGTCGATATGACAACAAAACAGAGTGCAAAAATATAACGAGGCGCACATATAGAAGGCTAAGTCGATTTGAAACATAGGTAAGTTAAATTTTCTCTAAAACACTGCTTTCTTTCTTTCTCAACAGACTATTCCATACGCTTATTTAAGTTTGACCTACGATTTAGACTACAAATATTTCTGTTAGTTTTTATGGCCATGGAAGTGAAGTGTTTGCGCTTACGATGCAATACACAAACTTTAGCGCTACAAAATGATAAGAGACGCCATCCTCTGAACGCCATTCTCTGAAATTAGTACCTACTATAAAATACGGTTAGGTTTTTTTTCGTTCATTAATTGTAATGATGAACAAATTGCTTTCCTACTAAAATAATAAGAGAAGACAATATACCTAATTTTACTTATGTGCCTTTTGTACTGTTGCATCCTTCCTGGCCCAACCGAACTTAAGTGTCAGGTCATATCGAATATATGCAGATCCTTGAAAAGTTCCTTGAATCGAAGACTTATTTGAGAAGATATTAATTAAGATTTCATCCAATATTTTCTTCATAGCGATCGGATCGTCGTCCACAAGTTGACTAGTTGGGGTTTGATGTCAAATTGAAGAAATTGTTGGTGTCAAATTTGTCAAAAAAATAAATATTAAGGCAAACAAATAAATTGATTCACAAATTTTATGAATTGGGAGAAAAATTAATTTTAAGAAAATGAAACTTAAGAACCCAATTTAAGTACCGACTACCGCAATATCAGTTATATCGTACTGGCTGCATTTGGATTCACCTTTACTTAAGCTTGGAATGGCAAAAGGTCATATTTGGGAAGTGTCACAAAATAATTGATTTTTTTTTAATTTATATATTATTAAAACCAATTTAAGTTAATATTCAGAATAATATTTGGATTTTATTAATTTGTAGAAACAGTTCTGACATTTGCGCCTATGCTATGAGCGATTTCAATTACGTGTGAAAGGATCTACAATTTTCATGAACACTTTTAACAAATGCTCTGTTGTATAAGGGAACAAGGTTTTTCCACATACACTGAATCAAACAATTGCACATACAGCAGTTCATTTTCCATTTAAAGCTATATTTTTTACAAAATACGTTTTTAATATCGAAAACTTTTATTAATATTTATTGAATGGTATTATTACATTTAAAAAACAATTTATAACATTTTCTGGAAATTACACTTCATTTATGAAAATTATTTAAAAAAGTAATCTAATTAACTTGAACTCAAAAAATTGTACATACATTGCTTAAATATCTTAATTTGAGTACTTTATAAAGAACTTAATAGCTAGTATGGTTTCCATTTGCATTAATGACCTCTCTTAAACGGCGTTTCATTGATTCCACCAATCTGGATGTATCGTCCGGCGATATTTTATTCCGCTCCTCTAGGATAACTGTTTTAAGCTGCTCTCGGTTGGTTATCTCATGCTGTCGTACTTTACGCTCGAGCAAATCCCAAAGATGCTCAATAGGATTAAGGTCCGGTGATTGAGGGGGATGTGGAAGTGTCGATTTGCAGTTGTAGACAAGCCAAGTTCTGATTAGTAGTGAATTATGCTTGGGGTTATTATCTTGGACCACCATGAAATCACGACCGAGTTCTAATTTTTCAGCACTGGCTCTTAAATTATTTTTTAAAATTGATAAATATTGAAATTTGTCCATTGTAGTTTCAACGAAAGCTAAGTTTCCAACACCGTTAGCTGCCATGGCACCCCATACCATAACATTTTCACCTCCATGTTTTACGGTTGGCGTTAAATTTTCTTTATTAAGAGAAGTATTAGATCTTCGCCAAAAATATTAAATTTGCTTTTATTACCAAAAACAACTTTTTCCAGAACTCTTCAGTCTTATTTATATATTCTTTTGCATATGCTAAGCGTTTAAGAGCTTTGTTTTTAGATATAACAAAAGTTTCTTGCGGGAGACGCAACCTTTGTAACCACGTGAATGTAAACAATTTCTTATTTTTTGCGGATTAAGGATGGACCTCCATGTTCTGCAAGGCTTGCCGCAATTTTTGGGGCCCCAATTTTCTGGTCCGCTTTTACCATTCGTTCAATTAATCGCTCCTTTCGTATCGAAAATATTTTTTTTCCTACCTCTTCCAGATGCAATATCAAATGATTTATTTCGTTTCAGATTGCTTACAACAGAATGGATTGTTGAACGAGGTCTATCAACAAGTTTACTTATTTCTGAATAACTTTTTCCTTCATTTTTTAACTTAAAGATTAATTTTTTTACGACTATAGGCACTTTTTGTGTGTTAAATTCATTTTTAAAAAATTTTAATAATCTCTCGTAGAGAGCTTTTGAGCATGACTAATTCCTTTCACAAAATGGAATTCCGTTATTAGTTTAGCGTAACAGTTAACATTTTGACATTTAATCGAGCTTTTTACCAATATGATGCAAGAGTATTTGCAGTTAATTGAGTTGTAATTATGAGGATATCCGCTTTCATGAATTTTCGTAAATTATTCAACTCAAAAGTTAATTGTTGAAGTGATAACTTCTTTAGGCGCGTTTGGCAAATTCTGATCAGTGATTTTCTCGATTCAATCGTCAGCATGCAGTTAGATTCTGCCGCTGCTTTTGTATGTTCGAACATGTGTGCACTCGCATCGTAGTCGTTCCTACACACAATCTTACTTTTGCATTTTGTTGTTGTTGTTTGTGTCAACATTTTTATCATGCGTGTGAAGGTTTGTGCTTTTTATAGCTTGTAAAGGGTGATTTTTTTGAGGTTATGATTTTCATGCATTAGTATTTGACAGATCACGTGGGATTTCAGACATGGTGTCAAAGAGAAAGATGCTCAGTATGCTTTGACATTTCATCATGAATAGACTTACGATCTGCCACAACGTCGAATTTTCAGTGAATGGGCCCTAGAAAAGTTGGCAGAAAATCCGCTTTTTTATCGACAAATTTTGTTCAGCGATGAGGCTCATTTCTGGTTGAATGGCTACGTAAATAAGCAAAATTTCCGCATTTGGAGTGAAGAGCAACCAGAAGCCGTTCAAGAACTGGCCATGCATCCCGAAAAATGCACTGTTTGGTGTGGTTTGTACGCTGGTGGAATCATTGGACCGTATTTTTTCAAAGATGCTGTTGGACGCAACGTTACGGTGAATGGTGATCGCTATCGTTCGATGCTAACAAACTTTTTGTTGCCAAAAATGGAAGAACTGAACTTGGTTGACATGTGGTTTCAACAAGATGGCGCTACATGCCACACATCTCGCGATTCTATGGCCATTTTGAGGGAAAACTTCGGAGAACAATTAATCTCAAGAAATGGACCGGTAAGTTGGCCACCAAGATCATGCGATTTGACGCCTTTAGACTATTTTTTGTGGGGCTACGTCAAGTCTAAAGTCTACAGAAATAAGCCAGCAACTATTCCAGCTTTGGAAGACAACATTTCCGAAGAAATTCGGGCTATTCCGGCCGAAATGCTCGAAAAAGTTGCCCAAAATTGGACTTTCCGAATGGACCACCTAAGACGCAGCCGCGGTCAACATTTAAATGAAATTATCTTCAAAAAGTAAATGTCATGGACCAATCTAACGTTTCAAATAAAGAACCGATGAGATTTTGCAAATTTTATGCGTTTTTTTTAAAAAAAAAGTTATCAGGCACTTAAAAAATCACTCTTTATTTACGTACATACAGGGTGGACCAAATAAAAGTTTTTTATGAGTTTTTTTATAAAATGAACAAAATTAAATTTTTTCCATGGACAAAATTTAATTTTTTTAGTGCTTGAATCGTTTCAAGATTGTTGGCATAACATCGGTCCTTCACGGTTCCCCACAAAAAAGTCCAAAGGCATAAAATCTCAGCTCCGAAGCAGTCAATTGACATTACCAAGGCGGCTGAAAACACGATTTGGGAATTTGGTGCACATAAGATCGATTGTGGCATGGGCTGAATGGCCCACCCCCCATCTTATAGAACTGCATCTTATTTTTTTTTTTCGTGAATGTCGACCTGTGCACCTATAATCGTGCTAAGAACTTTTCTCGAATAAATCAAGAGAAGAAAAAACAAACATATAAAAATTTAAAGCGTAGTCAGCTGCAGTTATTGAGGTAACTTTTTTACATAAGTTGCACTTATATGTAAATGTCCCATACTGTTGCAAAAATTGAGGAAATGCGTGTATCAAGGGTTGAGATTATCGAGTCTGTACTGTAATATTTTATATAACATAAAAGTTAGTGTCTATGTACATACAGCCGTGCTCAAAAGAACTAGGCACCCTTTAAAACCACTTGAAACAAAGCGATTTGTTAGTTTTCAACCAAACTAAAAACGCAGAAGATGTTTGTTTTAAATTATTTATTAAAGAATATTAATACTTTGTTGGTATTTATGATATACCACCCCTCATTTTTATGACCTCCCTTACTCTACGCACCATACTATAAACTAAGTTTTTGCAGGTTTCTTCAGCTATGTTGTCCCATTCTATTTTCAAAGCATTTTTAAGGCCTTCTTCTCATGTAATGTTGTGTTTCCTTATTGCCTGCTTTAATTGTGACCACAAATGCTCGATGGGATTTAAGTCCGGCGACTGGGCAGGCCAATCAATAAGCGGCACGTGGTTTTGTTGAAACCAGCGCATAACTGTAGCGGACTTGTGGCAAGGTGCGTTATCTTGTTGGTAGACAACGTTTTCCATGTTGGTATCGCCAAAAATCCTTGTAAAAGATGGTATAAGTGCATTGTTGAGCGTATGTATGTAGCGTTCGCTATTCATACGACCCACGCAAACAACCATTTCACCTACTCCACTCGCAGCCATGCAACCCCAGACCATTATACTGCCTCCTCCGTGTTTAACAGTAGGTACCAAGCAGTCGGGGTTATATTCTTTACCTACTCGACGCCTTATGTAGGTAACACCAGGTCTTCCAAAATTCTAAAAAAATCAAAAAAATAAACGTGATTTTAGCTCGTATAATTTTAATGGAAACTGTGTTCTTAGGTGATGAAAGTAATTTTTTCATTAGTTAACAATCTTAGTAAACACACCTGGAAATATGACTCATCAGACCACACTACATTTTCCCAATCTTGTTCAGTCCAATCTTGATGCTCCAAGGCCCAATTTAGTTGCGCTTCCACGTTCTTAGGTGAAAGCCATGGCTTCTTCCTAGCTCGGCGACCATTCAATCCTGCTGCTGCAAGACGTCTTCTCACCGTTTGAGAGCTGATTTTGCATCCTGAACTGACTTCCAACTCAGCAGCTAGCTGAGAAGATGTTTTTTTCCTATTTCTTAAGGACGATCACACCAACTGCCGGTCCATACGGCTAGTTGTCACCAGTTTTCGGCTTGTCTTTGGTTTGTTTTCATGAGATGCAGTTTCGACATAGCGTTTTAGAGCATTCTTGACACCACATCTGGAACACTTCATTACTTTGGCAATTGATTTCTGCGAATATCCTGATTCATGCAATATTTGTATTTTTACGCGGTCATCATGCAAAATTGGTTTGCATTTTCTTCGGTTTCCACTAGAATTCATGTCAAAAAATTTCACTTCTATGATATTATTCAATTTCCGTTTTTATATTGACTAAACGACAAGAACTTATGATAACTAAATTTGGAAAAATTGTATAGTTTAGCACTTTCGACAAGAACATCTCACAAAGTAGACTGTATGGCCTTATAACCGGTTTTAAAACTTTTTGTTTTTCTCTTTTGTTAAGTGTAAATAGAAAATAATAATTAAAGATTAATAATTGCTTTGTATCATGTGAATTTATAGGGTGCCTAGTTCTTTTGAGCACGGCTGTATTTATATCTTTTAGAATTGGAAAACAAGAAGTTATCACTTCTATCGTGTGGTCATAGGCACACACCTATTTTTGTTTTATATATCATTACGCATGAATTACTAAACAATATGAAACATGCTTATTCAATATATGTACACTGAAAAAAAAAAGTTAGCTTAAAATTAAACACAATGTGTTCACAAAATGTGTTGTTAATTTGACTTTTTTTTCATATGTTTTTCAAAATTTTTAAATACATTTGCTCTTACTTTGACGAAATTTGTTGCAAGCTATTTTTTAAACACAAATATCGTCAAATTAATAACAACTGTCGTCAATTTTAAAACATTTTTTTTCAGTGTACATAATTTTTGAAAATACAATGGCTTAAATAAAAAATTCTCTACTGTATGTGCAAATTTTTTATGCAGTGTAGTTTTTTTAAGAAAAAATTCCCTTAAGGTCTCCGGGAGTTTACAAAATACACTTTTAATTTTTTCTTTTAAGCTGTATTACTTTCGACCAAAATTGTTTCTGCATTATTACAGTATAACAGAAAAAATATTCATCGATAAAGAAGAAAAACCATTCTACGAAAGAGCTTAAAATTGCGGTGAGCAAAATATCTGGAGACTGGTATCTGGAAAATCGTTCGTTTTGTTTTTTTTTTATACATATTTTTTTTATTTATAACCTTAAATGATCTCAATTTTGTGCACAAAATATGAAAATTTTCTTTCTACGCCCGCCATTTTGTCAAAAATTAACGATTAAACTCTTTACTAAACCGAAAAAAATAATTTTTTCAGATGATTCAGTCTCCAGATATCTTGCTCACCGCAAATTAAAGGTTTTTAGAGGCATTGTATTTTTCTACCTTATCGACGAATATATTTGTACCAAAATGTCAGGGATGAATTTTTAATAGTTATACTTTAATAATGTAAGCAATTTGGTCTAACTGAAATACAGCTCAAAAAAAAAATTTTTTTTTTAACGTGTAATTTTTTTCGGAAAACTCCCGGAGCCCCTTAAAGCATCTTGAGTTTTTGTTTTTGAGCAAAGAAATTTCTTTCGTCATATTGAATGGTTGACTGAAAACTAATCTTAATGATTACTTTATCGTATTAAATTAAGATAAAAATTTGCAATTCAAATTTTTATGATGATATTTATGGCTTTATAATCGGCGACTTATATTTGCATTAAAAGAATGATTCGTCGCGAGTAGATTCGAAATATGAAACGAGTAACTGCGAAAATTTAACTTAATATCCATGCTGTGTTAAACTTTCTTTAACTTTTAGGAGTTTAATATTTATTTTTTGTGATTTTTCAGTTTGAAGAGTAACTTCTTTTAGTGCTTTTAATTTTTACAATAGATTTTTTTTCTAAAATTGAAGAAATAACACGCCTCTAAGCGCAAAGTACGGCTTTGCTTTCAATAGAGATTCAACATAACTCTGTTTATCCCCGAAAGCCGTTCATTGACAAGCATTTAAATACTAGTTACAGTCAGACCTTCTGATAGTTACAGTGGTCAAGGTCGAAGCTTTATATGTATATTTAAGCATGTTTGACTAGTTAGTTGATGCACATACATATATATACACTGTGTCTCAAAACTATTAGGTTACATTGCAATATAGTGCAATTTTTTAGTCGCAAAAATTAGTTTTGAAGTGATTACGTTTTCACGCGAAGACACAATTTGACTCACAAAAACATTTTCATCATTTTCTTGCAAGTGCATTATTTTACTTGTTAGAACAAGGTGGAGGCCGTAGCCGAGTGCGTGAAATAGTACGTGAACCACTCGATGCCAATTTATAAAAAGTTCGGTCAAAGTCCTTTCAAGGGCTTAAATAGCCAAATTGTAATTTTGTTATAAAGATTATGCACCGTCTCAAAAATAGAAGATAGATACCTATTATTTGTTATAAGTTTAGAACATATAATAATACCTCTGGAGAAAAAAAAAAAAGAATTGGTTGCATATCTACAATGCCGAGGGTATTGACATGACAACGTCAACGTTTTGTTTTTACTTTTGACTTTGGTTTTGTTTGTTTTTCTTTTTTTTTATTCTGCTTTTAATTTCTGCTTCTGCTTTTGCTCTTGCTTTTTTTGCTTTTGTTTTTGCTTTTACTATAGCCGTGCAAAAAATTTGTGCACAGATGGTGAATTCACATTTCACTCAGCGGCTCTTTGGGGAGCCTTGTAAGACCAAAAATTGTTTGTATTTTTATCTTCGGCCAAAAATTTCTTCTTATGTGTCAATTCATAAAATTTACCGTAGTACCTACAGTTACGTAGTTATAATTCCATGCATCGTTTTTTCATTGGTGTTCCATTTTCACTGCTTTAAGTGGTTTAGATATTATATGCTACAAACGAGTGTGGGAGTATTTTAACTTCGGTTAAAGCAAAGAAAAAGTTATTTACTAGTAAGCCTGGTTTTAAAAAATATGCTAAATAATTATCGGGTAGTATTTTGCAGAGACAAACAGATTTACACAGAAATTTCAGTAGATCTGCCTGAATACTAAACTCAGGAATGTTAATAAATAATTTTAAGAAATTTATAGGTACTGATTAAAACTAACATAGGTTTCAGTAGGTTAATGACAGTATCCACTTTATTCACAATCCAAAGTCATGAATATGATTGCATTATGTCACTACTATGCAATGGCTGACATGGGCCTATGGTTAAAAATACAATTGGAATTGAATAAGGAGCCTCTTGGAACGATGCTTCAAGAGGAGTTTTGAAGGATGTTTGTTGGAAGCAGGATTAATGGAACGTTACTATATGGATAACTAAATAAATAAATAAATAACTGGCCATTTCAGCCCTTGAAAGGACTTTGACCTAGCTTCTTAGGATCAATTGTGTTGTGCGTGTTATTAAGTTTGTACACAGTTGACCGAGAAACAGACCTACAGGCTTAACGCCGACTCCGAACGGCGATGAACGAAATGTTCTTATTCTCAAGAAGCTTTACATGGCATTTTGATTACTCTCTGAGGTTTGCCATTGTCTGCAGAGAGGTGGCGTCCGTACAGAAAAATTATTTTAATTCAAATAATTTTCTGTCGCTGCTGGGGTTCGAACCTGGGCCTCCAGATTCGTTGACATAGCGGCCACGCACTTTAACCAACTACGCCACGGACGCCATGGATAACTTGTCGAACAATTTTCAGCTGACGGGTGAGAAGAACCTCGATTGTTATTTCACAACAGAAATATCTTTGCTCATAATTATATATCTAAACTGAATATCTGTTGGCTTCAATAGAATCATAAAATTTTATTATTTTTTAATACTGACTTTATATTTTTGAATTTTCTATGGAGAATATATATGTGTATGTAGGCCTTATCAAGTAAAAAGAGCCTCCTTAAAAATAATTTTCATGTAGAATTAATTGTTTTTCATAAAAGAACCTAATGATTTCGAGACGCAGTGTGTAAAAGCTACAAAGCAGACGAACGATCGATTTATTATTTTATTTTTCCAATCGACTTTTCTAATTTCCGCCACGTACCACCCAGCACCAATGCTTGAATAAACCATTGAAAAGCTCACTAATTGATACGTTTTAACCTTGTTATCTGCAGTGCTGGAGGGGGTTGAACTTATTAGCGACAAGCAGCTTGAACCTTTGACAAAAATAACTGTACAAATAGAAAACAATAAAATCCAGACACATGCCAATTCTTAAACATATGTTATTTAGTTTGATTATCTAGAACTCTCGCTCATTTTCTTTAAAATGTCTATATTAAAAAGAAAAGGCAATAGTGTTTGTTATTAACACTAACAGCTCTATTCTGCTTGTTAATATAACAAGGAATTGTAAAGAAGCTCTTGTTAATGTTCTTGTTATGTAAAGTAACTTTTCGTATTCTGGCAAATCATTAACAATTTGAAAGCTCTCAAAAGCTGTTTAAGTTTACCACCCATGGTGAAAATGTAAATGCCTTAGATATAAAGCGTCAGCTGTTTTTTTATTGCTGATTTCTTGCTTATTTTGATTGCTTATGTTTATTTTTCTTCAAGATGGAAAACGTTACAAATAAATAATTTACGGATTGTTTAAAATTGTTTTAAGTTACAAAATTAGTTTGTTCAATAACCAAACAATGTTTGAGTGTTTTGCAGTCCTTAAGATTTATTTTTTCTTTCATCTTCTTCAGTATCAATGCTTAAAAGAAGTAAGAAGTAAGAATTCATCAATTTTTTATATTTTATTTTCCTTGCACAGCATTTGTTGGGTTTAACACTGAACTATCTTTCGTTGTTAAGACGTTTTCTGACATTAACAAAATAGTAAAGAAAGGAGCTTTTAAATTATCACCAGAATACGAAACCTTTACAATTTGTTAATATTAACTATTTTGTTAATGTGGTGAGGTTTGTTAAGCTGTCAGAATAGGGCTGTAAGCATTTATCTAGCATAACAGAGGATTTTTTGATGATTTTATCTGAGTGGTCTTATTTTTTTATGGTGTCACTCTCAGTATACAACTATTTCCAAAAAATACTGGCATGTATTGGGATATGACGATATTTTGGTGAAAGTGGATCAATTTTCAAAATTTTCAAAACATTGTTAATTTTTTCTTAGATAAATAACAAAGTTTGATATAACATTTTTTATTAATTTAACGCGTAGTAACTTCAAATGCAACACATGGCCTGTCAAGACTACTGTGGATAATATTGGTGGCCGTGACCCAGTGTGTTAAACAGTGTGGATAACTAGATGCCAATGCGAAATTGAAACAACAGTAATTTCTTCGGTCTCAGAGAGTAAAAGGGCCTCGGTAGTCGAGTAGATAGCGTACTTGACTGCTACCCCAGATGTCCCGGACTCGAATCCCGGCCAGGTCATGGTCCTACGCTTTAGGCTTTCGCATTTGCAATTTTCTATCCTCATTTCTGATCAACTGAAACTGAAAACTCATCAATATTTACGACTTGAAGTTGTAGTTGGTGGTAGAAAGTTTGTGGATAAGATTGCCTTATGACTTGAATTGACTGAGGTAAAGGCATAACACTTATCTTAGATTGAAATTTGTTTTTACGGCTTCCCGCCACGCTTATGTGTAGCACATCCTACACATGTTTCACTTGATTGCTCCTTCCCTCCCACTTATCTACCACCCCTTTTCGAGCCAAGGCAGACTTGACTGGATATTTATTACACCTGAAATCCTTGGTTCAAAGTTAAAAAAATATATAAAGCTTCTTGAGAACATAGACATTAGCCGTTCGGAGTCGGCATAAAACTAGTAAGTGCCGTTCTCGATGATATTTGTGCAAACATTAAATTTCAAGGTGGCTCTGTCGGTCAACGTCAAGGGTCAAGAGTAAAACGATTACCGGCGAATATTATTCACAGTAATTGGATGGATTTGACATTGATTTGAAACAAAAACGACCGCATTTGGCTTAAAACGTCAAGATTCACAGCTTTTGGTCAGATTTCATTATTCGCAAAAATGACTGCATTTGGCGAAAAAAAAAGTAAAGGGTTTTCCATTAAGGACTTAACAACTTTTTTTTAAAATAAAACGCAAACCATTTGAGATATTTCAAAAACTTTATTATCGGCTTGAAGTACAATGAAAACATTTATGAATGGAACTCGACTTCGTTCATGTGGCCACCGCGGGCACATATGCAGCGGTCGATTCGTTGGACCCAATTTTCGATGACTCGGCCAATGTCGCCCGCTATTTCGCGTTCAATGATGGCTCTGTTGGCACATACCCATGCCTTAACGTAGCCCAAAGAAAATAATCTAGAGGCGTTAAATCGCACGAACGAGGCGGCCAATCGACTGGCCCATTTCTTGAGATAACACGCTCATCAAACTTACTCATCAATAAATCGATTGTAACGTGTGCTGTGTGGCTTGTGGCACCGTCCTGTTGGAACCACATGTCGTTCAAGTCCATATCTTGCAATTCGGGCCAAAAATAATCGGTAATCATGGTGCGATAACGATGGCCATTCACAGTAACGTTACGATCGTTATCGTCGACAAAAAAAGATGGTCCAATGACTCCGCCGGCATGCAAACCTCACCAAACAGTTCTTTTTTGTGGATGAAGTGGGAATTCATGAAGCACATGTGGATTTTCACCCGGCCAATAACGCATATTTTGCTTATTGACGAACCCAGCCAAAAATTAGCTTCGTCACTGAAGATGATTTTGCGATGAAATTCATCATCTTGGCGCATCTTTTCCAGAACGCAATCGGATAACGTACGTCGCTTCAAATGGTCCATCGGCTTCAATTCTTGAGTCAGCTTGATCTTGAATGGGTGTAAACCAAGATCCTTACACAAAATTCGCCATAAAGTGGTCTGAGCGATGCCCAATTCTTGAGAGCGCTGTGGAATTGACTGTTTTGTATCGTTTGTTAAGGACGCCTGAACGGCAACGATATTTTCGACACTAGGACCAACCCGTTGTCTCACTTGCACGGCAACATCATACAACGAATATGTAGATTCAAATTTTTGCACTTAACTTGTTATTGTTGTAAAAAGGGCGAGAATTACAACCGAGAATTGCAGTTAACGCTCTTAAAGTTACAATCAACGACTCCAAATTTTGGTAGTAATTTTTTATAATTTTCAGACGTTTTTCGTTCGTGTACTTTACCGTGATGAAAATATTGAGTTTACTAAAAAAATTGACAGTGACAGTTCGATGATTAGTGAAAGGGTGCGTTCAGAAATTTAATTCAAAGTTGTCAAGTCCCTATTGAAAACCCCTGTACTATTCCACCATGACAACGCACACGTCTATAGTCGCCATGACAAAAATCCATAAATTGGGCTACGAACTACTGCCTCATCCACCATATTCTCCAGGCTTAGCCCCCTGCGACTATTTCCTATCTCCAAACCGGAAAATTTGAGGACACTGATAACATCTATTATTTAGTACACTGAGAGAAAAAATCAAGCATTCTATGCTTGAATCAAGCAAATAGGCTATCAGTTTACACTCAAGCGTAAATTTCTCAATTCAAGCATTTTTTGCTAAAATTGAGCAAATTTAAAACAAATGATATTAAGAAAAAAATGCTTAATTCAAGCAACATATGCTTAAAACTCAAGAATATTTTATCTATATTCAAGACTAATACCTGAAAGTGGGAAAAATTTGTTTGATCCTCGTAAACAATTTTCTTAATGTTAGAATGTTTTGCTTGATATAAGAAACTTAATTTTCTTATTATAATGAAAATCCTTCAGCAAAAATGCAGGATAACCGGTCATATACACTACTCGAATATATTAAATATCTCTTTATCTTTTAGACGCTTTAATGTTTCCAACTAAAGTAACAGATAAGACACTGCGCCTTCGAACCATGCCATAGTTTGTCAATCCGCATCATCTTTAATATGTTTTCATGTAAACATGTTGTGAATTATAAGCATATCAATATAAATTGAAGTGAGAAAAATTTGCTTGATTCAAGTAAATAATTTGCTGAAAACTAAAATAATTCTTTGCGATTGGTTAAATTATGAAAATATTTTCTTGATTCAAGTTTTGATCCAGGTTCTAGAATTAAGTAAGGATGTTATTCCTGCTCCTAGCAATCATTTATTTTACTCAATTTTAAAAATAAATGCTCATTATAAATTTATTTTTCACAATGTCAGTTTTTTGTGCTTGATTTGAGCAAATGAGGCTTCATTTTAAATTTTCTTACATCAAGCAAAATATTTGCTTAATATAAGAATATTATTTCTCTCCGTGTAGGAATAAAAAAAATTGTAAAACCGCTGGTATCGATCTTAGTGAAGATTATGTTGAGAAATAAAATCTTTTTTTCCTAAGAAAATACCTTTATTCAAATGGTCACTGACTTATTAAATTGCCCTCGTATGTAGTATAAAGAGTATATGTAGTATGCCTAGTATATGTATGTATATACATATACATATATACATATGCCTAGTATATGTAGTATATTTTGGTATCACATAATCGTTTCTTTGGTAGTTTGGCATAAGTTCTTTCTGGGAGTATGATTAATATCTCTAACATTGCAATCATGTGGTCGGATACAGTGCAAACTCTTTGAGGTTTTACAACTTCAAAAAATAAATTCAATCTCGTATTTTGTTTAAAAGTTATACAACTATGTACTTTTCTACGTTTTAAAATCATGAAGTTATAATGAGTTTCGAGAAATTCTTATTGATTTATAACAAAAAGCTATTTTGAATCATATCAATAGAATAATACATATTTCTTTTTTTTTTTATTAGTAACTAAAGTTACTATTCGAAGTTTTTTTTTTTAATGGCAGCAATAAAGTCTCTAATGTCTCTTTAGTTCCTCAGATCGTTTTCTCGCTAAGCCTCAAAATGAGTGCTCTTATCACAGTGCGCTCAATTTCTCTAACACTTGTGGGAGTATTTTAAAGCTGTGAAAAAACTTTAAGCTATTGAGAATTTTTATATGTCATGCCTGACCTTGCGCAACAATTGATAAGATAATAAGCTTATCATTTCATATAATATCGGTTTTAATGTGCTGAACATTAAAAATGTTCTGATCTTATATACAATGCACAGTGGTTTGGAAATATTTTCGAAAAAAGCGATCGTTGCAATATAAACAAATAAGTGACTTAAAATCAAAACTCACAAACTCAACTTTTTACAAAATTTAAGTAAATTCAAGGTGATTTGAATGATTGCTCGTAATAAGAATAGCTGAAAAATAATGTTGCAAAACTTTGAATATCTGTCGACCACAACAACGAATTTATTGAGTTTGGTTTCAAAACGCACAATGGCGGGGAAAGTGTTCGTTTAAAAACTCACTAACTCTTCAAAATTAAAAAATTCCAAAATCTATACCGTTTTTAAAAAATGTAACCTGCAAAACTAAAAAAAATAAAATTTAAGCAGAAATAAGCATTATAAGGAATAAGTACACAGAAAAAAAAATGTTTTAAAATTGACGATATTTGCTATTGCAGCATTTTGTGTTTAAAAAATAGCTTGCAACAAATTTCGTCAAAGTAAGAGCAAATGTGTTTAAAAATTTTGAAAAACATATGAAATAAAAGTCAAATTATGAACACATTGTGTTCAATTTTAAACTAATATTTTTTTCAGTGTATAGCTAGTTTTTCATATCACTAGCTGCAATTTCGTACCGCAGAGTTATCGCAAGGACTGAAAACCAGGAACTTTTAAAATGTATGAGACGTCAGCCTTAGAGATGTTTCAAAAGCGCCTGCAGTTTTGCATTTTGAAATTGAAAATTCCAAAAGATTCTTTTTCAAAAGATAAAAATTAAACAAAACAAAAAAAAATATATATACATATATATATTCTCGTCCAGGGTAAAGGCACTTATTCTATTATGTTCAACAACCCCGGAGCATTTTGCGAAAGGCAACAAATTGAGCCAATTATATCTAGAAGTTTCTGAAAATCCTGACACAACGAAAGTTCCGGATGTTCAGAGCTGATTATAATAGGAAGTTCGTAAAGCTCCTGAGAATTTAGATTTGGATGAAGATGAAAAGTACTATATGAATTTCAAGCGGAGCAGGTGCCATAGAGTTTTTTTTTTTGTTTTTTTTGTGGAATATCTATTCAGTCAAGTCTGCTGGCGTGCTAGAGTAGTGGGAAAGAAAGGGCAATCAAGTGAAACATATGTAGGATGTTTTAAGCGTGGTGGAGAACCAAAGAATTTGAATCAGAGCCAAATGTTATGCCTTTACCTCAATCAATTCAACTTATAAGGCAATCTCATCCACAAACTTTTCTACCATCAACTACAACTTCAAGTCGTAAACATTGATGAATTTTCATTTCAGTTGATTTGAAATGAGGATAGAAAATTGCAAAATGCAAAAGTTTTAAAGCGTAGGATTATGGCCTGGCTGGGAATCGAACCTGGGACCTCAAGGGTAGCGAATATTTTTTTTTCGATGTAAGGCTAAAAATTTCATGTTTTTTTATATTTGTTTTTTTTTTCATTCATTTTCCATAAAATTTTTTTACTTTTTAAATGTTTTTTTTTTTTAGGTGAGAGTACATATCTCGATGATCAGGCTTACAATTTTGGTAACTCAACTTTTGACGAATATGGGTTTACTGTTGAAGTATCTTTCCGTTATTAAAATTTTTGTAGGAAGTGCAACTTTCGAACAGTTTCACAAAAAAAAAAAAAAAAAAAAAAATTAACCCAAAAATGTAAAATTTGAACAAATTTTTCATAGGTGTTTGAAATATTTCTAACGACTATATATTTAACTACTTGAAATATTTTGTGGAAAAAAAAATTTTAAATACTCAAAAATCTTTAAACTTTACTTTTTTTTAAATGCCTAAAGTGCCTTTTATACTAATAATATCCCATTAAGCCACAAATATTGAAGTAAAAAAAAACAAAAAAAAAAAAAACAAAAATTACAAAACATCGGAAAACATATTTTCCACTCGGAGTGCAAAAATGGAAAAATTTTAAGGACTTTCCAAAATAAGCCAAGTTCGAACACTTATAACTTTGTTATCCGAATTTTGGGTTTTGTACCTTTTTGCACGCTATAGTTCTAGACTATACCTAAGGCTAAACCTAGGCAGCACATAGGAAACTGACCCTCTTTGTAGAAAATTGTTTTGATTTTTTTTTTTTTTTTGTTTAAATAAACAGTATTTAAGAAAAAGTGACCCTTTTGCACACAGAGCAAGACCTTTCTAACAATACCCCATATATGAAAATGGCATTGACGGTATAGATTTGATGGTCATAACAAAAAAATATTTTGCGTAATTATAATATAGATATACTGTCATATTTAAATTTTTGTGAATGATGTTTTTTTTAAGCAACAAAATTAATTTTTTTTTAAATCACAACCTTGATACTTTTTGTACGATTTTCATATTTGCTGGCTTAGTTAAGGGGGGGGTAAGATTTGACAACTTGTTTTTTAATTTTTTTTATTTTTGTTTCTAAAAGTACAACATCTGAAGAATATTGTATTAAATTTTTAGGTCATTCGGAGCAAAACTAACGAAGTTACAGTAGGTTGAATGACCGTACCTCTAACTAAGTGTTGCTTAGTGTACAAATCTTTAAATCGATTTATCCAAACATGTAATTTTTAAAGACGGTGACCAGCCTACAGAAAAAACTACTGAACCGATCTTTTTGAAATTTTATACACATATTCAACATATAAGTAGCTCTCTAGTGAACTCTAGTGTTTTTAAAAATTTTTTAATTGCTAACAATTTTACAATAACAAATAGGTAGATTTTTTCGTCAAAAATCGTCATTTTGGCTTTAAAATGGTAAAAATGGAAACATTTTAAAAATAAAAAGAACTCGACGTGACTGGAGAGATAAAGTAATAAACTAAAGAAAGCATTTGGATTTTTTGGTTTTAGATGAGCCAGTGGTGGTGTTGGCTGGTCACCGCACAAAAACTTTTTTTCGAGGTGCCTGCGGAGATCTACAACAAATCCGATATTTCTCTCTATTTTTCAACAAAAATTTTTTTAAATATTCTCCAAATGTTATACTTTAATATAATAATATGTGAAATAAACCTACTGTAATAATTTTTTCTAAAAAAATTCATTAAAAATAGATTTTTTTAGACGAAACAGACCTTACCCCGCTTTTAAGCGAAAAAATAAATTCAAAAACCAGGTGCAATCCATATTTTTTGTTTCCAAATTAACGCCTTGAAAAAAGCTTTAGGGTTTTTTGAAAAAATAGTACTCTTTTCCTATATAAATCCCTTTAATCTACAAAAGCTTGTTTCGGCATCTCTAAATCTTCTTGGATCAAACTCATATCTGAGATTCATTTCTTTTTCGAGTAATAGAAAATTTTTAGGAGGTGTCTCGAAATTTATTGGCATTTTCATGAATAAGGACCTTAAAATACTATATTTATCTTTATAATTAGCTGAAGTTTTCTTTCTCATTTCTGAAAAAATTAATGTCGAGCTTTCATGATAAAGATGACATCGATGGGCTGAAATATTTTGATGATATTAATAAAATAATATATAGAAATTAAGATCTATCATCTTTTAAATAATGACTGTTAAAATTTGAGCCAATTTCATGCAGTAGTTTGTCAATGAAAGTCATATGAAATAAACAACTTTTGTTCTTTTGGTAACAATTTCAAAAAGTGAACTTTATGTTTTGATAAAGCATTATTTTTAATTGGAAGGAATGGATTGACATATCGTCGTTCGTAAATTATTGTGTTCTATATCACAAAATTGAAAAAATTGAGATAAGACTGGTATATAGGCAAATTTTTCGAGATCTATCGATCTGTGTCATCAGTTTGCTTTTATCTTTTATAGTTTTTGAAATATGAGACATCGACTTTGTGCTATACAACACTGTTGTGACAGGCTTCGTAACCTATTGTGTTCTATATGCAAAAAATCGTGCATATAGAACAAAAACGAAGCAAAAATACTAAGTAAAAAAAATATTTTTTTATTTTGTTCTATATGCAAGTCTAAATAAAGTTATTAAAGTTATTATTTGGAGGTCTTTGTATTTTGCTGTTTTTTTTGTTTTTTTTTTCTGGTTTTTTTCTTAGCTTCACATTGCACTTGGCAAATGAAATGAAACAAAAAAGAAAAAATCCCGCTTTAGATTGCAGTTGGTAAATAAAATGAAACAAAAAAGAAAAGAAAATACCCATCATAAATAACATAAGGTTAGAAGTTAAATTTTACAACAACGTTTAAAAAAAGCTTAATACTAAGAATAAGAATGGATAAGCAATAGATAAGAAGATATCATTGGAGAAAGTAAATGATGTGAAAAGTTTATACAACTTTTTATCACTTGATGCAGTGGCATACTACAATAGGGGTATTCACGGGTTGATGCGAATTGCAAGAATGCGAAAATGCAACATATTTTTCGCACTATCGCGTGAACATCAATATTGTAACTTTACTCATTTGAATCAACGTAAAAACTTAGCCTTTTTAAAGTTTTACCCAGATGGCAACTATGCTTGAAAACACCCACAAGCACCACAAGTACAATTTTTTGCCTTCGTCTTTTTAACAAACTTGCTTCAATAAAAAAATCTCCGTAAATCAAGCATGAACTTCGTGGAATCGAAGTCAAAAGAATTTGGTTAATTTTTTACTTGATTTTGTAGTCGAAACTTACCTTTTAAGAAATTAACAGGTATTGATTTAAGTGGACTCATAAGCACATATGTATAAGATTAAGTTTAAAATTAAGTGAATATTATAATATATGAAATAAAGTTTTTATTGAGTGAAATCACATTGCTTTTCATTTCTCCAATACATATTACATTTTGTTCTATATGCTATAAAACAAGAATAGTTTCGTAAATAAGTGCATATGGAACAAATTATTTTTTTTTAAACGCATCTTACTCAAAAAAACGCTTCCAAAGATGAAAATTTTTTTTGACAGAAAAAACGACAATCTCTTGAACTTTCATTGGTAAGAAAATCGCGGCAGATTTTTCGGTTCAGTTTTTTAATAAACTTTAAACTTGATTTACCAAAAAAACATTTTTGTCATATAGAACACAATAATTTGCGAACGACGATATGTATATTAAGGTAAATCTGCTCCATCAAAATATTTTATTGGTTTTCTGAATTCAAGGGTGGTATACACCTGAATTTTTACTACAAGCAAAACAATTGATTGGACGAAGTGGAAGTAGCACAACAATCGGTCGGAAAGATTTTGGGGAGAAAAAATAATAACAACTACATGTGTATTGCATCCTTTGAACGACGCCCTCAAGACAAAACAACCACATTTTGAGAAGAAAAAGTTATATTTTTCAAACAATATATTATTTCACAAGCCATTGAGTAAAGAAAGCGAAAACTCATTGAACTACATAAGTACGTCTTGAATTGCTTCCCTATCCACCGTCTTTTCCAAACTTGGGCCCAAGCGACTTTTTTCTTTTCCAAATCTTAAAAGACGGCTCACGATAAAAAGATTTAGATCAAGTAAAGAAGTTGAATCGAAAACAGATACGTATTTTGAATAATTAGACAGGCCGTGATATAACTAAAAAAATATTAAAATGTTGAGAAATCGCTAAATCAAGTGCATCACGATAGAGGGAGAGTATGTTTAACAATGTAAAAAAAAAAGGAAAAACATAAAATCAAAGAATTATGTAAATTATTTTCATATGAAAAGTTACATAGAAAACTACATAAAAGTAGAATTTGAGGTTATATAGTATACTATATATCAAATAATTGTGATTATCAGTATTTCGGATAAATATATCATCGTTTTCCAATCATTGATTAATGTCAGAAATATTCAAATATAAACATTTGATTGATAGAAATGGTCCCTGAACCACTATGCGTTTTACAAAATGGTTTAATTTGTATTTATGCAGTGTTTAATTTGTGGTTCTTCTGAATGAAGTCAACGAATGTAAGTCAAAAAAATGTCAGTGCCATTAGTGAGTTAGGACTGAATATTTGAATATTGCAAAGACCCCAACTTGGGTTGCATACACCCGGTTTTTGAGGTAAAAAGACACGGTATCGAGCGTTTCGTTGTTCCGTATAAAATTCATCGCAACTAAACAGTTGACAACTAAGCAGAAGATCAGCGTTAATATCTGTCGTATGCTATTGTTTTGATTGTTGTTGTAATTTTATTTTTGTACTTTTGTTTTGCTCTATCGCTTATTCCATTTGCAGTCAGAAAGCTTTAGCGATTAAGTATCAGAAACTCACACACGCATACACTAACAAAACTAGAAATGCTGTAATAGAATATATGTGAAGAAAAGCTCGATAATAGCGAGAAAAAAAAATGCGCTTCTAGTTGCAAGCTTTCAAATGCACTTGCTTTGCGTTTGATTAGGTTTCAAGTTCAGGTTCTTACGGTCTACTCTCTCACTTTCTATACCCTACAAACCAATGGCAAGGTTAATTATCTTGTTGTAAGTAAAGGGGGAGGGGGCAAATTATGCGAGAGAAATGTTAAGTTGATCGAAAAGAAAATTTCAGAATGCTTTCTATCATCATGGTTATTTTGCAAAGCTATGAAATAACTATGGGATAGGCATGCTATGGATAGGTAACTTTCATGATGTTTTGACGTGACGAAGTTACGTTATACTCCTCTAGTTTCCAAAAAAGTTAAAAAATGAATTTTTTAAAAATTCATCTGCGTTTCATTGAATTGTTACTCGCTGGGTATAAAAGCTATGATTAAAAAAATAGTATGACCGTAAAGGTTAATTCTTTGGCTATATTAAAAAAACAAAAAAAAAAATTTAATACGGCATAGGGACGTAGTGGAGCTGCGTAAGCAACGCAACTGAAAATTTGTTACATGGAATTATTACTCGCTGAGTATTAGTGCTAGAATTAAAAATACGATACGCCGATAAAGGCCTATTGGAAGCCCTCACAACAAAATTAGACAAAAAATTTCTGACATCATAAGGACGCTGAGAGAGCCGCTCAAAGATCGATAACGCAACATTCATGCAGCGGCGTTGCATTGAATTTTTACTCAATGTGTATATAACCTACGATAAAAGTGTAAAAAGGAAAATAAAGCCTTTATACATGGCTTTACGAAAAAAATAAAAAAAAAATTCCGGCGTCGTCAGGTCGTGAATAAAGCAGCTTATGTAACAGAAACGTAATATCGTTTCATGGAATTATTACTCACTCAGGAGGAGTGCAAGAGTAAATTTAGTTTAACGACAGCAGGGATGTGTTATTACGCTTCACAACTAAATTACAAAAAAAATTTTGTTGTCATGATTTCAGGGATGCAATCACATAATGTAGTAAAAATGCTACAGCCATGAAAAAACGCTGCATGAATTTTTAACTCTGTGACTACTGGTGCAACGGTAAATTTTAAGGAACGAAAACAAAGGTGAGGTCTTCGGGCATATGACAAAAATAAAAAAAAAAATTTGACGGCGTGTCAAAAACCCCCAGGGAACCGCCTAATGTGACGCATATGCATCACTTTTGCTGGATTAATTGAAATTAGAGCTCAACCAATGGGGAAGCAAAAAAAAAAGCTAAACGAAAAGCACCAACTCCAAATCCAACAACATCTCCAACACCAATACCAACACCAACACCAACACCAACACCAACACCAGCACCAACACCAACACCAACACCAACACCAACACCAACACCAACACCAACACCAACACCAACACCAACACCAACACTAACACCAACACCAACACCAACACCAACACCAACATCAACATCAACATCAACATCAACATCAACATCAACATAACCATTAACATCAACATCAATATCAACATCAACATAACCATTAACATCAACGTCAACATCAACATCAACATCAACATCAACATCAACATCAACATCAACATCAACATCAACATCAACATCAACATCAACATCAACATCAACATCAACATCAACACCAACACCAACACCAACATCAACATCAACATCAACATCAACATCAACATAACCATTAACATCAACATCAATATCAACATCAACATAACCATTAACATCAACGTCAACATCAACATCAATATCAACATCAACATAACCATTAACACCAACACCAACACCAACACTAACACCAACACCAACACCAACACCAATACCAACACCAACACCAACATCAACATCAACATCAACACCAACACCAACTTCAACACCAACACCAACACCAACACCAACATCAACACCAACACCAACAGCAACACCAAAACCAACACCAACACCAACACCAACACCAACACCAACACCAACACCAACACCAACACCAACACCAACACCAACACCAACACCAACACTAACACCAACACCAACACCAACACCAACACCAACACCAACATCAACATCAACATCAACATCACCATCAACATAACCATTAACATCAACATCAATATCAACATCAACATAACCATTAACATCAACGTCAACATCAACATCAACATCAACATCAACATCAACATCAACATCAACATCAACATCAACATCAACATCAACATCAACATCAACATCAACATCAACATCAACATCAACATCAACATCAACATCAACATCAACATCAACATCAACATCAACATCAACATCAACATCAACATCAACATCAACATCAACATCAACATCAACATCAACATCAACATCAACATCAACATCAACATCAACATCAACATCAACATCAACATCAACATCAACATCAACATCAACATCAACATCAACATCAACATCAATATCAACATCAACATCAACATCAACATCAACATCAACATCAACATCGACATCAACATCAACATCAACATCAACATCAACATCAACATCAACATCAACATCAACATTAACATCAACATCAACATCAACATCAACATCAACATCAACATCAACATCAATATCAATATCAACATCAACATCAACATCAACATAAACAACAACAACAACAAAAAATCTAGTTAGTGACGATTTCACTGCTCACAAACAACAAAATAACACAATGAAACTGGAAAAGGACAATGACATGAATTTGGATATGGATTAGGACAAAAACTAAGACACACCTTTTTAAACTAGGAAAGGGATTCGGTATATTTGATTAAGTCATGGATTAGAACAAGAGTTTGGACATGAAATAGGAGTATAAAGAAACACCGTCACGTCAAAACTTACGGGTGTGTCCACGACACAGCCAACGTCCTTATTTTTTTACAAAAACTACTAAATTTTTTTAAACAGTACACGGAGAGAAAAAAATCAAGCATTCTATGCTTGAATAAAGCAAATAGGCTATCAGTTTACACTCAAGTGTAAATTTCTCAATTCAAGCATTACTTTGCTTGAATTCAAAAACACATGATATTAAGAAAAAATTTCTAATTCAAGAAACATTTGCTTTAAACTCAAGAATATGTTTTATATATGCAAGACTAATATTTGCTTGAAGGAAGGAAAATTTGCTTGATTACACAGTGCAACACGAAAAAAAATAACCATATACGGACACCACTACGTGATAAAAGACCCGTGTCTCCCAATTTTTCCCAAAATCATGTATTTTTTTGTTTATGGGCCGCCAAAGATTTGGGGCCTCGGTATCATTTTCGCAAAAAAGTGATCATTTTCTCGGGCTCATATCTTGCAAACCGTTCAGAATTTCGATTTACTCTCTGAGGCAATAAAGAACAAAAATTGCAAACATATAAAATCAAAAAAACTTCACCTTCCAGATCAAAATCGCAAAAAACTTAAAAAAATTCGATTTTTTTTTACCTTTTTTCCGTGTTCAGGTCCATAGGTAGCAAACCGTTCAAAATTCAAGGAAACAATCAACTACAATAATTTACCTAAGATCTCAATAAACAAATTTCTAGAACATATAAACATAGAGATGATTCTTAACACCGTTTTTTAATTTCATTTGTTTTTTATTTACTTCAACATTGAGATACTATGCTATCTATTACAAAAATATTAAAAAAAAGTATTCTTATTATGTTTATAATGTTGATGGCCATGAACTTGCAAATCGCGCTCTCTTAAGTTGTGGATCCAAATCGTCGTCCGAATCGTCCGAATCTGACTCTGATTCAGAACTTATGGTGTCCACAGGCACGTTGCTTCCAGACTGCCCTCCATCATCAGCTCTTTCTTCTTCAAATACTTCATTAACATCATACAGGGTGATCTTGTGACTCCACCAACATACCTCTGCAAGCAATGCGTCGAGGTTTTTGCCTTTGTACCGTTTTTCCATGGGCATTGTGGTTTGGTGAAACCGTTCTCCTTACTCATCGGATTCGGTAGGGAGTTGTTTGATAAAATCGTCAAAATGCAAATGAAGAAAATGCAGCTTTAATGTCATCGATGCGCCGATTATCTCAAAATAATGCAGCATTTCTTTCACCCATTCTCTTGCTTCCGGTTCCGCGTCTCGATCTCCTCCCAAGACTCTGGTGCATACACGCTGAAGGTAAATCCATGCCATTGAATGATTTTCATCAAGCGATGAATCAAAGTTGCTCTTGAATAGCTTTCTAATGTCAGGGCCATTAAGTACGCCTGTTAAATGAAAACAAAAAATAAAGACAGAAAAGAAAATATTAACATAGTGTAAATAGTACAATTAGGTGAACAAAAATTCGTTTTAAATTTACTACAATACCTTTTTTAATTTTGTCATCGCTACGCTTTGGGAAAACGCTTTTCAAATAGTCGAGTGCGTTTGGACAATTTACAACGGCCACTTCGATGAATTTTTTACCGTGCTCATAATCGGTATCAAATGGATCTTCATAAGTAACACCACTTGCTGTACTCATTGCTGTAAATCAGGCCTAATCACAAAGCCCTTGTGGCCCTTGTGGCCCTTGTTGTAATAATTGGCCCATTTATTAAAATTGAATAAAACTCACATTTTGCTTGCGCCAAATTTACGATGAAATGCACTTGCGAAAATTAACTATAACAAACAACAACAACATGCGCATCGAAACGCACAAGCGTGCGGCGCGACCACCAAACATACAGCATTGTTGTTGTGGATGTGTTTTGTTAGTGGAATAGAAATTCCCAGTAAAAAAATATAGGATCGCTCCCATGTGGATCAATAAGGGAGCGCTCTCTTGTTGTTTTATGGGAGCTAAAAGCGAGCTTTTAGCGCTAGAACTCCCTAACTGTTTTATTGGAGCAATAAGCGAGCAATGAATACAAAAATAATAAAACTAAGTGAGGGACGTGCATTTTAGAAAAATGCTCTCACTTTTTGTTTTAAAAAATAATACTTCTAAAGCTCCTTTACTGATCCATTTGGATCAAAATGCGAGCAAACAGTGTCTTATTAAAGCACTAATTAAAGAAGAAAACGGTAAACGCAAAATGCTCTCACGTTTTGTTATAAAAAAAATATTTCAAAAGCTCCTTTACTGATCCATTTGGATCAAAATGCGAGCAAACAGTGCATTATAAAACCACTATTGAGGAGAAAACGGTAAACAATAAAGGAATTGTAAAGGTTAATTTCGGCAAAAAATATTTGGAATGCAAAAATACAAAAAAACATGCGAAGACGCGTGTCTACAACCTAATAGTATATCGACAGCGGTACCGATTAAACGTGATTTGAAAGTGTTATTGAAGTGTTACAAATTGTAGGCTTGTGCAAAAAAAACAAAGCAAAAATAATTAATAAATAAATAAATTTAAAACAATGTGCAACAATTTATTTCAAAAAGGCATTTAAAACGCCTTATAAAAACTGAAAATATAAGTGAAAACAAATTAGTAGAAAATTCAGCTAGTGAGAAAGTTGAAAAAATTGAATTTGTGATATTGCAGAAGTGGAGATAAGTAAAAGTGTGGACGCGGTGGACATAGTTGACGGATATAGTGGACCGAATAGAAAAATTTAATTATTCACTTCAGATTAAATATCTCAAATTAAAATTCACGGAGCGCGAAATGAAGATAATTATTACAGAAATTTTTAGCGAAATATATATTTTAAGCATAAATTGGGATGGAACCAAAGCTAAGGCGGCGGTTAAAGACTATAAAATTTTCACTCTTTATTTGTTTGGTAATTTTATAAATAAAATTAAATCTATTTCACAACTTATAGTAGGTATTTATATTCCAGAAGCATTGAAGGAAAACTTTGACAACTATGCAGAATATATGAAGGCCGTCAAAAATGCCTTTAGAGAGGTGAAACTATCTTTTTATCGGCAAACATATAGGATTAAAACAAAAAAATAAATTTTTTATTTTTTATACTATGTATTGAATTAATTTTTTATTTGAACTCTAACTTTTAATAATTAAGAAGATATTAATATTTATTTTTTTCTTAAAATAAAAATGAACTTTTAAATTATATTTATTTTATATTTTTGGTTAATAAATGGTAAAATATAGAAAATATATTGTTTAATTTTTCTAAAAAAATACTCCACTACATATCGCCATGGTTCAGGAATGTAGTGCTTCATTACATATGAGAATGGATCACGTATTGATCGCTATTTATCCGCTCCTTTGGGATGTTATAGGGAGCGCTCCACTGCACATCGCAATGGATCATACATTGATCGCTCCTTATTCGCTCGTCTGGGATCTAATAAGGAGCACTCCATTGCACATCGCAATGGATCATATATTGATCGCTCCATATCCGTTCGACTGGTATGTTATAAGGAGCGCTCGCCTTCCTAGGACATGCGATGTTAAAAGAGAGCACAAAATGCACTCAGCTTGGATCAATAGGGAGCAATCCACTGCTCCTCAGGGAGCACTCCCACATCGCTCATAGGATGATCCACTTTTTTACTGGGTTCAGACGATCTCGTGCCCTGCTACGCATGCTTGTCGCGTATGTATTTTGTTTTTGGGATTTTTTTTATCAACGCATTCTTTGACTTGCAAAAAGCAACAAATTAGGTTGCCGTCGAAGGTGGTGACGCTAATATGTTCGCTTTTGTTGTTGTTAATGTATTTTGTTGCTTATTTTATTCAGGCGATTATCTTTCTTAATTAGGCTTTGGCCCTTTTAATCATTTCGCTGATTAGGCCTGCTGTAAATTCTGCAGTACGGTCTGGAGTTGGCGGCCTTGGTGATACAAAATTTTCAGGCGCAATCACTGGTAGTGTGGCTGTTGCAGTTGCTTTATAAATTTTGTGCTTCTCAGCATGTCGATTTAGACGACATGTGTAATTTACGCATGCATAGCAACTGGTTGCATCATGATCACCTGAGCGATTAATCCAGTTTACCGGCTTACAATACTTCATAGTACCTCTGCCTCCACTCAACCATGCCATGAGATTGTTATAACATTGGCGACACACTGTATTAGGTGTGTAATTTTCACCGGTCAAGTCCACTTCGACGAAAAACAATGTATATGCTCTTTTGAATTCACTAGTTAAAAGATTCTTTTCCTTCTGAAATTTTGTAGATGTTTTTTTTCTGGTTTGATGGCCGCAAACGTAGCAAAACAAATCAATTTTTTCACACTGCATACTGAAACTGTCAGTTGCCACTGTTGTGAACGAATTATGTTGTAGCACTTTATATAACTTTCACCGCGTCACTTTTTTCACTTTTGCGTGCTACCTAAACAGTGTTAAGAATCGTCTCTAGGAAGTTTATATGTTCTAGAAATTTGTTTATTGAGATCTTAGGTAAATTTTTGTAGTTGATTGTTTCCTTGAATTTTGAACGGTTTGCTACATATGGACCGGAACACGGGAAAAAAGGTAAAAAAAAATCGAATTTTTTTAAGTTTTTTGCGATTTTGATCTGGAAGGTGAAGTTTTTTGATTTTATATGTTCGCAATTTTTGTTCTTTATGACAAGAGGTACAACTTTGCCTCAGAGAGTAAATCGAAATTCTGAACGGTTTGCAAGGTATGAGCCCGAGAAAATGATCACTCTTTTGCGAAAATGATACCGAGGCCCCAAATCTTTGGCGCCCCATAAACAAAAAAGTACATGACTTTGGGAAAAATTGGGAGACACGGGTCTTTTTTTTTAGTCTTTTATCACGTAGTGGTGTCCGTATATGGTTATTTTTCCATGACTTAAAAAATTAACACACAGTGTTATAGTAACAATTTGCTGAAAACTAGAAAAATTTGCTTGATTCTAGAAAATAATTTTCTTAATACTAGAATGTTTTGGTTGATATTAGAAACTTATTTTTCTTGTTATAATGAATATCCTTCACCGAAGATGTACGATAACTGAACATAAAAAACTAAAATATACTAAATATTTGTATCTTATAGACGCTTACATGTTTCCAAGTAAAGTAACAAATAAGTCACTGCGCCTTCGAACCATGTCATAGTGGTTGCCGCACCATCTTAAACATGTTTTCATGTAAACATGTTGTGAATTATAAGCATATCAATATAAATTGAAGTGAGAAAAATTTGCTTAATTCAAGTATATAGTTTGCTGAAAACTTAAATGAACTTAATCAACTTAAAAGCTTTATTCTCTGCGATTGCTTAATTTAAGAAAATATTTTGTTGATTCAAATCTTGTTCCAGGTTCTAGAATCAAGTATATTTTTGTTTTTTGTTTTTTTTTTTCTTTGTCTTGTTCCAGGTTCTAGAATCAAGTATATTTTTGTTTTTTGTTTTTTTTTTTTTTTTGTCTTAAAGCAATCATTTTAGAAACAAATGCCCATTATAAATTTATTTTTCTTAACTTTTGTTTTTTATGCTCGATTTGAGCAAGTGAGGCTTAATTTATAATTTTCTTAGATCAAGCAAAATATTGCTTAATATTAGAATATTATTTCTCTCCGTGTATATTATCTTAAAGTATGTACATTGTACATACATTGACAAATGTAGTACAAGTACAAACGGCCGTAAAAATTAAAAAATAAAAAAAAATAAATAACTGGCCATTTCAGCCCTTGAAAGGACTTTGACCTAGCTTCTTATGATCAATTGTGTTGTACGTGTTATTAAGTTTGTACACAATTGACCGAAAAACGGACCTACATGCTTAACGCCGACTCCGAACGGCGATGAACGGAATGTTATTGTTCTCAAAAAGCTTTACATGGCATTTTGTTTACTCTTTGAGGTTTGCCATTGTCTGCAGAGAGATGGCGGCCGTACAGAAAAATTATTTTAATTCAAATAATTTTTCTGTCGCTGCTAGGGTTTGAACCTGGGTCTCCAGGTTCGTTGACATAGCGGCCACGCACTTTAACCAACTACGCCACGGCCGTAAAAATTATGTGTTTTTATTTTTGCGTTTGTGGTGACAAGCATTTTGGCGAAGTGGATCATCTGAAACAAAAAATGTCAATGGATATAGTTAAATAACAATAAAAATCAGTTTGATCGATGGACTTAAAAAAATATGAATTTTTCAGTTAATGGTTCGATTTTCACCAAAAACATCCTGTCGTTTTTTTTACTATAAAACGGCAAAACGAAATTGAAAAAAAAATTGAACGATTAAACACTACATTTTTATGTATTGAAAAAGCTCGGTTTTCGAGTATAAAACAAACGCGTTTGAAGTTTCATCTTTAGCCATCTACGGAACGGATTCTTCTCTTTAAACTTTCATATCTCATTCAATTTAGTTCGAATCGGCTTGAATTTTTAAGGACGTATTTGCATATAGATATACTTAAGAAATATGCACTAAAAATTGATGAAAACTCCAAGTTACTAGTGGGGGATGCCCCTTAAATGTATCCATATTTACAGAATTTGTAAAAAAAAGAACAAAAAAATCTTTTTTTGATCCTTAATAGCAAAATTGCGTGGCGTCCGTGGCGTAGTTGGTTAAAGTGCGTGGCCGCTATGTCAAAGAACCTTGGAGACCCGGGTTCGAATCCCAGCAGCGACAGAAAATTATTTGAATTAAAATAATTTTTCTGTACGGCCGCCACCTCTCTGCAGACAATGGCAAACCTCAGAGAGTAATCAAAATGCCATGTAAAGCTTCTTGAGAATAAGAACATTCCGTTCATCGCCGTTCGGAGTCGGCGTTAAGCATGTAGGTCCATTTCTCGGTCAATTGTGTACAAACTTAATAACACGCACAATACAATTGATCATAAGAAGCTAGGTCAAAGTCCTTTTAAGGGCTGAAATGGCCAGTTATTTATTTTTTTATTTTTTTTAATAGCAAAATTAAACTGAGAGGTTTGTTAACTTAAACGATTCACAAAAAATATTTAAACAAATAATGAACCCAGATCAATTACATATAAAGAGAAAATGGGAGGTACCTTAACTTAGGACAACATTTTCAAAATAGGAAAAGAGTTTATTTTTAATTTTTTTCTTATGTATTTCGTTGCGATATTTTCTTCAATATATTCCTTAAAACATAATATAAGCATAAAATTATTAGAAAAATGAGACATACCATTTTATGTTTTATTTATTTATTTATTTATTTATGGACTACATATTTAATATCTTACAGATTATTACAAAAATACCTACTTAATCAAACAGAATAAACAATTTTAAACAAAATTCACTTAAACTAAGATTAAAATTGAGAAATTGTGAAAAATAATTACATAAACGTATGCATCTAGCAATAAGTTCATTTAAAGCATAATTAGTTCTATGAACTCTATCATCGAACATCCGATTATTTCTTAAAGTTCTTATTGGAAGATGGAAAACGAATAGACTACAAATACTTTGACAATTTATTTTACCAGATAAAATATTATGGACAAATACTAAGGAAAAATATTGGCATCTATAACTTAACGACTGCAACCCTAGAAGCTTACGTCTAGCCTCATATGATGGAAGACCATCAGGCCAGTGCATTTTATTAAGTGCATATTTTGTAAAATGCTCTTGAATTTTCTCAATTGAATTAGAATGTTCAGCGGAAAATGGATCCCGAATAATTGATCTGTAATCAAGTATACTACGAACTAGAGAAACATACAAAGCTTTGCAAGTCAGGGTCCTTAAAACTCCGCGTATTTCTTTTTATAAAACCCAGCATAGTATAGGATTTAGAAACCAAATATTAGTTGTGAACTTTGAAACTAAAATTAATATCGAAAATCTTTGTTTTCTTGTTTGCGGACAAGATCACAATTATTAATTGATTAGTTAAAAGCAATTGCATCAATATGCTTCGTGTAAAAAATTACACAACATTTATTAATGTTCAAGTTCAAATTATTTCTCGAAAACCATTTACTAAAAATTTTTAAGTCATTCTATAACAACAAACAATCTGAAGTATTTGACATCCTTCGAAATAGTTTTACGTCATCGGTAAAAAGCAAACACTTAAAAACCTGGAATAAACTTGATAAATCACTAATAAAAATTAAAAACAATAAATAAGCCATCAACTAAAGCATTAACTATGTCTTTAGAAATTAAATTTAAATTCGTGCAAGTGGATCTGCCGGGTAGGAACCCATGTTGGACATTACTAATAGCTATATGAACCTGCTAATATACAGTGAAGGCCAAAAATATTCCCCACCTTAACCATTGAACTGACACCTTAACCTTAACTGAAATGCTTATAAAACTCTCAAAAGCAATTTGAAATAAAAAGTTATATTTTTATTTGAAAGCAAGGTTCATACTGTACTTAAATTTGAAACAAACCAATTTATTTTTTATGAGTTTTTAAAAAATTAATTTTTATACAAATTAACTTCAGTATTTTGTTGGCCAAAAGTATTAGCCACTTTAACATTTTCATTATGTTTAGAAGTTTATTTTACTAAAAAGTGATGGTAACTCGATTGATTGGAAGCTCTTTTACAATATATTCTCAAATTTGGCAACACTGTTATTAGTGCATAAAACAGTTATTTGTGCGCTTCTTTAAAACCAAACAGTTTATTACTTTGATAATGGGTCGCAAAGACAAAGAAACTACTCCAGAGGAGAGAAAAATAATTATAAATTTTTTCCGTGAAGGTAAATCAATGAAAGAGATAGGGAACACTGTTTCTAGAAGCCGTACAACGATTAGAGACATAATTAAAAGATTCAAAGACAGTGAAACGTATGAAAGCCTTGAACGTAGTAGACGTCCCAACAAACTATCCCCAAGGGATAAAAGGAAAATTCTAAAAATTGTTAAAGACGAACCAAAAACTAGTTCATCAAAAAACGCTGCACAGTTCAATGAAGGCGATCGACCAAATATTAGTGCTCGGTCAGTGCGTAGAACGCTAAATAGTGCCGGTTACAACGCAAGAATATGCAGAAAAAAGCCGCTCATTAGTAAAGTCAACCAAGCCAAAAGACTTGCATTCGCAAAGCAGTATGTAAATGAGTCAACAAACTTCTGGGACAAAATACTTTTTTCAGGCGAAAGTAAATTTAATATTTATCGGTCGGACGGACGAATTTTAGTACGGCGCAAAAAAGGAACTGAACTAGAACCTAAAAACCTACAGTACACAGTTAAACATGGTGGTGGTGGGTCATGGTGTGGGGTTGTATGGCCGCGGGTGGAGTCGGGGAGTTAGTTTTCATTGATGAAATGATGAAAAAGGAGTTGTACCTGAAGATTTTTAAAGAAAATTTAAAGAAAAGTGCCGAAAAACTGAATATAGCCAATGACTACTACTTCCAACAGGATAATGATCCGAGGTACACAGCGGAAATAGTGCGCTTATTGATACTTTACAATACTCCCTATACCCTGAAAACACCACCTCAATCACCGGATCTTAATCCGATAGAACACCTTTGGGATGAGCTAGATAAACGCGTGGGACAACATCACATTACCTAAAAAAATCAACTAAAACAAATTTCACTGGAGGAGTGGCAAAAAATAAACATAGAAGTAACAAAAAATTTAGTTTATGCCCAATAGATGCAAAGCTGTAATTAATCAAAAAGGGATTACCACAAAATAATTAATTTTTTACTTTTGAAGTCTTGTTAATGGCGAATAATTTGACCAATAAAATAATTAAGTTAATTTATTTAAAAATTTAATTTGTAAAAACTTATGGGAAAATAAATTTGGTTCTAACTTATTAAAGTACCGTTTATACCCTCCTTTCAAATAAAAATAAGAGCCTTGTTTTTCTTATTGTTTTTAATAACTTTATGATCATTTTATTTAGTAATGGGTAATGTGGCGAATAGTTTTGGCCATCACTGTAACTTGTTTTTGATAATGTGATCAAATGATAAAATAATTTTTGATGATTAAATAATTTTTATACTTATTTATTTATCTGCAAAAGTTAATTGCAAGTTTGTCGATATGTTTGAAGTAAATTTAAAAAATGTATATATTATTCGATGGAATAGCCACTCTCACGACTTTAAAACAAGTGTTTGCACCATGCATTAACCATTACAACGTTATATCCGTCAAGTTCAAAAAGCTAGCTTACATTAGAGTTGTCAACCCCGGTTTTGGGTTATTCGAGTTATAAATGCAATCGGGTCTATTATTAATTTTTTGAGTTTTTCCAGTTTCAGTTTGCTTGCTATCAACAATTTTGGCTTATTTCGAAAACTGGTTATTTTGAATCGCGTTATTCGGTACTTTCGAATATTTTTCGTTAATACTTAATAATATACCAACTCCATTAAAATTTATTTAAATGTATTCCATAAAAAGTGTTTCTTAATTTTCCGTATATGGGGACAATGTTTCATGAAAATTAAAACTTTTTAACAGTATTTTTGGAAAATATATATTGGGTTGGGGAAAAAGCATTCGAAGTTTTTTAATAAAAATAGAAAACATTTTTTTTTTATTCAGAAAACATTCAAATATTATATCATCAAAATATTGCCTTTTATTTACAACTTTCCATTTTTTTACTTTTTTATTTTTTTATTTTTATTTAAGAAAGAAATGTTCACAAACAAGACAGAGTCTTTTAAATGCAGTAAGAATATACACATAAAAATTAACAAATAACAAGTGATAAGCAACAAGCAAATAAGTAAAATTTAACTTAATATAATTACTAAAAGATCTAAACAAAATAATAAGCAATTTCTAAATCAAAATCGAGAAAAAAAAATCGAAAAGATCGAAACAATCAAGAATAACAACAAATGAATATTAAAAAAATCAGTTATGGTTTTAATAACAATTGCATTTTTATGAGAGATAGAAAGAGAATTAAGAACAAATAAACAATCATTATTGAATTTAGGTTTTAAAAAGATTTGCGTAGGATTAGAGAATCAGAGAGACTTAGAGAAATATTGGAAAATTACATGCTTACAGTTGCGTTTACTTGGGATACTTTTCTTCTGACATTTTTAGACTAGACCCATGATTCCTTTATTGTAGAATACCGGGACTTTATTCTTAGTGTTCTAAGCCGTTTAGTTTTCTAACCACGCGGATGGTTTCTCACCGATGAGAAAACTTTAAAAAACAACAAGTTCTTTGATTATAATTTGTTAATGCCTTAAATTGCAAGTTTCAACTTTCACAGTAAGCTCTCAAAATATTTTACTTGAACTTGAAAATATCACACAAGGTGCATCATAAGTAGATAAGAACTAAGTTACTAATGTTAAAGCGTTCTCTCTATCAAAATAAACTTCCGGGTAACTTTGTCCGCATATTAGCAGTAAAAGTAGGACCTTTGTAGCTTGAGTCGATCACAGTGAAAAGTCATGCAAGACTACTTATTAGTTGTTGTAGTGGCCAACGAAACAGTTTGTCTAGTCTGCTGAGTAATTTGCTCCATACAGAGCCTTTTTTGTTGTTGTTGTTGCTGGTTGTTGCCTTCTTTGTCTTCATGTTGTCTTGTTGTCAACATGCTTGACCTAAAGCTCAAATTTGTTTTCAATATAAAAAATTTACATATTCAAATTTAAAATTTTACTTTAACAATCAGTTAAAAGTTTTTTAAAAGAAGAAATTCTTGAATTTCCGCCAGACTATTTGTACTGGAGTTAAAAACCATGCTGATGCTATTCAAAAATCTTCAGTTACAATCTCAACTTTTTAAAATCACAGCCTGTGTCAGAGGAACTAATAAATTACATTTGTCTAACCAATAATAGTTATTAAATTAAGATTTTTTCATTTTGTAAATATCGTGAAAGATCAGCGAATAAAAATATATTTAATGAAAATAAAACTGACTCAAATAAACTGAGTGAGAGTGAAAACTTCAACTTCTAAATAAAATTTCTTTGCATGCATGCATAAAACTCTTGGCAGATGGAAAGTTTTTCCAATTCAATTGAAATGCTTGCAGGAAAAACTTGCCATGGTGACGAAAGTGTTAATTGTTGACGCCTTTGGCGCACAGCTGATAATGGGAAGCATTTGCAAGACGCAAGTTTCCCGAATGTTTGTTTAATTGCATCACAAAAAGGCTTCCTTGTGAAAATCTTATGAAATTTCTTGGAAAAATATGAACGGTGCAACGCCAACGACTCATTTTCAGCAGCAATAAAGTTTTGATGACGAATTCAAAGAGTTTTAAATTGAGACGGGGTCCATTGTCAACCAGCTTGTGTAGGTGGGTTATTTACAACACGGAGGACATGCTTTGTTCAGCTACGTTTGTTGTTGTGTTTGTCTTAAATCTACAGATTTAAGGAAAATATTCAACATATTGCCAATTATGTAAATTTTTAACTTCATATTTGTTGGATTTTAAGCGGTAATTAAAATGTTTCAATGCGATTATTGATAAATTAATAGCAGCAACAATGACAACAACAATGACCTAAGGAGTGAGCGGCTTGACCCAACGTCAATGGGATTAAATGTTAACCTTTTGATGCGATTTCCTAGCAATAACGTGGGGCAATAATCCTCATGCATCGCATATGACTGACTGGAATGAATTCAAGCATTTAACGAGTTTTAATTTCCCAGCGGTACATTGTTGTTTATTTCAGCAGCTACAGAGCTTAAAGTTAAGGCAACAGGTTTGAGTTGAATGTTCCACTCATAAGTACTTACAGTAGCAACCATTTTTTGTATTTTATTTTTTTTTTTTATTTATTTTTTTTTTCTTCCATGAAAATTCAAGTGTTGCTCGGTTAACCGTAGAGTGACAACCGATGCTGCGGCTTGCTTCTCTTACTAGTCACTCCAACAAATTGACCAGGTTGGTCTAGTGATAATTATAATCTTTTGGCTTGCGTCTACATGGATGAAGTTGAGCTTCAAATTTCCAATTAAAATGAAATTCTTCAAAGGAATGCCAGAGCATAAAACCGATTCGATTGAAAAAGCGTTTCATTACCAAAGCGGTACATGTGTGGAATCGGACTTACTGTTGCAGCTATCCTTGGACATTGCTGAAAGTTCAGAATGTCTTTTGTTCTATTATTTTGCTCTTTTTTCAAACCCTTTTCCTTGAATTTAAAAATGGAGGAAAAATGCTTGATTCGAGTTAAATAGCTTCCAAGAAACACTGGTCCACATCTGTGACATTTATGTGGTGTAGGTGTAATGTCTTTAACATAATTTACTTATTTTTGAAAAGAATTGGTATAAAATACAAAATAATTGATGACGTACGGGTTTTATGACGTAAGGGTACTACACAGAATCAGAAGAAATAAATCGAAAATTTGAGGACAAAGTCCCAAGACGTCCTGAAAAAGAAAACAATGGTGCCATTACCGTAAATCCTCTGTTTTATTTTTGAAGTACAATCTCTAAATAGAACGTATTAAAATTTTCAAACCGATATGTCATGGAGGACGATCCTTGCAAGGCAATGCGTGAGGGTTAAAGGGGCGATCTTCACATGGCAACGTGTCTGACTGCCTCAACCTGGTGAGGAAAGCATTATCCATGTCGAAATCGTATCGAAAATTATCGACTCAAACTACTCCTGGTGGTGTTCTCTAGAAATGGCAAACTGACAACCATTAGTTGGACGGCTAATCAGAGCGGAAGGCTACCTGCCTTTAAAGGGTTGTGCGTCGGGAAAGAATCCCACCATGTAAAAAAAAACATTTCAATGAAACAAATAAGAAAAAAGATAAGTATGATCCCCAAATCAAATGACGACTACTGCAAACGAAAAACTGACAATGATTAAAGGATATGCACTTGGAACGTCCGAACCCTTAATTGGGATGGTGCCTCTATCCAACTGATAGATATCTTAGAAAGACAAGGCACATATCACTGCAGTCCATGAAACACGATGGAAGGGTCAGAGTTGCTCACGGCTAGCATCTTGTAATATCTACTACAACGGCCATGCGGAGAAGCACGAATTTGGATGCGGATTCGTAGTTGGCAAGAGACTACGACATCATGTCCTGCGATTCACACCTGTGATCGAGCGACTTGCCATAATCCGTTTCAAGGCAAAATTTTTCAATGTAAGCTTGATATGTGTGCACGCTCCGAAAGAAGACAAAGACGATGAGACCAAAGACAGATTCTATGAGCGCCTTGAAGAGGTTTATGAGCGCAGCTCCCACCACGACATAAAAATCGTGCTTGGTGACTTCAACGCCAAGGTGCGAAAAGAAAATATCTTTGGCCAAACAGTTGGAGAGTTCAGCCTCCATGACATAGCTCGGCTTAAAAACAACAAAGCCGCAAGAGCCTATGGCTTACCTGCTGAGCTCTTCAAGAGTGGAGGCGAAGCTCTATTTAAATGCATACATGAGCTTCTATGTAGAATATTTGGAACCAAATGATTGGAACCTCAGTGTGCTCTGCCCAATCCACAAGAAAGACGATCCCACCATTTGTGCAAAGTACCGTGGGATAAGCCTTCTTAATATCGCATATATGGTCCTTTCGAGCGTATTATGTGAAAAACTGAAGCCCATCGTAAACCAGCTGATTGGACCTTTTAAGCGTTGCTTCAGACCTGGAAGATCCATCATAGACCAGATATTTATGCTCCGGCAAATCTTAGAGTAGACATTAGAAAAACAAATCAACACATACCATCTTTTTGTCGATTACAAAGCCAAATTCGATAGTCCAATAAGGAATCATCTATACTACACCATGTCTGAATTTGGTATTCCTGCAAAGCTCATCCGTCTTTGCAGAATGAGACTGAGCAACACCAGTAGCACAGTTAAGATCGGGAAGGATCTCACTCCTCCATTCGATACCAGACGAGGTTTCAGACAAGGTGATTCCTTATCGTACGACTTTTTCGACCTAATGATTGAGAAGATCATCCGAGCTGCTGATTTGAGACGCAGTGGCACGATATTCTACAAAAGTATTATGCCGCTGGCGTATGCTGATGATATCGATATCATTGGCCATAATATGCGCGAAGTCAGCGCAGCATTCTCCAGGTTAGCGAAAGAGTCGAGTCGAATGGGTCTTGCAGTGAACACAGATAATACGAAATATCTAATATCTTGGAAACCACGTCACTGTTGAAAACATCTCCTTAGAGGTTGTTAAGATCTTCGTCTACCTGGGATCCAGCATAAACTCTTTCAACGATGTCAGTATTGAGATAATACGAAGTATAACTGTCATCATGTGTTACTTTGGGCTGAGTAGGCAATTGAGAAGCACAGCCCTCTCTCGACGAACAAAACTCACGCTCTATAAGTCACTTATCATGCCCGTCCTATTATATGCAGCACAAACCTGGACGTTGAGCAGTTCTGATGAATAGACCTTGGGAACTTTCTAGTGAAAGATCCTTCGTAAGTAGTTCGGTCCAATCTGCGTCAATGGTGAGTACCGAATTCGATGGAACCACGAGCTGTATGAGCTGTACGCTGAAATCGACAAGGTTAAGAGCATTAAAAATGAGCGGCTCCGCTGGTTAGGTCATATTGAGCGAATGGAGAACGACGCTCTAGCGAAAAAAATATTTGATTCGGTGCCCGGTGGTGGTCAATGCAGAAGAGGACGTCCAGTAGGGCGTACCGAAAAATTAAGATCGTATTCTACGAGGTCTTAAAAGTTGCATTGAGTTGTCAAGATAATCCAAAAAAAAATTTAGGGAAAAAAGGATGTCTTCCTGGCCCGCAAAGACAAAGTTGTTTTTTGAGGAAACAGTCAAAAATAACGACCTTAAAATGCTTTGACATTTATAAAAAAAACTACGTATGTCTTAAAGCAAAAGTAAGTATAGGCTTAAACTAACAATATATTGCTTAACACGATGCCACTCACTATTTTTATCCACATTGTCCTATGTGAAGGATATTCGAACCCACTAATACCACCAAAATTTAGACTATTGGTTAACAATCAAAATTTCTGTGCTATATATCCTTCACACAGGACACTGTGGATAAAAATCGTGAGTGGCATCGTGTTAAGCAACATATTGTTGGTTTAAGCACATATTTTAGCTTTAAGACATACATAGTTTTTTTTTTTCAAAAGTAAAAGCATTTTAAGGTCGTTATTTTTGACTGTTTTTCTCAAAAAACAACTTTGTCCTTGCGGGACAGGAAGACATCCTTTTTTTCTTACATTTTTTTTTTTTGGATTATCTTGATAACCCCATGCAACTTTTGAGACCTTTTTGAATGTGAAATTAAAAAAAAAATTGTAACTCGATACGCCCTAACGTCCACATCTTTTCAGAAGAGGACGACCACCTGGTGTAAGCGCCAGATGTACAGCACTATTTAAAATGCCTGTCTGCTATCCCACGAACTTCCAGTCGATAAAAACCCAACATCATTTTGTGGGGTTTCTTAACCATTTCTGACGTGGTCTCCTTATTTGGAAGACAAAGGCGGTATTGGTCTTGACTGCTCGTACGGCCTCGTTTAAACTTTTCTACCCAATATTTTACTGCTGTAAACGAAGGAGCAGATTCCTCTAGAGTAGAATCTAGCTCCGCTTTGAAATTGGTTGGACTAAGGGCTTTTAAATAAAAATAAAGGGTGGTTAAATTTTAAGGACCGATGTTGATTTTGAATAAACACAAATTATTTAGGAAATTATTGGCATTTCTTTTTATTATTATAATATTTGTATAGTTCAATTATGTATATAACAAAATATCGGCCAAATGGCCGCCGCGACCTCGGCGGCACACCTCCATCCGATGGTCCAAATTGTCGATGACGCTGAGGCATAAGTGAGGTTTTGTGCCGTTAATGTGCCGAAATATCTCATCTTTTAGCTCATGAATTGTTGCTGGCTTATCGACGTACACATTTTCTTTCAAATAACCCCAAAAAAGAAGTCCAACGGTGTCAAATCACATGATCTTGGCGGCCAATTGACATCGCCACCACGTGAGATAATACGGCCATTGAATTTGTCGCGCAAAAGAGGGATTGTTTCGTTAGCTGTGTGGCAAGTGGCACCGTCCTGTTGAAACCACATATCGTCCACATCCATATCTTCCAATTCGGGCCATACAAAGTTCGTTATCATCTCACGATAGCGAACACCATTCACAGTAACTGCCTGACCGGCCTTATTTTGGAAAAAATACGGTCCGATGATGCCGCCAGCCCATAAACCGCACCAAACAGTCACTCTTTGTGGGTGCATTGGTTTTTCGACAATCACTCTTGGATTATCATTCGCCCAAATGCGGAAATTCTGCTTATTGACGAATCCACTGAGGTGAAAATGTGCCTCATCACTGAAGATGATTTTCTTCGAAAATTGATCATCCACTGTTGCCACTTCTTGCCACCTTTCTGACCATTGACGACGCTTGAAATGGTCAAAAGGCTTTAGTTCTTGAGTCAATTGTATCTTGTAAGCGTGTAAATGCAAGTCTTTATGCATAATGTTCATCAACGACGAACGTGAGAGGTGAAATTATTGGGCACGACGACGAGTTGAGGTGGACGGCTCTTCAGCCACACTATCGCGAACAGCAGAAATATTTTCTGCAGTACGAGCTATGCGAGCATGCACTGGTGTTTTCACATCTTCTACAGACCCGGTTTGTTCAAATTTTTGCCCGATTTTTCCGATTGTACGCACATTTGGACGATTAAATTGACCAAAAAACTCACGAAGTGCACGATATGCATTTGGATTTGAAAGCCCATTTTCGTAATAAGCCTAAATAACTTTAACGCATTGCTCGATTGTGTATCTTTCTTTAGTTCAAATTGAGTTAGTTTGAAATTGAGAAATGTCAAATGAAATGCAGAAAAAAACTTGACGTTTAGGTGTGGTTCACATTCAACATCGGCTCTTAAAATTTATCCACCCTTTACTCGTATTGTATCACATAACGAAGACAAATTTTTTCCATTTTTACAAATTCAATGAGAGCGTTTACTATTGAACAACGTAGCGTCATCAAAGTAAAATTAAGCTTTATAAGGTTGGTACTTTCTACCATAGTCATGCTTTTCAAACAACAACCGTCATCCATACGTCAGATCGGGTATTTCTGGGACTATCGTCGAATTTATCTAAATTATTCTTCTCATATTTTGTATCGTTTTTTATTTTTTATTTCTTGGTGGGATTCATATTTATTATTATTGTTTGTTCCTATATGAGTAATTTTTTAATTCATATTTTCGACATATTGTCAAAACAATTTTTATATCTTCTAAATTTTTAATGACTCTATTATTTGTTGAAATATATCTTAAAGATTTGATGATATTTGCTGTTATACACTCTATATATTGTATTGCCAGTTTATTCACAGGTTTATTGTGAAATGTAAATCATTAAAATCATAAATGACAATATTATTTGCAAATAAACTCTAATTTAAACAAAACATTGCATTTCCCAACACTTCCCAAAACATTGCAATTCCCTGACTTGGAATTTCGCCACCAATATGAGTATGTAAAATTTAATAAATTTTTTTTTATATAATTATATATTTGCTTATTAATGACTATTTTTATTGTTTTTTTTTTTTCAATAATCTTCGAAGTATAACTATTCTTGGAAGTGAATCTATGAATTTTTCGCCTTCGAATCTTTGAGTGCAAAAATATACAGGTTTTACCCCACAGCAGGTGGTAGTGTGTATGTGTGTGTTTTTGGGTGTGTGTGTATATATGCATAACTGTTTGTTAGTTAAAATATGAATTGCTATTTATTTATTTGATTATTAGTCGTAAATGAGTTGAAACTTACCTTTGTAATCTTTTGCTATTGTTGTTGTTGTTATGTTGTGAATTGCAAAAACAACTAACAAAACAGACATGAATTTGAATGAACAACAAGACAACAAGACAATAAGACAACGAAAAAAAAAAACGAATTGCAACAATTTGCAAATTCGGGGTTGAAAAGCTAGACATATGCGTGGTTACTCAAGCAAATTGACAGCATTGTGCAAATTTCCTACTGGGGTAACACCGATGGAGTGCTGAGCTTGCGCAATGGGGGATGACTGTTACGTAAACGGTTCAACGTAGCAAACAGATTTGCGAGTAAACGAACAATGCTGCCACAGGTTGATTGGGGGTATCGAATACACGCACACACACACATACACAAAAAAACACACACCAAAGCAGACAAACGCCCATAGCAGATTTCAACCAACGCACAAAGTGTCGCAAGGAGTGACAAGGACAAAATGCTGTGCCATGCTTTGCGTTGGTGTGAGTGAGCATTTAATATGTATGCGTGACTGTGCTTTCGAGCCTGTGGAAACAACTAACGAGCCGCTAAACCGTTACTTAGCTCCATTAATCATTAGACTAGAAGTGTTGCACTTGTTGCATCCGCGCGTACGCACGGAAGTGATTAAAAAGGATTCTCGTGATCGTCTACTGACCGGAAGTTAAACCAGTTTGAATAACGACACACAAATTAAATGAAATTAAACCAAAATTATTTCTTAAAAAGCTTTCGATAAACTAATTGAGTCATTTATTCCAATAAAGGAAAGTGTGGATTTGTGCGCGACAAAATGTTGAGTGTCATCGAAAATATTGAGTTATTAAATAAAGTTAACATAACCTAAGAATTTCACAAAAGTGAAAAAAAGTGCGTTAAAAGAAAATCCGACACAGCAGCTGTTGATATTGCTGCAGATATCGTTGAAAATATCGGAAATTAAAGGAAATTGTGTTTCATATTTGTGATATTTTCCTTGGTGTTTCATTCAAACCAATTTGTTGGAGTGGAATTTGGTTTTTTTTTTTGAAGTTTTAAACTTTGCTGATTTCATCAAAAAATCTCACATTGGATTACTTTTTCAACAGTCCGAAGATGGAGGATGAGAGCGACGATAAGGATGATACAAAAAGGTGAGTTGCTTGCTTTTCCCCTCTGACCCTCAGATAGGAAAAAAATTATTCATGTATGCATATTTCTCAAGAAACAATATGGCAGCATTTGAGTCATCAAGAAAATTTTTTTACATTTTTTTTACCCTTAAAAATTCTTACCTATGACGTCCATGCGTGCGAAATAAATTGATTTTTGTAAATGTTTGTAAGTATTTCTTGAGAAATACCTGTATTTAATTGAAATAACTGTATCTGAAGCTTATAACATCTAGGCAAGAACATTTTTTTTCAAACAAACTTAGAAAAAAATTATCCAAAAATATATCGTGCTACGATTATTTCTTGTAATATATGTCTTATGTAATAAATTTGTGTTAGAAGTTTAAGAATTTGATGCCGCAAATAAAAGCACTATTATGCAATATACAGACATTCCGTGATTTCAAAAATGTTCATCATGTTGCTTTAAAAGACTCACGTAGATTGTATCTAAGTATCTATCCTCGAGATATAAAAGAAATAATTTACGAATTTCCCTGAGTTACACCCACATCATCAACATAGCTTGACCTCATCTTTTCCATTCTTACATGGATTAATCAATTTGAAATCCTAAAACCCAGAAATAATTCAAAAGTTGCAATTTTAAGGGTACCAGAAGCCAAAATCAGTAAACTTGGTAAATATTTCCCCAAAAAAGTATGGGTTTCCCCTCAGGAATAAAAATGACTAACTTTGGATATAGATATATGTATATTTTTCTAATAACAAAATAGTTTTTAACCTACTTTGGAGTTGACCTTTCTACAAGCTCAACTAATGATACAAAAACTATATCTTGAGCATTTATATTGCTTTCATGGTTAGAGTAAAAATTTATAAGAGAAATTAGTTCCGTAGAATCGAATATATTCGCCTGAATTGGTGTTAATATACGATATCTGTAGATATCCTTCGTTTATTTAATACTTTTACTTAATTTTGAGTAATTTGAAGCGTAAACCCCATATTCGATCAACATGCACATTGTCACTTGGGGACCAAACTTGGCTTGCGTTCTCCAATTGGGGACGTACTATTGCATACTACAACGTGGTAGTTGTTCTCATGCTATTGAGTTTTTTTTTTTTTTCTATCCAGGGCATCCACACAATTTTAAGCAGTATCTAAATTTGGTTATAAAAAAGAGTTGGTTGTGTTGTACATATCCGTAGGTTTTGACGTGACAGTGTTTTTTATCCTTTTCCTTATTCTTGTCCGTACCCTTTCCCTTGTTCCCAAATAATTTCCCTACTTCATGCTCAAAGTCTTGCTTTAATCCATGACCGAATACATGACTTAATCCTTGTCTGAATCCCATTCCTAGTATGGAAAGGTGTGTTTTAGGGGTGTCTTAATCTTTGTCCTAATCCATATCTTATTAGTTCTTGTCATAGTCCTTTTCCGGTTTCATTGTGTTTATTTGTTTTTTGTCACCACTGTTGATATTGTGGTCACTAGACCACTGTTGTTTTATTTTTATCATGCGCCCAAAGACCACACCTTCACTTTCATTCCATAAAATTTACCGTTGCGCCAGTAGTCACATAGTTAAAATTCCACGCAATGTCTTTTCATTGTTGTATCTTTTTTAATTGCATTATGTGGTTGCCACCCTGAAATCATGACGACAAGAATTTCATTTATATTTTAACTGTGAGGCTTAATAGCAGATCTATGCTAGTAAGCCTAGATCTGCTATTAAGCCTAGATTATTACTCCTGAGAGAGTAATAATTCCATGCAACGATATTACATTTCTGTTACATAAGCTGCTATCTTCACGACCTGACAACGTCAGACCTTTTATTTTTGTCGTAAAGCCAAGTATAAATCTTTCATTTCCCTTTTGAAACCTTTATCGTAGCTTATACATACACTCACCGAGTCATAATTCAATGCAACGCTGTTGCATGAATATTGTATTATCGATCTTTGAGCGGCTCTCATTGTGTCCCCATATACGTCAGAAATTTTTCGTCTAGTTTAGTTGTGAGGGGTTAGAGCAGGCGTATTATATCTTTTATCCTAGCACTAATACTTAGCGAGAAATAATTCCATGTAACAAATTTTCAGTTGCGTTGATTAAGCAGCTCCCATCCCATCCAATGACGTTTTGAATTCTTTTTCATTTTCATAATGAAGTCAAATAATAAACCTAGTACCATTATTTTAATCATAGTACTTATATTCAATGAGTAACAATTCAATGCAACGCCGATGCTTTTTGAAAAAATTAATTTTTCAACTTTTTTGGGAACCCGCGCGGTAAAACGTAACTTCGTCATGTGAAAAAAAATAAAGTATTATATTATTTTTTCACAAAAATGTCATAGTGCGGCATGTACTGGATTTTACACAAAAAAAAAAAAAACATTGACCATGACTTTGTCCGAACTTTTCATGATCAAATTACAGTGTGTGTGTGTTATTAAATGTTTGCACACAAATGAGCGAGAACTGGAGCTACTAGTTTTAAGTCGACTCCGAACTGCTGTAACGTTTTTAAGAAGCTTTACATGTCATAATTACTCTCTGAGATTTGATATTTTCTGTAGAGAGCGATCAGAAAAATGAATTTAATTGAAACAATTTTCTGTGTCAGCTGGGTTTGAACCAGGCCTCAACTTGAATGGCAACCATAAGATTAAATTAAGCTAGTAGTAGTTGTAGATATAATAATGCTTAACGCATTGCAGTCATTTTGGCGTATCGAATTTTCACAAAAGTTTGAGGATAATTTAAGGATATTACTTACGAATCTATCCACTAATTCACTTATCTCTATCACATCTAGTTCCACCACAATCTAGGCTCAAAATCGAAAAAAGGGTACTTAGACAGATATAATATGTCTTTAGCAAAAGATTTGTCTTGGTATCCTGCCTCTATCTTTCTGGTGTTCCGGCCTAATTTTCAAGGATATTTCTGGAATTTTTTATTATAATAAAGTAAAATTCAGTAATTTCAATTTTTTACATGTTTTTGTTGACATCTTTAACTTAAAAAAAAATTGGGGTTTATTTTATGATGATACATTTTTAGTGTTTTCCCGCCCAAAGTGGACATCTAAAAAAAAAGGTGTTTGGCTGGCCCGATTGATTACGTCATTTAAAGTCATCTGAAACAAAAAGTTTAAAAAGGTTATTGTTCTGTAGACTTTTATAAGAAAAAAAAAAATTTATAAGAAAAAGAAGTTTTGGAGAATCGAATACACCGGTGATGAGTTGGTGCAAATAGACGATATCTGCAGACTTCCTTCGCTCACTCAATGATTGCATTTTTAAAAGTTTTAAGCGATCCTCGTAAGGAGGAAGGTTAAAAGTGTCAAATGCACTTAAGCCCCTTAGGGCAAACCGTTCAAAGCATTTTTGGATTCTCTCTATTCTATCAACATGCACATTGTAACTTGGAGACCAAACTTGACTTGCGTACTCCAAATGAGGACGCACTATTGCATAATACAACGTTGTAGTCGTAATCATGCTATTGAATTCTTTGGCCCAGGGTTTTATAAATCCAAGCATAGAAGATGCTTTTGTACAAATGTTATCAATATGAATGCTAAAGGAAAGCTTAGAATCCATATATATTCCCAGATCTTTAACGACATCCACACGACATAAAGCAGTATCTTTTATTTTATAATCAAAAACTAAATTATTCCTTTTTCGCGAAAAGGTCATAGTTTGGCATTTTTCTGGATTAAGAAACATATTATTTTTAGAACACCAAACTTCAAAAGATTTCAGATCGGACTGGAGTAGGGCTGAATTGTCTTGAGAATTTATTTTTCTGTATATTTTCATATCCACGTGGCGTCCGTGGCGTAGTTGGTTAAAGTGCGTGGCCGCTATGTCAAAAAACTTTGGAAACCCAGGTTCGAAACCCAGCAGCGACAGAAAATTATTTGAATTAAAATAATTTTTCTGTACGGCCGCCACCTCTCTGCAGACAATGGCAAACCTCAGAGAGTAATCAAAATGCCATGTAAAGCTTCTTGAGAACGAGAACTTTCCGTTCATCGCCGTTCGGAGTCGGCGTTAAGCATGTAGGTCCGGTTCTCGGTCAATTGTGTACAAACTTAATAACACGCACAACACAATTGATCATAAGAAGCTAGGTCAAAGTCCTTTCAAGGGCTGAAATGGCCAGTTATTTATTTATTTATTATATTTTCATATCATCCGCATAAATAAGCAGATGAGAGTTTTTATTGATATGGGTCACATCATTAATGGCTAAAATAAACAGAAGTGGACCTAGGTGACTTCCTTGAAGAACACCATATAACGCAATAAACTCAGCAGACAAAACCCCTCGGAATCGTATTTGATAAGATCGGTCTGTCAAATACGATTTAATCCAGTTTACAAAATATTGTGGAAATCCAATGGACTTAAGTTTAAATAGAATTAGATTGTGTGGTAACTTATCAAATGCTTTGCTAAAGTCAGTGTAGATACAGTCGACCTGGCAACCAGTTTCAATGGTGTTTAAGCAAAACGTTGTAAAATCGAGTATATTAGCTACCGTAGATCTGCCATTAACAAAATCATGCTGACGAGATGTTATGACTTCACGGCAGTTAATTTTTACCCGATCATACACGATTCGCTCAAAAAGTTTTGGAATCGATGATAGTTTAGCAATGGGCCTGTAATTAATAACATCATTCCTGCAACCTTTTTTAGTAAATAAATAATAATGTACTAATAAATGATTTTTTCCAAAACAGTGGAAAATAACTTTCGTTTATAGATTTATTAAATAACAAAGAAAGTGGTTGACACAAACTTGAACCGCAATGAGTTAACACTGCGGCAGGAATTCCATCAGGTCCAGCGCTAAAATCTTCATCGATCGAACTAATATATTTTAAAATATCCTCTGAGGTAAAGGATAAAGAATCCAAAGAAACTCTGGGTGTAGAATTCATATATTCAAAATACCCCTCATCAGGATCAAAAGAATCCGAACAAAATGACTCTTTAAAAAGATTTGCAAATAAACTACAAATAAAGACGGGATCGTCAGTAATTCCATCAACAGTTTTGAATGATGAAGGGAATCCACTGGATTTCTTCTTTGTATTTATGAATCCCCAAAACTTCCTTGGATCAGACAATATTCTCAGCTTTATATTGTCTAAATATTCATTATATAATGCAGCTGAGCTATTTTGAAATTCCAGAAACAAACGTTTGTAGGTTTCCAGGTCATTTGAGTCTAAACTACAGACATATTTCTTCCATGCCCTATTCCTATTGTTGCGAAGAGTTTTTAAATCCTTTGTGTACCAAGGGTACGCACAGTTTTTCGCAAATTTGAGGCTATATGGTTCGGACTGAGAGAACACTGTAAAGAGCTCCGTATAAAAAAAATGTATGGAATCATCAAGGTTATTTCCATTTAAGTACTCTAAAATAACATTTAGTTTGTTATGAAGTAAATGATTCAACTTCAAAAAGTCAGCTTTTTTAAAATTGAATTCATAAACCTTATCGATTGAATTCGAATTAACTATGCTCTCTGTGTCCGATTTATACCAAATGCTCAATGGTGTGTAGTGTACTCATAAAGTCACTATTACTCCCCAATACTTTTTCATAAAAAACCTTGTACTTGAAAATCATAATTTCCGATAAGCATTTTTCATGCTTACCTTAATACTTTTCATCCCCTTCAGCTTGCGCCGCTAGTCTAATTTAACATAACCCAATGCTTGGCACAAGCGTATACAACAACAACAACAACATCAACAATAAAATTATGAGTGCATTGCCCAAGAAGAATATTATGTTACAATAGTGCTAACGACACATTTTAATTCAAGGCCAAAATAAATGCACTTGTTGTTGTTGGTGTTTTGGATTAAAAATTTAAATTGTTAATATATAGAATATGTAAATATGTAAATAATTATGTGATCGACCAAAAATGAAATTAATTGGCGATCGATGTTAAAGACAAAATTTAAGGGAGGAGTTTAGAAAATACTGGCACAATATTTTTAAGAAAAATAGTGGTAAAAATTGTATATAAACTTTGATTTTTCAAAAATAAAGACAGATGTTAAGAAATAGCCTATGTGGCTGTAAACCAAAATATCTCACTCTTTTAATTAGCCTTTGCGGCTTCTCACAAGATAAAGCCTTGCGGCTGAATAAAAAAAGGCGTGTGCGCCTCTAATACACAAGACCCAGGCATTATACACAAACAGTTCAAGATACTTACATTACTTGTCGACCATACACCTAAGTACACTACTGTTTCCAATAACACTACATGGCGATCCTGCACCTGTCGATCCTGCACCTGTCGATCCTGCACCTGTCGATCCTGCGAACATTTGATTTTTAAAAAAAACTTCTCCAATCCCGCAAACATTCTCTATTAATCAAAAACTTCTCCGATCCAAAAAAAAAAAAATTAATAAATGGAAGACCATAAACAACCACTAAACAGTTTATATCACCACATATAAACTGTTGAAATTGTTGAACTGACTTAAAATCCACGATAGATAATAAAATAAATTAAATCGACAATAAAACAAAAAAAAAATGTACTGCTTCGTTTGTGAAAAGAAAATTTCGAAATCACAAATAGTAACACATTTAAGGACACACAAGAAAATCTTCAAATCCATGGAAAAAACCATGCGAAAGATATACAGGAAAGAAAAGACCAAATAAGCCAAATAAATCAAAATACATGTTTCCAATACCACCAGACGCAGCTTGGTACCTCACGATGCTAGACAACAAAAACAATGATAAAATTATAATCACTGAAAACATACAAAATAATGTGGGATCAGCAGTCACTACATCAGATGTAAGGCGTATATCAGCAACAGCAATTATAACAATAATCATTGTAATTCTAATTATTTATATACTTTATAAGATTAGCAATTACTATAAGAAGTATGTCCTAAAACACATAAATAGAATACAAAATGTCTAAATAAATATATATATAAAAAAAAAAAAAAAAAAAAAAAAAAAATTTCCATCAAATGCAAATTTTAACTGACCTTTTTAAACAAATAAGGACAATAAAAATTAACATAAAGAAGACTACAAATAGAACATACACAACGAAAACAATAGAAAATAAGTTAGAGGAAATAAATAGGTATAAAAATGAATTTGACGAACACAAACAGACACTAAGAACAAACCACGAACTACTAACACTAACGGAAGAGTTCTATATATTAGTAAAAGAATCACGATTACTACTTAAACAAATGCTAGACAAACAAGACACTAACAAGCCGACAAATTTAACGAATAAAGAACCCAAAATGGCATATCTGTAACTATTACAGACGATTTATAAAAGACTTCGCGACAATTGCACAATGTTTAAACAAACTGATGAAGAAAAATCAACCGTTCAAATGGACTGAACAATGCCAATCTGCTTTTGAAACGCTTAAGCAAAAATTAATAGAACCTCCAGTATTACAATATCCGGATTTTACAAAACCTTTTATTGTAACAACTGATGCTTCGAATTTTGCATTAGGAGCGATTCTATCACAGGGCGAAATTGGACATGACTTGCCTATATCTTACGCAAGTAAAACCTTGCAAAAGCATGATATTAATAAACCAGTAATTGAAAAAGAATTACTTGCTATTCACTGGGGAATAAACTTCTTTAAACCCTACTTATATGGAAGGAAATTTATCGTCGTGACAGACCATCGACCTTTAGTCTCATTATTCAGTCACAAAAACCCATCATCAAAAATGACGAGAATAAGATTGGATCTTTCAGATTATGACTTTGAAATCAAATTCAAGCAAGGAAAGATCAACACCAACGCCGACGCGCTATCAAGAATACAAATAAATTCGGAAATTTTAATAAATATGATACCCTCAGAAGAGGACAAAACAAAAAGTAAAGCATTGGTTATAACAAGGGGAATTAAAAAGAAGCTAGCAAATGAAAATGAACAAGATACCTGCACATCTCAGAACGAGTCTGATCAACTTTTCATATGGGATTGCACATCTATTACTGACGTCAGAAATATAAAACGATTAAAGTTCATTAAAAGCGAAAAAAATTATACACGTGTTGAAATTATAGATGATATCGTACAAGTACGATGTGGTGACAATCCAACGAATCTAGATTCGACTTTGGAGAAACTATCATCTCTTATGAATAAAAAGAATATAAAAGAACTAGCGCTAGAAGTAAATGATGCTATATTTGAAATAATTGATAAAAATGAACTAAAAAGAAAATTTAATAAGCTGCAGCAGAAGAGAACATCAAAGTGTAATAAAACTCTTAATATATTGATATATGTAACCCCGAAGAAAATAACAAGTAAAACCATGCAACATACACTGATAAAAGAATTCCATGATTCACCCCAGGGAGGACACCTAGGAATCAGAAAAACAGTACTAAAATTAAAACAGCGCTATACTTGAAAAAACATGCGGCAAATGGTTAAGAATTACGTAAATAAATGTGAAAAATGTGCTCGTAATAAACACACGAGACACATAAAAGAAAATATGACCATAACAGACACACCAAATACGAGTTTCCAAACAATATCTATTGACACAGTAGGTCCACTCAAGATATCAAACGGATACCGGTACATACTTACGATGCAGTGCGAACTCACAAAATTCGTAATTGCACACCCCATCGAGAACAAAGACGCAAAATCAGTTGCACAAGCATTAGTCGAACAGTTAATCTTAAAATTTGGTTTATTCAAAAAATTGAAATCTAACCGTGGAACGGAATTTACGAACGAGTTAATGAGAAACATATGCGAACTACTAAAAATAGAACAAGTATTTTCAACCCCCTACCATCACGAGACACTTGGTGCACTTGAGAAAAATCATAGAACACTTAACGAATACCTTTTGTCTTTTGCCGATGATTTCGAATGGGACAAATGGATACCTTATTACACTTTCGCATACAATTCCACACCACATGTAGACAATTCTTACACACCTTTTGAACTAATTTTTGGTAAATTACCATCCCTTCCTAGTGATTTATTCTGTGACAAAACAAAACACTACAATTTAGAAGACTATAAAAACGAACTACAAATAAGATTAAAGACTGCATTAGACAAAGCTAGAAAACTGATAAATATTGTAAAAAACAAAAGAAAATTACAATACGACAAAACTACAATGGTATCAAATTTTGATGTAGGAGACCTAGTTTTAGTGAAATTGGAAAACAGAAAAAAGAGTCAAAGTCCATACCATGGACCTTACAAAATAATAAGTAGAGACGGAGTAAACTCCATAATAGAAATAAATAACAAACATAAAAAATTCCATAACAATATTTTAAAAAAGTATGTAAGCGTATAATTAAACATAAATGTTACAAATTACTAGTACATAAACCAAAAAAAAAAAAAAAAAAAAACAAAAAAAAAAAAGAATTTTAAATTACGAAATATTTTCTTTATTAAATGTACTCGTAAAATTCAAATATTTTTAAATTATTAAAACATTAAAATTATTATATAAACATTTAAAATTACAAAGAAGTATAATTATAGCAATATACTTAACAATAAAGATAATAATGTATCATTTTTCGTTAAATTTTTGTAAAATAAGTTTTGAATGTATATACATATAGTAATATATTTAATTATAAAGAAAATATAGCATTATTTTTCGATAAATTATTGTTAAATAAATTTTGAACGTATAAATAGAATACAGTAATATACCTTATAATACAGATAAAAATATAATATTATACATTAATCACTACAATACAAATTATATGTACATACACTTTAATTTAACATAAATAAGTTCATTAATTATTGCCAGAACTCCACCGTCTTAAAAATTGTACTTCAAAAAGTAAATTTTCGCTTAAGGGTAAGGGTGTAGTGTACTCATAAAGTCACTATTACTCCCCAATACTTTTTCATAAAAAACCTTGTACTTGAAAATCATAATTTCCGATAAGCATTTTTCATGCTTACCTTAATACTTTTCATCCCCTTCAGCTTGCGCCGCTAGTCTAATTTAACATAACCCAATGCTTGGCACAAGCGTATACAACAACAACAACAACATCAACAATAAAATTATGAGTGCATTGCCCAAGAAGAATATTATGTTACAATAGTGCTAACGACACATTTTAATTCAAGGCCAAAATAAATGCACTTGTTGTTGTTGGTGTTTTGGATTAAAAATTTAAATTGTTAATATATAGAATATGTAAATATGTAAATAATTATGTGATCGACCAAAAATGAAATTAATTGGCGATCGATGTTAAAGACAAAATTTAAGGGAGGAGTTTAGAAAATACTGGCACAATATTTTTAAGAAAAATAGTGGTAAAAATTGTATATAAACTTTGATTTTTCAAAAATAAAGACAGATGTTAAGAAATAGCCTATGTGGCTGTAAACCAAAATATCTCACTCTTTTAATTAGCCTTTGCGGCTTCTCACAAGATAAAGCCTTGCGGCTGAATAAAAAAAGGCGTGTGCGCCTCTAATACACAAGACCCAGGCATTATACACAAACAGTTCAAGATACTTACATTACTTGTCGACCATACACCTAAGTACACTACTGTTTCCAATAACACTACATGGCGATCCTGCACCTTTCTACCCTAACCTAATTACACTACAGGTGGATGGTATTCATCAACATTAGTCAGAGCATGAAAGGCCCTCTTAACAATTACATTGTTGCTGTCTGTAGTTAAGACCAGGTCAAGAAGTCTTTCAAGACTATTATAAATACAACTAACTTGTTGTAAGTCAGAACATATATTGTCCACAAATATATGCTCTTGGCGAGTCTTCGAATTTGATGCACAAAAATATGTATCATCGTCGGAAGAATGCCATTTTAAGTCAGGCAGATTGAAATCGCCCAACAGTAAAATGTCGTCATTAACGTCAAGAAGATTTATTATATATTCTATGCAATCCGCAAGGCTTGCATAGACTTCTGCACTGCTCTTTGGGGGAACATATGCATTAATAACATATACATTGGAATTACAATGTAACACCTTAACGCATAAAAGTTCGATATTAGAAGAGCAGGGAATATCAATTAAGGAACTGACAAATTAATTCCTTACAGCTAAAAAGACACCACAACCAACAGCAGAAATATTGTCAGTGTGTCTGTCCCTTCTAAAAACTTGAAAACTATTGTCAAGCCGTTCCAAGTCAATAATGCTTCCGTTCAGCCATGTTTCAGTTAACGCGATAATATTCTCAGAGAAATTCTGAGACGCCAAAAATATGTATGTCGCGTGTTTTAGAACGTAATACCCTTACATTTTGATAGTAAAGGGATAATCTATTTTTGTTTTTTTGTGTCCCACATATCCCACTATGTCCCACTATCGGCCCACATTTTGGAGTTAAGAACAGATGCAAACTCTTCAGCTGCAACCGTTAGAATAAAGGAGGCATGGGAAGGCTTGCTGCCAATTTTTTTGCATGAACAGAATGCATTCTGACTAAATAAAATATTTTGTTTGACAAACGTTGTTGTGTCGGACTGAAGACGTGAAATTAATAAGAGTTTTCGCCTCGACACTGCCCTTAAATTAATTATTGGGTTCTTGGGCTCAGTTGAAATCACATTTGGACTATTAGCCAATGGAGGAGTATAAGAAGGAGGTGAAGAAATAATTGTATCATTGTTTATTAAAGGCATAGCTGAGGGCTGCTTAGCCTGAGGAGGGTTTGAAGACGTCATACGACGCTTATTATTTTTATTTTTATTTTTATTCTTCCTCTTCTTTTTAGAAATATACTGGTCTTCTTCAGACTGAATGTATTTTTATAAAAAAAAAAAAAAAATAAATAACAAAATGACGGTCAAATATTTTTATAAAATCGATTTTTTTTAACAAGTTTCTTTAAAGAAAAAGTTATGTTATTGTATATGCCTGATTCGTACAATAAACCTTCAGTTTCTTGATGGGCTTTCATTAAATTTATACTGTAGCCATATATTAGATATAAACAAAAGGACTATTTTTGTAGGCATATAAATTTTAAACAAGTTTTTAATTGGATGAAGTTAACTCGTATGGTTTACGGTTGCTTCAATTAGCAATTCGAAATGTAAATTGGAAGTTGGCTGTGTCATAGACACAACCATAGGTTTGTGGTATCACATCTTGTCCTTATTCTTACCCCTACCCTCTTGTTCCCAAACTTGACCTCATAATTTTTTTTATTTTTATATTTGTCCTAACACTTGTGTTACTCTTTGTCCAAATTCTTGTTTTTATTTCATGTTCCTAATCCTGAACTTATCCTTGTTCGAATCCCTTTCATAATACTCGTGCCACTACTTGTCCCAGTTTTTGTCCCAATTTTTCTCCTAAACATTATCCAGATACTTGTTCCATTCGTCGCCCCAATCCTTGTCTTAATCATTTTCCTAATATTGTCCTAAATCTTGTACTAAGTGTGTCTCAATCTTTTTCCCCCAAACTTTTTCCAAATCGTTTTCTCAATCTTTGAAATCTCTAAATTCTTGTCCTAGTTATTTACTACAAACATGTCCAAACCTTTGTTCAAATTTTTGTCCTACTACATATCTTATTCCTGGTCGCAATCTTTTTTCAAATTCTTTTCCTTTTCCTTTTTCTAATCCTGAACTTGTTCAAGTATTTGGCCTATTTTATTTTGATTTTCGTTAAATTTTTTTTTTTTGTCAGTTTTGAAGATAATTTATTTTTCCTCATTTCATTTACATTTTTTTTTTCAATTTTTTATTTTTTTATTGATGTTTTAATTTTATTCATTTTCATTTCCTTTGGTTTTGCTTTTGCGCTATCAAAAAAATCTATACAACGACGTTATATGTTCTAACATATAACTCATGATGCCATTAAATGAAATGTCACCTTTACTGTCATTTCATAATATCTAGCGAAGCACCAATAGATGCAGAGTTATAATTCCATGCAACACTTTTCCACTATTGTTCTATTTTCACCACTTTGTATTATATTGCCTCTGTGTGTCAAGGCGACAACTATTTTTTTTTTTTATTTTCCTTACTAGGCTAAAGCACGATACTTTGCTGTCTTTAAAGAAAATTTAACGTAGCGCTTTTACTCAGCATGAAATAATTCCATGAAACAATATTGCATTTTTGTTGCACAAGCTGCTAACTCCGCGACCTGACAAAGTCCCAAGGCCAAGTTCATATATTTGATATTCGTTTAATAATATGAGCGTAACGCATAAAATTTAATAATGCGCGTAAAGGATATACTTACCGAGTAATAATTCCATGCAACGTTGTTGCATGAATGTTTGCATTTTCAAACTTGGAGCAGTTCTCTTCGCAGACTCATGATGTCATGAATTTTTTGTTTATGATATATTATACATATATCATAAAGTCAACGAATTGACCTTAACTGCCATACCAGCATTTTCCTCTTAGCACATATACTAGACACAGTTTCATGCAACGCCAATAGATATTGGAAAAATCCTTTTTTTTTTCTTTTTTTTGGAAACCTGCGAGATAAAACGTAACGTCAAAAAAAGTTATAGTGGACTAACTGCCGGTTGTTTAATAAATAAAGAAAATAAATAAATGACTACTAAAAATTTAATTAAAGTTCTACTATCTTTTTTGACCCGCCTTGAACACCAGAGGGCGCTGTAGTACAAATTTTTTACAAAACCGCCTAAAACTCAAAAACGGCTCATGCGATTCGAATGAAAATTGAAATATAGTGGTTTTTATGATCCATCCATCCATTATCCACCTTGGACACCAAAAGCGCTGTAGTGCAAATTTTTGACCAAATTGCCTAAAATTACAATATGTCTACAATAGGCATATTTTTTTTTTGTTTTTTTAGGTTACATGCCATATGCAAATTAAAAATATAAAATTTTTCTTAAATTTCGTAAAATTAAGAAAATTTCCGTTATTTTGATATCAAAAACACTTACATTTATTCAATACTGCTAAAATTTTGATAACAATGAAATTTTAGAAGTGAGATCTTTCCCTTAGCAAAACCAGTGTACAAGATTTGTTAAAAAAAGATTTTTCGTTTAACTAACATACATGACACCAAAAACATGAACATATCTAGAAAACTATGAAAATTTGAGTACAACGAATATTTAATACAACATCGTTGCTCAGAAATGAGAAAAAACAATCAGAAATTAAATTTTGTGACTTTCGATTCAAATATCTGATTTTATACATTTTTTTGATTTTTTTTTTTTGTCTTTTGTCTTAAAAACCTTACAAAAAACCTACCTTATTGCAAAAATACCTTTAGTTGAGTATATAGGTGTATTTTAAATATTATTTTCAAAAAGATCTGAAATATTGGAGTTTTCCAAAAAAAAGGGACAAACATTGTTTTTATTCTATAAATAATTTAAATTAAATTTAAAATTTAAATTTAAAATTAAATGCAAATTTTCAACTCTTTTTCAGAAGCTATAACCAGGGATCGTAACTGTTGACTTTTTTCAAAAAAGTTAATAAATAGTAGTTATTGTTGTTTTTTTTTGTTTTTTATTTATTATATTTTTTTTTTTTGTTTTTTTTTTATTTTTTTTTTTTATTTGTTTTTCATTCGGATTTCGGATTTTTTCAAATAACTTCGAATATTCGAATATTAAAAATTACGAATATTTGAATATAAGATATTAGACTTAATTTACAAATGCCAGATAACTTCATTTGAATTATAAAAATATAAATGTTTCACAAGGTTCCAGTTAGGAAACGTTTATAAAGCGGCCTACGGACGGAAAACCCCAATTTTTTATCGTAAACAAGCCGTATAATAAACCATATCGCATTTGTTTCAGTCATTTCATGAAATTTAATCGGTTACAGAATCACCATCTTGAGTTTTGAACATCTAACTTCGTATTCGTGATCAGCGGCCTCAAAAACCCCCTTATACAAGTTTTCTTGTAATTTTGGAGCATTTTATGAAATTTGGTCGGCCATATTGAATCCGCCATCTTAAATTTAGAAAATCTATCCTCAAATTCGTGATTAGCGATCTCAAAAATTCCTTGTTTATATATTTTTGGGACAATATTAGTAGAGATGTGAATTTAATTAATAATATTCATAATTTATCAAATAACGTTAATTTTTTACATATTGATATATTGAAGAGGTTAGGTTGATTCAAACCAAAAAAAAAATATTCCTAGTTATACTTTAGATATTTTGTGCACTTTTGGTTTTGGTTTGGCACCGATTCAGTAACTTTATTGATGCAAAAAAGATTCGCAAAAAAAATTGCAAAAAATTTCGTTATTTTTTTAATTAAAATGCGCCATATTGGTTTCTAAAGCCATTATTATGCAAATCCGACTGCACCAATCGAAAGAGCGACCCCAAAAATAGTAGAATAGGTATGTTTGGAATTTTTTATTCCAATTTTTCATGGCGGAATTTAAGTCTCAAACATCATATTGAAATTGTGCTCTTCCCGGACTTAATGGATTAATTTTATATCGTTAAAAAGGTATTAAAATGTCCAAAAAAACCAAAATAAAGTAACCGAAAAAAATTATAGCGTCTGTTGTTGGCATGATATTAAACTTTGAAATTAAGAATGGGCCAACTTACAACAATTTTTCCAAAAGTTTTATATTTTTTCCTTAAAACAGACAAAATAACCTTTCCAATGATACCTTATTTACGAAAATCGAATTTAAATTGACTGAGCTACGTCGTTTCAAAATACACCCTTTTTTGACCTTGAAAATGGTTCTAAAAATTTATAACTTCGGATTTGGTTTTCTAAGCAACAAACCAATTTAGGAACGAAATTTGAGCCAAATCGGAGATGGTCAGTGCTACTGATAGGTCACCTCAATCTGAAATGGGCGACATATGTTATATATTATCTTTTTATAATGTGCGTAGGGTATTTAAATACAAATCATGCCTACATTTTTGTTTTTTTACGCAAGACAATTTAGCTACAATTCGTTTGCAGATACATCGTTTGTTGAGATCTTTCGTATACTAAACAATTTCATGTGCTCTCTATGCTTCTCAATATTATACTCACAATGTCGCTTGCTTGTTCTCCCGCTCTCATAAGCTTTAAGTCGTTCGCTCACTGACTCTCACAAAGCTTTAAAGTGGATTTATCATAAATCCACATTCGATTTTGACTGTGTCGCTGATTTGTATGGCCGTGGCGCATCTTTATATTATATGATCTTTGCTCTGAGGTTTGCCATTGTCTGCAGAGAGGTGGCGGCCGTACAGAAAAATTATTTTAATTCAAATAATTTTCTGTCGCTGCTGGGGTTTGAACCTGGGTCTCCAGGTTCGTTGATATAGCGGCCACGCACTTTAACCAACTACGCCACGGACGCCGGTTGTTTAGTTCCATTTAAAATGTCCGGTTGTAGCGCTTGTACCGGTTGTAGCGAAAATTATAAGTCAAATCTTATTCCCACACTAAGAGAAAGAAATAATAAATTTATCCAAAAACTTTTTTAATTTATCCAAAAAGCGAGTCATTTTTGTACCAGTAACGCATTTGCATAAATCGACTACGTAAATATTTAAAATTTATTTAATTAAATCAAATATTAAAATATTTAAACAGAATTAATAAAAAATATATTAAAATTATGCACGAATTTTTTTAAATATCTCTCAAATATTTACTATTTGAAAATAAAACTATCACATTTAAAGAAAATTTATATAAAAATATTGAAATTTTAAAAACAATATACTTAAATATTTCTCGCAAGCTGCGTCCATCAAATACCATATGCTCGTATATTTAATTTTTGTTTTTGCTTTTTCGTTCTCTACTTTATATTATTTTTGACAGTTAGTGCAATATTATGGCATGAAATGTCAAAAATAGTATAAACTAGAGAAAGACAAAGTAAGATAGAATATAAGAAGCAAAATATGCAGGTTAATGACAACCGGTGCAAGACATTCGTGAGAAAATATCGAGTTGTCACCCCACCCAACACACTCACAAATCATCTTGGCCAAACATCCAGGCCCTTGCAACAAAAACTAAACGAGAACTATAAGACACCTGCAACTGCAAAAAATAAATTGCAGGAACAGAGTGCGATGCTGTTGCTGCTTGTCGGCTATTTCAGCTGTATGGAATATGTGTGTGGTATAAATAAAATTAAAATACGGGAAAAAAATGAGTTGTAAAGAAAATATTTCATTTCAACGTGGATTGATATTTAAATAAAATTTCTACTCAGGCGTGGATAATGTAAATATGCGTTATTTCCCTTAGTGCAGATATTCAAAAGATGTTTGCTAGATATTTAGTAAATCAACGCTGCAATTTAGATTTAAGAGGCGTTAAAATATTGTAATCACTGCCCTTTTATATATTTAAACCCTATATTGGCTGAATTTGAAGAATTCAAGAAATAAATTTGTAAGCTTATTTCTTTGAAATAAGCAAGGACAGTTTTAAAGTTAGTCAAAATATTTATTCCTAACCTTTTGTCTCCCGAATTTAAGAGGCTTTAAAAATTCCATAAAAAGGCTTATATTTAGAAAATGTCTTAGTATTTCTATAAGTAAAACCCCAGTTATACACTCGCGCTCAAAAAAAAAACGCCGAGCTTCGTTTTTAAATTTTGTTCTCTTTGTTATATATGAATTTCGCAAGTTCCGTTATTTTTTGAATTGTTGTTTACTTTATTGATTGCGTATGTAATACAGTTCTCTTAGTTTAAAAATTGGTGTTAATCAGTACAGTATTTAATTAAAAATTGTGAAGTTTTCATATTGATGATGTTATTGACGAAAAAACAAAAAATAGATATATTAATATATAAAAAACAAAATCTGAACAATGTTGATATATCGCGGAAAGTACGTTGTCATGAGTCCTCAGTAAGAAGATTCCTTTTGAAATTTGAAGAAACCGGCAGTCTGGAGCGCTTTTCTGGCAGCGGGCGACCTAGAAAAACAAACAGTCGCGATGACAGGAAAATAGTACGTATAACTCTGCGCGACCGGTTTAAAACTGCTCCAGAAATTTCTGCAGAGTTAAGGGCAGTACATGAAATAAATATAAGCAGCGCAACTGTAAAGCGTCGCCTGAAAGAGGTTGGTTTAAAAGCACGAAAATCTGCTAAAAAGCCCCTACTAACAGCGAAAATGCGATCGGCTCGCTTGAATTGGTGCAAAGAAAGGAAAGATCGGCAGTCTTATTAAATATATTTCCTTAAACAAACGTTCAATGCTTGTTTAGTTACGCACTGTTTAAATCTTTACGCAGCCTTTACGTAGCCTTGCTTAAATTGTTATTCAGAATCGTTTTTTATTCATTGTGTAACTAAACTAGCGTTATGTCAACAATTTAAGAAACCTATTACAATAATCTTGTACATTTAGAAAATGCAACCGAAAGTTTGCAAATAAATCAATCAGCTGTTTGCTATACACGAAAAATAATAATAAAACTGACTGCCGCAAGTACAAGTGCAAGACCATGACTTGCAGCTCCACTGAAATGTGACCGCCTTTTGTGTGGTTACTGAAGTCTGGGCGGACAAAATTGATAAACTTTTCCATGCTCGCTTTGGAAAAACGATATTTTTCCCTTAATATCATAGGATTTCATCTTTTTTTATAAATGTTCATTGGTCGCTCAGGAAAAGGCATGTCTATCATGTCAACATCGTCAGCAAAATTTTAAAATCGAAAGGCAAATTTTTAAAATTTAAATTAACAAATAAAATATTTCACAATTACCGAAGAAGCAAAATTGACGTTTATAAAAAAAAAACTACAGAAAAAACTTAAGCAGCACTTACGCAGCCTTTAAACACCAATTTTTGGCGTTTAAGTTACGCAGCCTTTAAACAACGTTGCGTAAGACGAAAAACTCATTCTGAATAAGGTTTTGTTGTTTAAAGCCTGTTTAAAGTTACGCAGCCTTTAAAATACGATTCTGAATAAGGCTGTGGATGTATAATGACTGGGCTCGAGTCATTTTTTCAGACGAAAGTAAAATAAACCTCATTGGTCCCGATTCTGGGGTCATGGTCCGCCGCAGACATAACGAAAGATACAAAGATGAATGTGTTCAAAGTTCGGTGAAGCATTCTCCATATGTTATGGTGTGGGGAGCAATTACTAGCTATAGTGTAGGAAAAATCATGTGCCTGGAAACTCCTCTGCCTACATTAATATCATTCTTCCTTCTCTTGAGATCTTATCAGAGCACATTTCTGATATACTGTTTCAGGATGATTCCGCACCATGCCATCGATCAAGATCGGTAACTATCTCTTCCTGATTCGAAGTATTTGATTATATCGGTAAGAAATTTAGTACTCATAATTCTTTTTCTATTTAAAGGTCATTGCCTATAAAGAAAATTTAGGGATTCAGTCGCTGCCATGGCCCGGAAATAGCCCCGACTTGAATCCTATCGAGAATATTTGCGCCATTCTAAAACGAAAAATTCGCGGAAATAAGCCCACAACAATTTCTAAGCTTAAGGAAATAATATATGACACCTGGTACAATGAAATATCGGAAGAGTTTATAAAAAATTTGTACGAGAGTATGACTTCCCGCATAGCAAGTGTCATTAAGCCAAAAGGAGGCCATTCACGTTATAAAAACCCATTTTAAAGCAGTTATTTTTAAAGATATTTATTCTATGCAACTACATATGTACATGCTATCATAACACAAAATATGTTTACCTTGAATTAGTTTTTTTTAAATTTTGTATTGCAAAAGTACGATGTCTTTATATTCGAGCAAGAGCATTTAAGCGTATCATTACTTTATAACACAGAAAATATTATATGAATTTAATAATTTTCTGTTAAAAATTCTTTAAAAACCTTAGAGTGGTTTCAATATACATAGATAAAGTAAATTTTTTCACATAAAAATATAAATATAATAAAATATATTCGATTCCATATAAAACTAAGAAGTCGGCGTTTTTTTTTTTTTTTTTTGAGCGGGAGTGTATACTTTATAAGTTCATATTTCGCTTTTGTATCAGTGATTATCAAAAACGACATTTCTTCATGTTAATTTCTAAATTTCTAAAATTGGAATTGTGGTTATATTCCACAAAATCAGCAATATATACACTGGCGAGCAATGAAACTGACTCACTAAAATTTTGTAGTTTAAATGCTGTTTTCCTTTCCTATAAAAAAATCTGAGTACACCACTTAAAAGACCAGGAAATTTTGTGTTTGAAGATACAATTTTTTTTATTATATGATCAGTGGTCAATTTTATATCAAGCAAAACAAATAAAAATACAGAAATTAATCAAGTAAAAATTACATCAACAAAGTAAGCTGGAGCAATTAACAGGTACAAGGGAAAACTTAAGCAACAATTAATGACCCGCATTACCACCTCGGTCTCTGATAACAGCTTCGCACCGGTTTTTCATTGAACGGATTAATTTTCTGATAGTTTCCTGTGGGATTCTTTGCCATTTCTCTAGAAGCGCTGACTTCAAGCCATCCACGGTCGATGGAGCCACATTTCTGGCCCGTACTCTTCTTTTGGCCTCGTCCCACATATGTTCAATTAGGTTCAGGTTCGGGCTTCGGGCGGGCGAGTCCATTAACTCAATGGCGGCTTCAGCAATAAAGCGACACACCGATGTTGCCACGTGAGGCGAGCATTATCCTGCATGAAAATAAAGGAGGCCCCTTAAAATTGCTCGGTAAGGCACAACATACTCTTGCAAGATTTCCCGGATAGAGCGTTCAGCCGTTAAACCACTTCCTCTGCCTCCACCATGTGTAAAAACCAGATATATTTTTCGTTATATGATATTCCAGCCCACATCATACAAGATCCTCCTCCGTAAGCCAGTGTTCTTCTAATACAACATTGTGCATAACGCTCATCTGGCCTCTTATAGACGCGTTTTCTTCTATCGCTGCCATGTACGCACATTCTGGAATCATCTGAGAAGACAACTGAGCTTCATTGTTCTAAACTCCAATCTGAATGCAGTTGAGCAAATGTAAGTCGGTGCGCTGCAGTCAGTTCTGGGCCTGTTGCCGGTCTTCTTGGGATGAGGGAAGCTTCCTCAAGCCTTCTTCTTATAGTCCACTCACTAACAGCTACTCCATGCACTTGCAACAGCTATTTCTGGAGGCTTACGCCGGTGGCATGACGATTTCTTAAACTCGATGTGACGATAAATCGGTCATCTCTTGCAGAAGTAGCACGTTGTCCACTTGATCTTAGTCTACGACTAAAGGACTAAAGGTCTCCTGGTATCTTCGGTAGACTCTAGATACCGTAGATTGACTATGGCGCAATTCGCGGGAAACATAGCGCTGACTAAAGCCTTGATGCAATAATGCCACAATTTGAGCTGTTTCAGTTTCTGTTGCATCCATTTTCGATTTGCGAATATTAAAATTTTATATAACTGCAATTTTAACAAAACCTGCATAGATATTTTGCATCTCTTTCGCAAAATTACTTGAGTAGAAAATTTTAAAAAAATTGTATCTTAATGTTTTAGTTGATATTTAACAATTAGTCATGGTCAAGTTAATAAAAAAATTAACTACGAATATGTTAATTTTACAAGGTTTTATATGACATTGAAATCTTTGCTGCAAATCTAAATTAGTGGAAGAAAATAGCATTTAAATGTAAAAAATAAAGTGATTCAGTTTCATTGCTCGCCAGTGTAGATAACTGATCATTATTCATACTTAGTAACAAATCACAAAAGTTATCAGTGGATTATCTCAAATTATAAACAAAGACCAGACAATTTCTTTATTGCCCTTTATTGTCTTTAGACTTAAAAATTACATACAAAATCGATATTTCCGAAAACTTTCTATCATTATTAACTTAAACATTACCGCACACATAAATTAAATAAAATAAAATTCTCAGGAGAAATATTAAACACAATAGCTTCAACATTTATAAGTAAATGAATTTTTTCGCCGTTTTTATGTTGAATTAATATTTGGTATTATTTTGTTTTTCTTGGTTAGCAATATAAACCTCGGCAAAATTAATTGAATTATGGTGTCGCTATATAAAGTATCAATTTCAATGCACCGCAAATTAAATTGAGTGAGACGTCTCCATAAAGCAACCACGTCTGGGTTGCTCAATAATGCCGAAATAACCAAAACAACGACGATGACAACATCACAACTGTTTGATTGTTTCATGCGCCCACAGGTTTTTTGTGGGCGTGACAATTAAAAATATCATGTTCACCAGTATTGAGGGTGGATACATGCAATAAAAAAAAATGATACAATAAAATGTCGCTGGCTGGGGTTCGAACCTGTGTCTCCAAGGTTCTTTGACATAGCGGCCACGCACTTTAACCAACTACGCCACGGACGCCACACAATAAAATAAGAAGCAGCCTGAATATGAGCTTTAAGCTCATAGGTCAAGGCTTATTAATGCTATGATGAAACTCAATATTTTGGTAAATGGGAACATCTTGCATTTTCTGATTATTTCGTAATAAATAAGACAAATCAATTAAAATTGGGCAACATAACTATTTTTATCTTCTTATCATTCAAAGCAAATGCATGATACATAAAACAACATCCTATAGGGACGAGGATAGTAACTGAGTACTCGTTATAAATGTGTAATAAACAGGGTGGCAGTGTTGCAGTGTTGCAATCATTTGAATGCATAATTTCTCAAGAATTGTTTAAACTGAAAAAACAAATTTTCAGTTACACAACTTTAATAACTTTCTCCATAGTTCTGAACTAGTTCCAAAAAGGACCAGTACTAGTTCCACTACAATACGCTTTAACATTGAACAAACTGACGCTTTTTGCGGCTTAAAGTCATAGGAAAAGACAATTGTCCCCATAAACACTCCTTTTTCCCCATATTTGAACTAGTTGCATTAGGAACATTTTTAAACTGGTTGCTTTCGCAGTAGGCTGAAAGTGGTTCTTTTTTAACTAGTTTTAAAGTGAAAATTTTAAAAGTGTAAACATTTAGTGTACTGGAGCAAAGGTCCTAAAGACCTGATTGTACGATCTTTTCCATGTCCATAAAAATTTGCATTTTTTTTTAATTTGTTCTTGTGCACAGCAAATCTTATATATTAATACGCAAACATCGAATGTTGTCGTACACTTTTTCAATATTTATTTTAGAATAAGGACAATGAAACGTACATCATTCGAAAGGTACTGCACCATAGATGTGCCGAATTATGTTAGATTTTAAATTCATGACCTTAGACCCGAAATATTAACGTTGAAAGTTTATATCAATTTTAGTTAGGGATCTCAGAACTGGGAAGAGGTAAAATGAAGAATGTGATATCAGATGAATGGTCTGGCTGCACAGTATGATTGAATATAAGATTGGTGACCTTTGACCTCAAATATGAGCGGAAAAAGAGTATTTATTAAATAAAAGCTAAACTATAAGGGATGGAAAAACATGATATAAAAGAGAAATTTAGACATTCATAAGATGTGCAAAAAAAATTTAATATTTTTCACCATCGTTTACGGTTACCCTACAATAAGCACTTTTTCATTTAACAAATGTCAATATATATTGTGATGGTGAAATTGCTTACAAATAGTAAATTTTGAAAAATTTCCGTTATTTTGACATCAAAATTATTGTGATATCTCGAAAACTATAGATGTTTTCAGTACAACGTTTTTTGTATGAAAATTCGTTGGTTGAGAAAAATAACGGTATACGAAAATTTTTTTGCTAATATTTTTTTTAACATAGTGTGTTAAAAAAATGTCCCGTTATTATGACATCAAAAGTATTGCGATATTTCGAAACCTGTAGATTTTTTTCATGCAATGCATTTCTTAAAGCAATACCATTGCCTCAGAATGAGAAAAAAACAATTGATATTTCAAATTTTGATTTTGCATGCAAATATCTCAGCCATTTTTCAATCGATTTTCCCTAAATTTTCTTTGTCTGAAAGCTTAATAAAATCGCTTTGGAGAAATAAGAAAAGATTTACCGTTATCTTACCAATTCAATTTCTTATGTTGTTTTCAAAAACACTCTAAAATATTCGATTTTTGCTCAAAAATTAGACCAGACATTCTTTTTTTGTAATTTTATTTTTGTTTTTCTATTTTCTTCTCTCACACTCTTTCATATACCATATCATTTATTTGCAAAAATTGCTTCATTTTGACACATAATTTAATTAAGTGTTTCTATCATCGAAAATCATGAGCTACCCCCTATGATTTTTTTGATGAAAATTACATTTTTCAAAATGTTGATTTTGTATTTTTTATAAAGTTCTACAGCTACAAAAATAATTTCTGTGATAAAATTTTTCAAATATTTCAAACCACTACAAAGTTATATAGGTGTACGCAGAACAGTTAAGAAACATTTTCTCCCGTGTTTCTCAACCAATTTTGATAATTGTTTTTTTAAATCAATAAGAGTAGGGAAAAGAAGTGCACCGAATATCTATGGTGGGCAATTCGACCTCAAATCAGACGTTCCATTCCACTGGTTACATTTGATGGGCGTTGAAATAAAGGCGAGTCACTTTTCATCAGCCCAAATTTTCGGTATAACTTTTGAATTATAAGTCACAAATCAATGAAACTTGGTAAGAACTTCCTTCCTTGACAAAGGGGCGTGGAAACACTCATGCAACTCAAAGCTGTTATAAAGGGTGATTTTTTTGAGGTTATGATTTTCATGCATTAGTATTTGACAGATCACGTGGGATTTCAGACATGGTGTCAAAGAGAAAGATGCTCAGTATGCTTTGACATTTCATCATGAATAGACTTACTAACGAGCAACGCTTGCAAATCATTGAATTTTATTACCAAAATCAGTGTTCGGTTCGAAATGTGTTTTATCGACAAATTTTGTTCAGCGATGAGGCTCATTTCTGGTTGAATGGCTACGTAAATAAGCAAAATTGCCGCATTTGGAGTGAAGAGCAACCAGAAGCCGTTCAAGAACTGGCCATGCATCCCGAAAAATGCACTGTTTGGTGTGGTTTGTACGCTGGTGGAATCATTGGACCGTATTTTTTCAAAGATGCTGTTGGACGCAACGTTACGGTGAATGGTGATCGCTATCGTTCGATGCTAACAAACTTTTTGTTGCCAAAAATGGAAGAACTGAACTTGGTTGACATGTGGTTTCAACAAGATGGCGCTACATGCCACACATCTCGCGATTCTATGGCCATTTTGAAGGAAAACTTCGGAGAACAATTAATCTCAAGAAATGGACCGGTAAGTTGGCCACCAAGATCATGCGATTTGACGCCTTTAGACTATTTTTTGTGGGGCTACGTCAAGTCTAAAGTCTACAGAAATAAGCCAGCAACTATTCCAGCTTTGGAAGACAACATTTCCGAAGAAATTCGGGCTATTCCGGCCGAAATGCTCGAAAAAGTTGCCCAAAATTGGACTTTCCGAATGGACCACCTAAGACGCAGCCGCGGTCAACATTTAAATGAAATTATCTTGAAAAAGTAAATGTCATGGACCAATCTAACGTTTCAAATAAAGAACCGATGAGATTTTGCAAATTTTATGCGTTTTTTTTAAAAAAAAAGTTATCAGGCACTTAAAAAATCACTCTTTATCAAATAGCTTTAGAAGCATTTCTACTAGAAAGTAGAATAAGGGAAGTAGGGTACTGTGGCGGGCATTGGACAAAGAGGTGTGGCTCCGCATATATAAGCCACATTTTTGATATCGAATAGCTTTGAAAGTAAAAATCACAGAACATGGAAAATCAGAATTGAGTTACTGTTTTGTGATTTCCTGCGGTGCGTTTGGTGCGGTATGAGTTCGGTTACGTTTGCATATGAGGGAAGAAAGAAAAAAATGTTGCCAATAAAAATAAAAAAAAAAATCAATTTTTAAATGGTCGAATCTCGACCAAAGGTCATACTAGTTTTAAAAAATATGCAGAACGCGTTTATTTTTTCAGCAATACTTTTGAAAACAAAAGCATAGTGAACTCTTCTACACTGAACGCCTTTTGTACTTTTTCAGAGCTACTTCGAACTGAGCTAGAAATGAACTAGTTCACGTTTTCAATTGACTCCAAAATAACTGCTGGGTTGTTATGAGTTATTGATTTTAAGTAAATAAAAATGTCTGAGCTCAACAATTAATCTCAAGAAAATTTAGCTATTTAGATAAGAAGAAAATTTTCACAAATCAATTAATTACTGAATGATCAATGTCAGTCTGAAGTGCTTTATGCTGAAAGTTGACGTAAAAATCTTAATTTAAGAATGCTTTTATTTTCGTATACAAAGCCACGTCCTTTTATCCCACTTCAAATCATGATTTGTATCAAAATCTTTGAAAAATGCGATCACTTTCAATATGTACGATGCCATGTGTATTCATTTCGCAATGACTTTATTGGCCGATAAGCCCACTTTGACCTTTTCCGACTTTAATTTGCTAGCACAAGACCACTATTTCCACAAATTTTTGCTTATTGATGTGTTGTGATGAAGTGACATTCAATTCACAATTCACAGCAATTGAAACCATCTCGTACTTGAAAAAAATGTACTGCCAAAATTTCAGCTCTATCGGCTCAGTAGCTTTGGAGTTTCCAGCCATCTCACAGACAGCGTTTTGGCGACCCAAAATTTAATCCCTCGCTTAAAATTAAATCGCACAAAAATTATGAGATACAGTGGCGAGCAAAACTGACTAAATGTTTGTCACTTTCATGCATTTCTGACTGCTGTAGGTCATTTTTCAATATAATGCTACCAACTTTTAGAGTTATATACTTTATTTATAAACAAACAAAACGTATTAGTTCAAGTTTGAAAAATGTAGAAAAATAAAAAAAAATATTACAAAAATAACAAAAAATTCTATGCACGGTTTTAATTAAATTATTGTTTTTCCCAAAGTCCTTTGGCCTTAATGACGCTATTAATACATCTTGGCATGCTCTCGACCAGTTTTTCAATAGTTACCTGTGGAATATCAGGCCATTCGTTCTGAACTCTTGAACATAGTTCGCCGATGTTATTTGGAGCAAGTTCGTAAGATGCTAGCCGTTTTTTTAGAATAGCCCAAAAAATTTCAAGCGGATTTGAATCAGGACTCTGTGCTGGCTGGATCTAAAACCTGGAAGTCCTGATTTGTTAGCCACTCTTGATCAATTTTCGCTGAATGCTTCGGATCAGGGTTCGCAAAAACTCGCAAGTGAAGAGTAAAATTACACTCTTCCTCATCAATATCACTCAATTGAAGAACTATTCATTTCGCTTTCCTCATTCGTGAAGAAAAAAAAAATGAGCGCTCTTTCGTTAAATGTTCAGAGTGATAAAAACTTTTTCATTTTTCTTTAATAGTTATCGCTCGTTATTTGCGCTCCTGAAAAACTCTGTTTTGAAGAGCGATCTTTGCTGTTTACTCCTGTTATACTTCTCGCTCGGGAGTTTTTTCAATGACAAACTCATTTTATTCGAATTTTTGCACTCGCTCATTTATTTTTGATTGTTTTTCTTCTTATTGGCTTTATGCATTGTACTGTAACTATTTTTGAACTTATATTTAGGTAGGAGTTACAAAGTTGTGCTTGCTGATTGTTGTACATTTGTGATTAAACAAAGTCTGAAGTGATTTTGCTAATAAAAAATGGGCAGAATTGCAAGTACGGACAAAAATAAATACGTTGCTTTTAATTATATAATTGGCTTTTTATTAGATGAAATGAAAGCATTTTTAAAAATATTACCATATTTTTATTGTATGTATATATTTATGTATATTATGTACATACATATATAAATATTATATAACTTTTTTATGAAATATTCGTCTTTTCATGTTCCTTTCATTTTATTATTATTATTATTATTATTATTTTTTTTTTCTATGTTTTTGTCATGTATATTTTATTTATTTTTAATGAAATATATTCTTAAAAAATGTTTAAAATCGTTGTTTTAAAATCCTTCCACTTATTATGTGCGGAATAATCAATTAAAATTTCACATCAAATGAAAGCGAGTGAGCGAAATGAGTGCATCATTTAAAAACTCACGAGCGATGAAAACTCACCCTATCGCATCATCACGACAAACGCTCATTTAAAATTGCTCAGCATACAAACAAACCATGGTATAATAATACATGGTAGCATTGACAACTGCTTATTTTCTCTTCAACAGGAAAACATAAATTGTCAAAAACAGCTTTTTGTGGAAATACATCAGCAGCTGCTGTGGTTGTTGTTTTTTTTACTTCAACGTTTTCAACATTGCTTGTGTTTTCAATGGCGGATTGTGAGCGCTCTCTTTTTGAGTATATTTTTTGACAGTATATGATTTCTCAAGCAACTGTCAATGCTACCTTGTATTATTATACCATGCAAACAAACGAGCGAAAAAAAAAATTGAGGATTTCAAAAGGGAGCGAATATTTTATTTGCATACGCTCTTGAATTTTTGGAAATGATAAATTCATACCAAAGATAACTCAGAAGAGCGGGAGCGAATTTTGATTGCTCTACGCACTCTGCTTCGGATCCCCGTTTTACTGGAATATCACTTATATTTATGGATATTCACTTAGGTCAATTAAATCCGGCAAATTAGTCTGTAAGATGTTCAGATAATCATTTTTGTTCATTATACTGAATATTCTAACAAGTGGACCAATATGCCACCATGTAAAGCAGCCCCACACCATAAGGCTACCACCACCATGTTTAATCGGTGGTAGCCCATTCGACTGATACCGGTAAATACGGGTCTCATCAGACCAGATCACACGTTTTCAATCATTGAAACTCCAGTGTTTGTACTTTTGGCAGAAATTCAACCTCGCTTTCACGTTTTAGTCAGACAAAGAAAGCTTTTGTGGATTGATGGTGGCCTGTGTACTGTCCACTCACTCACTTTTTGGCTTTTCAATCCTTTGTGCAGCTTCTTTTGGTGTCTTAGCTACTTGTTGAGTTAATAAGCGCTCCATGGCTCGAGCATCTCTGATCGAAAGTATATTGGGGCGCCTTTTTGTAACCTTTGGAGCCTTTATATTCCCTCGATTCAGTACATTTAGAACAGTTTGATGGCAAATTTGTAAGCATTGGGCTATATCTCTTCATGAACGACCGTTTTCAGTCATTGAAACAATTTCATCTTTAGCCTTTTTATAAATCTTCCTCATTTTGATAAAAATATAAAAATAGTATTTTTAATTTGAACGACGCAGCAAATTGACGCCGAATTGAGTAAACACGACTGAATTACTTAACTTCTTTTTGTTTATCGCGAATAAAGCAACAGTAAATTGCAGCAACAAAAACAAAACAGCAAGGATAACGGTATAAATAAGGAACAGACGCTGACAAATTTCAACACGTTCAAAACTAAATAAAATTAAAAAAAAACTAAATAAAATTTTTCGTTATTTTTGTAAAATCTTATTTATTTTTATATGTTTTGCAAACTTAAACTAATACGTTTTATTTCTTAATAAATTAAGTATGTAAGCTGAAAATTTGGTAGCGTTATATTAAAAAATGACTCCAGAGGAATCAAAAATGCATGAAACTGGCAAACATTTAGCCAGTTTTGCTCGCCACTGTATGTCGATAAGATATCGACATGTTGATGTTTTTATTGTATAGATAAAATGTCAAACTTTTTTAATATGTCAAATTTTTTTAAAAAAATTGTTGTTGTTGTTGTTGTTGTTGTTGTTGTTGTTGTTGTTGTTGTTGTTGTTGTTGTTGTTGTTGATGTTGTTGTTGTTGGAAATGTAGTATCCAAATATCAAAATTTAAAAAAATAAAGGTATTTTTATACCCCTACGTTTAAAAAACGTAAACGGGGTATATTAATTTTGTCACTCCGTTTGTAACGCCAATAAGGATCAGTATCACCACCCGAGTCGATTTAGCCATGTCCGTCTGTCCGTCTGTCTGTCTGTGATCACGATTACAGCCGTAATTTTAAAGCTATCATCACGAAATTCGATATTTAAGGTTTTATCTAAAAAATAAAGGTCAAGTTCTAAAATGAACCAAATCGGATGAAAATCCCCCTACTTCCCATACAAAGTGACTTTATCAAAACGGTAAAATATCTTAGAATTCCACAAAAACTAATATATGGACTTGAAATTTAGCATATGACCTTTGCCATTTAATATACACTCTATGTATGAAATTCAACCAAATCGGATGAAAACCACGCCTACCTTCCCATACAAAGTAACTTCATTAAAAAAGTGACTTTATAACAAAATTTTCTGTTAAAACTATGACGAAAATGGTTTTACAAGTAAACATTTTATGGACTGCTTAAGACTTTGAATATACTTTGCTTCGGACATGGGGGTATCTTAACTTCGGCCCAGTCGAAGATCATTTCTTACTAGTTTAAGTCTTAAGATAGGTCAGCTCCTTTGTTTTTGGAGCTACCTTCATGATTCTAGTACCGACGAGAATGACTGGTGGACTTAAAGAATGTTGTGCAAAAATCATTCAAAACGGACAATTTTTTTCGATAAGTTCTTATTACAACCAATCACGAGTGGTTTAGAGATTAACGCATTTAAAGTTATTGTATATAAGTGTTTTCGGAATAATAAAATTTAGTTACGATTTGTTTACGAGAAGTTTTTCTGATGATGCTGACTTGGATGTTGACTATCATGAAAAAATTTTATCCAATCGGATTTGGTTTCCGAGAAATCAGAAGAAAATTGCCCGAAGACGTGGTTGTCAAAAACGTTCCCACTGTACACCTACAGTACACTCTCACCAATTAGAACCTTCCTTTTAATTTAAAAACATTAGAAATTAGAACCTACTATTTGAATGTATGGAACGCTCTGAAATTGGAACCTGTGGTTTTAATTCCTGGATGTTTCTTTATTTTTAAATGTCATGAGTGACCTTTCCTCATTGATATAAATATAAAATTGGGAATTACCAAATTATACGTGATATGTTCAAAAAAATTATAAAACTATATAAAAAAATTATATATAAAAAATAAAATATAAAAAAAATTATATGTTAAAAAAGCATTGAATCGTTATTTAAAAAATAAATAATATGGTAAAAAGATTTTTGAGTTAGAGTTATTGTTTTTTTGGCTATGAATTATGTGAATTTTATGTTAAAAAAAACATTAAATATTAATAAATAAAAATACTTTTGTGTAAACATAATTTATTTTAACCAGTTTCATTCTTTTCTTTTGAAGTTCTGTGAAAAAGTTCAGAAATTAGAACAACTCGTGGAATAAAGTGGTTCTAATTTGTGAGAGTCTACTGTATTTGGAAAAAACAACAAGATTTTGAAAAAAAAAACAAAAAACAACATTGCATTACTACTTTCCTTGCAAGAATACATAATCAATATACATATATAAAGAAGGTAGATCACCAAATTGAGCCTATAGCGTGATTTTGTGCCTGACTTGCCTACATAAAAAGATTCACAAAGAAAAAAAAAAAATTACTCAGTGGATTTGCTACAAATTTTCGCAGTATGTTTCCAATACTATGCTAGCTCATATAAGCAAAAAAATTGCGTAAAAAAATATTTCAAAGGTAAATGTGAATCGTTCCAATCTATTGCGAGGAGTTCATAAGCTTGAAACGTTTTGGGCTTGAAACTAAGTATTCAGTTTTACAATTAATGATATGAGATTGAATACGTTTCTTGCTGAACTTAAAAGTGCTATTTAATGATGTGTAAATCATACTAAGATCAATAAAATGCTTTCAAAGAAAACTATTTTTGAAACATAAATAGTATTATGAGGCGTCAGTTAAAATCAATTTTTTTTTTAATCTATTAAAATTAAATTTGAAAAATTAATCTAGTGTAAAAGAACACAAATGGGTGCACTAAGTCCGTTCTGGATTAAATATTGCACAAAGCATCTTCCATGGTTAAATTAAAAATAGTTGCTGCTGTCCTGATTAGACAGAGAGAGAATACAACACGATGACCTATGCTGTAGTTCAATGCAACAATTTATATGTGTATTTAACCAACTCAGCTGAAAAATTTAAAGCTATTGTTAAGAAGCTGCTAGGACTGTATTTTGTACTTACCTAATCGACTGCTACTGACGCCAACTTCAATTCAACCCTCTTAGCGTTTTTAAGTAAGAATTGGATATTCTTGTCGCTGAACATATGCAACAGATGGGCACCAAACCACGTGACTAACATGTGCTAAAATTTATTTTTAAATCTTAAGTTTGCACCCTACAATCGATGGGAGAGTAACTCTGATAATTTATATGTTTTAGCTGAAAGGGTAGATATGTGTTCAATACAAGCAAAATATTTGAAATTTTAATAGGACTTGGATAGTGTGTGGATTTGTAGTATTTATAACGGTAGAACTCTTTTTATCTATTAATATTTTATTATTTATGAATATATCTACTTATTATGGAGTTTTTTTTTTTACATAGCTATTTGAACAAAATTAGTAAAATTTGTCAAAATTCTCTATCATTTGAATAAGACTTTTTTTAAAAAAGAAACTTGTTGTAGCTCGGATGTAAGTCCAGAAATAAAAACGAAAGGGAACTACAATTGCTCTTAGGATGGTTCTTTACTAAAATATGGCATATGTATATGCTAGGTTCATCGCTTTCTGACAAAAGTAATACTATATAACGAGAATGTGAACATTAGTTCTACTTTATAACGGGAATGTGAACATCTACTACTACTATATAACGAAATTCTCTCATACGAATGTGAGCATTATAAATAGCTTTCTATTAAAAATTTACAAAGTGGACAATAAAAGTTTAACGATACACCTTGAAGCAAAAGTGGGCGTACTATCTATAAAACTGTATAAAATTCGTACTGTATGTACGAATATATGTACTACACAGAAGAAATATGGTACTTGTGCGTTAATCTTTTGACAAAGGTTATTATTTCCAATAATGAACGAGACACTCCATTTGACACAGAAGTGGGCGTAATTCATTTAAAGCCATCTAAATTATACGGATTTACAATAACAAACGTTTTTATGGGGGTAAAATCAACATTGATGTTTTAAGGAATACAGATTAACGTTTCTTTTTTTAAGCAGTTGTTTAAGCTACCCAGTCAAGTCTGCTTTGATTCAAAATGTGGTGAAGCGTGGCAGGATGCCGTAGAAACTTGTCAATTAGAATCTGAGACAAATTTTATGCCTTTACCTCAGTCAATTCTAGTAATAAGGCAATCCCATCCAAGAACTTCTCAACCACCAACTACAACTTTCAATGATGAATTTTCAGTTTCAGATGATTAGAAATGGGAAAATTGGAAAAAGAGAGCCGTTAAATCATAAGATCATGGCCTGGCCGGGATTCGAACCCTGGGTCCACTAGGGTAGCAGTCAAGTACGCTACCAACTCAAGTATCAAGGCCGCAAATTCGATTTACTTTTTTAAAAATAATATTAATGTACATTTAATATTCTTGGGTTTTCGAAAAAGTTCGGTTACAAATTTGACCAAAAATGAAACACTGCACCAAGTGCAGGCCTCCACAGAATTTAAAGTTACACCATTGAGAGAGTTCTGTAGAGATCGAAAAGAATGACAATCTGAAGATGCAAGGTCCGGGCTATATGGTGGATTTATTGAAACTTCCCAGCCCAGCCCTCTCAGTTACTGCCGGGTCATCAAAGGTGTGTGTGGTCTGGCATTGTCATGATGGAAAACAATACCTTTTCTGTTGATCAATTCTGGCCGTTTTAATTGAATTGCTTGCTTCGATCTTGTTAATTGTTGACAGTAGTGAACAGAATCAATCATTTGACCAGGTTGTAGAAGCTAGGCTTGTGCTAAACAGTTCCGAGGTCGGAACGAACATGGAACGATTCTTTTGTACAGCGGAACTAGTTCGCGGGAACATGTCCGCGGAACTATGTAGTTCCTTTGAGCTGTACACTGAAAAAAAAAAGTTAGCTTAAAATTAAACACAATGTGTTCACAAAATGTGTTGTTAATTTGACTTTTTTTTCATATGTTTTTCAAAATTTTTAAATACATTTGCTCTTACTTTGACGAAATTTGTAGCAAGCTATTTTTTAAACACAAATATCGTCAAATTAATAACAATTGTCGTCAATTTTAAAACATTTTTTTTTCAGTGTAGTAGCAATTTTTTATGGTTTTTGTATATGTATTCCCTACACCTGAACAGAAGGGCTTTAAGAGAAGGCCGAAGAGGATTAATATGTATGACCGACACCCATTACTTTTGAAAAAGGAACATTTTTTCCTTAGACACCTATTCCCTCCGACCACTCCATAGGGAGGCTCCCATAGAAAAACGCAATAGGGGCATATTAATTTTGTCACTCTGTTTGTAAGCCCCATAATGAGACATAGGTATAGCAAAGTATATATATACTTGATCAGCATCACCACCCAAGTCAATTTAGCCATGTCCGTCTGTCTGTCCGTCCGTTCGTATGTAACTTATAAGTGCTTAAAAAGAACAAATTGAGTACTTTCGAGTTGCAAAACGTGTCCGTCGAACTATATAGCTCCGCAGTTCCATTTGATTGAATGAATGCAAATCATATGCAGCATGCAAATCATATGCAGCAGATTGTAACATGTCCACGGAACTATTTAGCTCCGCAGTTCCATTTGATTGAATGGAACTCATGCAACTCATATGCAGCAGATTGTAACATGTTCGCGGAACTATCTAGCTTCTCAGTTCCATTCGATTGAATGAAAGCATGTTCAAAACGAAATAAACACAGCATTGCGTGCAACAAGAACGTCGAAATGTCATCTTACCATTTCACACATCAGTTGTTTCGTTCGTTCGCAAACATATCTTTGCACTTATAGTCGATCACAAATTCGTGTTAGCCATAATATGTGTGAAAGAGAAGTCGGTTCATATTGATTTATAGAAAAAAATTCATTGCAACCGGAACTGTTTGAACATGCTAAAAATGAATGGAAGAAACGATTGGAACTATATCCGACTGTGAACATAGTTCCAGGAACTATACAGGTTCGGAACGACCCATCTCTAGCAGAAGCTCTTAATCAACAATTCCCCTCCAAGCCCACCAGACGCACATTATTACCTTTCTTGGTGTCAATCCTGGCTTTGCCACCGATTGCGAAACTTCAACTTGTTTCGTCCATGATATTTTACGCACATTATTAACGTACGTGATCCACTTTTCATCGCCCGAAATCATTTGCTTTAGAAATGGTTCAATTTAGTTCCGTTTTAGCAGTCATTCGCAAATGGATATTCACACCCTATTCTGGCGTTGAAGTGACAATAGACTCTCATTGAAATTTTGTCACCGACCGTGTTATGAACTTGTTATTCATTCTTTGTTATTTTATTCTGCATCAAAGGTGACACGGAGAAAGTTTTTGAAACTCCCCACATGATGGTGAAAAGCTTTTTGACTTTATTGACATGTGTAAATACGTGAATATGAAAAGGTATACCCGTTCTTTGACTATATGGGGGCTCACGCTGTTGAATTAATTCCCAACAAAGGCTTTTTGGCGTCCGGAATGTTTGCTTAAACACCGATTCCTGCAGAGAAAAGGTATTGGTGGTATCGCGCAAATGCTTCAGCAGCCTTCGCCTTTCGACTTTATTATTTTTTCGGCAAGAATTGATGAATATATTATTATAAATTCTGCTGCCATTTTTGATTTATTTATTTTTATGATTTTTTCGCATAATTAAACAATTATAGTTCTTAATATTTTATAAAACACCGAAAGCTAAAGAAAAAGCTTTTAAAAAATTAGCTTGTCACCTGCTCCGTAGGTGAACACAGCTGGCAATGACAAATTTAATTTTTTGGTCTGTCACTTATCTGCTAGAATAGAAGAATATGACAAAAGTCATTCCCCACACTTTGTCACTGTCACTTTAACGCCAGAATAGGGGTGTCAGTCTATTAAAATTTTCGCCGCTAATTCATGTGGCACCCAAACATTGTGTATCCAGCTTTTTTCAAATTGTTGATAACTGTTTGGTGATGAATGCCTAGTTCCCTAGCAACGTTCACGCTGCTTATTAGCTGGTCTTGCTCAATTTCTTCCATGATTTCATCGACTTTTTCAGTGATTGGTCGACCAGAGCGAGGTGCTTCTTTAACATCAAAATTTTCTGTTTTTCTTGTTACAGCATTTATATGCTTCACAAATTTTTTTCAGTAGCCTGCGACGCAAATGTTTCCTTTTCTATAATAGAAAAGCAAAATATAACAATAATGTTGAGAATTTTCACTCATTTTTAAACTTACATCGATAACTTTTCACAGAACAAAGCGATTTAAATAATGTCTTCTAACAAAATGAAGCTTAAACAAGCTATTGCTTTGCTAGATGTAATTAATATTACCAGAGATATTACATTTCAGAGCCATCTAGTGACAATTTGTAACCGAACATTTTCGAAAACCATATTTTTGGACTTTGGATATTTTTGTGGCGGTCGTGGCTAAGTGGGTAGTGTGTGTGACCCATACGCCAGAGAACCTTGGTTCAATTCCATTCGACAAGGAAAGTTTTTTTCTATTGAATTAATTTTCTGTTCAGTCGGTTCCTCTCTGCAGTCAATGGCAAACCTCAGAGAGTAAATAATGCCGTACGGACTCGGCTTAAAACTAGTAGGTCCAGTCAATCAATTGTGTTCAAACATTTAATAACACGCACACCACAATTTGATCATAAGAAGTTCGGTCAAAGTCCTTTCAAGGGCTGAAATGGCCAGTTTATTTTATATATTTATTTTTATATATTTTGGCTAACACACACAATTTAAGACAATATTATGCACCATACGAGCTTATGATTCCTACGTATTTAGCCTGACCCTCCGTTGAAAACTTAGTTCTTTTATAAAAACCGTGAAACCGTCATGACTTCGCGGATCATGGGAACACCACTAAGCTGAAGACTGGATGACAAATGTTCGTAGTACATGAGTAAAATCACGTGAAATTGTCAACAACCGCACTTAACCTAAGTTTTTCGCAAACGCTCAACTTGCAGATCGTCAACTATAGCCAATTATGAACAGGTTACTGACCAATAAAAAAAATTTGCATCGTTTCTCAGCACAAAGATGAGCAAGTTATGCTGCGTCACCATTTCGCCAAGGCTGGACGCGAAGTGAGAACAATATCTGAGAAAGTGTCTATCGCGTGCTTCTATTTGTGCAAGTTTGCTCTCAAGGTCTGAGCATGATACAATTACAAGGTAGGCTCATATTGGAGAGCAGGGTACGCTAGTTGTCAAAATCAGCTGATTATTTTGAGTTTTCTAATTGTTGTTGTTGCTTTTTTCGTTTGATACTATGTTGTCAGAAAAACACGATAAATAGTACTTATGATATTTTTCAACTATTGTGGGATTGTGGGAAAAAAATACCACATGTGCGATATTTACCAAGTGTGGAAAAAAAATACCTCAAAATACCACAAAATATCTCAAAATACCACAAAATACCTCAAATTACCACAAAATATCTCAAAATACCACAAAATACCTCAAATTACCACAAAATACCACAATACCTCAAACGAAAATTTTAAGGGTTTTTGTGGTAATTTGAGGTGTTGTGGTATTTTGTGGTAATTTGAGGTATTTTGTGGTATTTTGAGGTATTTTGCGAGTGTGGTAATTTGTGAGAATTAAGTGTGAGAAAAAGCGAATTTCGGTGGTAATTTCATCTAGCGACACTGGTTTGATGTTTGTAGCTCCAGCTACAACAGCTTTGTTGTTGCAAAATTTCACATTTGAGCAGCCATTTTAAAATGAGCCTACCTTTTAATTGTATCATTGGTCTGAGTAATAGATGATGATAAATAGATGCACAGAGAGCCATGGCTTCTACTGAATCAATGAGTTAGGTTAGGAATATCTACCGATTCTTACCTAGGTCTATTCCAGCGGTCCTCCCACTTTTCCAAGCCTCTCTTTCTAGCGAATTTTTTACGAGGTGATGAGCTTTCGCTACTGAATGCAAAACGTATTTTATTTACGAGAAGGACGATTAGTATCCAGCTGGCTGGAACTACTCGTAGTTTTGCGTCTTCGGAGACTGTTCTTAAACTATGGTGAAACAAGTCTGTACATTGACTTAACCACGCGTCGGTCTCTGCTATTGTCCATAAAAGTCGAGCCGTACATCTTATGAACAGAACTTCATAAAGGAGCTGTGCCCTGAACGCTTATTTGGGGTCTCCTATGTTCAGTATTATTCTTGTAGCGCATACATGCTTCTACTGCTTTTGTTGGCATACTGAAAATGCTGCTTGAATGATAATCGCGCGTCGATCATTACATCGAGATATTTTATGAACGGCTACAATTCTTCGCAGTTTCTCGAATACCGCTGGCGGTTATTAACTTTTGTCTGCTACTAATAATCTCTACCTCCTTTTTATACTCCACCGAGTCATTATGCGTCAGCGTAACTTCTTCTGTATGTACTTAACACAAACACTGAAAGAGGTTGGTATGGTATAGGTATTGTATGATCATACAGGGTGGCGCACGAATCGTGCTACAAAAACAAAACGTAATAACTTTTTTTTTGTGTGAGTAATCGGCTTATTTTTTTTTTATGTTGTAGATTAGTATTTAGATTTACTAAAATGGATGCTTGGGATACCGAAAAGAGGATTTGGGTAGTGCAGCGGTACCATACTTTACAGTCCATCATTTCCGTCCAAATGGAATTTAGGAGGGAGTTTGGCGGCACTCCCCCGAGTAGATGGACCATTATGAGGTTGGTAAACATGTTTGCCGAATCTGGAAGCATCGCAAGCAGACCGTACCATCGAGATCCCTATGTTCGGGTGCAAGACACAATCGCGGCTGTAGCATCGGCAATTAAGGCAAATCCACGCGTTTCGACACGAAACTTATCGGCGCAAATTGGAGTTAGCAGACGGTCATTACAACGGATAATTCAAGATGACTTAAACTTGTTTCCATACAAACTCTAAATTACAAGCAAATTAAACCCTCTGGATTTGCCTATTTGTCTGGAATTTTGCCAAAAAATTATTCAAATGGCCGAAGAAGACAACAACTTAATAAATTGCTTGTTTATGTCTGATGAAGCCCATTTTGATCTAAACGGCAATGTAAACAAGCAAAATTGCCGTATATGGAGTGAATCTAATCCAGAAATACTCCATGAGACGGAACTGCACCCAGAACGTGTCACTGTGTGGTGCGCAGTTTCATCAAGGTGCATTGTCGGGCCATACTTCTTCGAGGAAAACGGTGTAACAGTAACCGTAAATGGGGACCGTTATTTAAACATGTTGAAGGAGTTTTTTTACCCAGAACTGCGGCGAAGACGTATCCCTTTTAACAGCATTTGGTTCCAGCAAGATGGAGCAAGTTCACATATAGCCACACCGGTTATGGCGGAACTCCAACGAAAATTTCCAATTAAATTAATATCCAGAAACACCACTTTCCGCTGGCCCCCAAGGTCACCTGACCTCACCGCGCCAGACTTTTTTTTATGGGGTTATGTCAAGCAAGAGGTGTATAAAACGAAACCAAGGAATTTGACTGAATTGAATCAGTCCATTACAACAATAATTGAGGCGATCCCGACAGCTACCCTCCAGGCCACAATGAATAATTTTCTGATCAGGTGTCGCATATGCGTGAATGAGCATGGAGGTCATTTACGGTCTATCATTTTCAAAACCAATTAGTTAAATAAAATAAAATTGAATTATCTATACAAAAAAAGAAAAAAAATTAAATACATTGATTAGAAAAAAAGTTATAACGTTTTGTTCTTGTAGCACAATTCGTGCGCCACCCTGTATTTTAGTATGATGTTAATGGAACATTATATATATAGTAGTGTGATGGGTGTTATAAATATAAGAGGAATATTATCTTAGTTATGGTATAATGGGTGCGACATGATGGTTTTGGGCTTCAAATGTGTGTTATGATGTGTTTAGTATGATGATGTGGGTATATGTAAGAGAATAATGGTAGGGTTATGACATGATATCAATGGTATGATGGCATGGTATGTCATAATGGTATAGTAAAATCGTATTGTAAGATATGAATGGTGAATTGGGTATGAAAGTATGTATTGATGGTATGGTATGATAAGCATGGTATAATTGTTATGGAGTGATCAAATGGCATGAAGGCTCTCATGTGATATACCTATCATCAAATGGATATGGGACATTTCACGGGAAGTAAAAATCTATTTATTGTCTATAAATCTAACTCTGATAATCTCCTGAATGTTGAATTCCTAAATTTTTTTTTTTTTTTTTGCATTTAAAAGTTTCAATCGTCACACATTCTTCTAATAAGTGAATTATGTAACCGCTTAAGATTTCAATTTTTTTAGGCAAAACTTTCACACACACTCATTTTTTATTTTCAATTTAATTTTAAAAGAAAACTCTTCATAGATTCATTTAATTATTTTCTGTAGAGTACAGCGGTGTTATAAGACCGATGTAAAAAAATGTTTCATTGTGATAATTCTATGAAAAAACATGTTCCACGTTTCGATTGCTCTGCAATGACCCAATGTCAATACTTATTAGAAACGCTAGAATTAACAGATTTCTGTATTTGACAGTTCGTGTCATAGAAGCAGATACATTCAGCGTACACACAGATACATACATGAACTAACTTGTTTTAATAGTACGCATCTACAATGGAAATTCATGAACAAAGAATAAGAATATGTAAATGTGTGCACACGCCTGTGCTATGAATGCATTGGTTGTAGGTTATTTTCAGATAAAATTCGCCAATAAAGAAAATAGAGATTTTTCACATTGTAGATTATGTATTCGTATGTTGCAATAAAAAATTATATCGTCTGTGCGTCAATTACAATAACGTTTCCTGAAAAGTTGTTTTTTTTTCAATGCAAATAATTTTTAAAATGTGTCGAGTTCAAAAGAAATTTTTTAAAAAGTATTCTTTTGTTAGATAAAGTAAAGTACAGTAAAGTACTCAGAGGCTTAAGATTAAATTTTATCGCTTTAGCTAAAAATCGTTTGCCAAATAAATTTAAACTATAATTGTGATTTTGAAAAGTTCTCATCGCCCATTTTCATTTGCTTCATTTTTTAAAAAGTAACAATTGAACGAAATTTTAACGAAGAATAAATTAAAGCCGCCAACGCTAAATTTTGGCGATAACTTGGCGATTCAGCAACTTTTCTCTTATTTAAAGCATATTTTTTGGAGTTCAATATTTTGTTGCCGCTAAATTAAAAATGAAAACAATATAAAAAAGGAAAAAGAGCTGTTGGTGTCGTGGACACACCCATAGCTTTTGACGTGACAGTGTTTCTTTATCTTTGTCCTTATTCTTGTCCCTATCTGTGCCCTTGTTCCAAAACTTCTCCTCATTCTTCATTAAAATAAAAAATAAATAACTGGTCATTTCAGCCCTTGAAAGGACTTTGACCTAGCTTCTTATGATCAATTGTGTTGTGCGTGTTATTAAGTTTGTACACAATTGACCGAGAACCGGACCTACAGGCTTAACGCCGACTCCGAACGGCGATGAACAGAATGTTCTTGATCTCACGAAGCTTTACATGGCATTTTGATTACTCTCTGAGGTTTGTCATTGTCTGCAGAGAGGTGGCGGCCGTACAGAAAAGTTATTTTAATTCAAATAATTTTCTGTCGTTGCTGGGGTTCGAACCCGGGTCTCCAAGGTTCGTTGACATAGAGGCCACGCACTTTAACCAACTATGCCACGGACGCCACTCATTCCTCGTTATATTTTTATTTATCTTAAATGTTCCTCATTCATGTCCGAAGTCTTGTTTTAATGCATGACCAAATTCTTGACTTAATTCTTGTCTGAATCCCTTAAGCTTTGTCCTTATCCATATCCTAATTCTTGTCATAGTACTTTTCCGGTTTTATAGTCCGGTTTCATTATTTTATTTTGTTGTTATCGACCAGTGTTGGTTGTAACGAAAAAACCTTTGAAATCATAACTTTTGTTCTTAGCTTGTCTCAATTTTGTTAGATTTTTGTTGTTGTTGTTCTCGTCATCGTCGACGTTGTTGTGTAATTTTTGTTGTTGTTGTATTGCTTTTGCTTTTGCTTTTGCTTTGGTTCTTAATTTTGCATCGTTCTTGGTTTTGCTCTTGATTTTCCTTTCGTTCTTGATTTTTCTTTTAATTTTGCTTTTGCTTTTGTTTTTGCTTTTGCATTTGCTTTTGGTTGTGCTTTTGGTTTTGATTTTTTTTTCCTTTTCCTTTTGCCTTCGCTTTGATTTTTCCTTTGATTTTTTCTTTTGCTTTTGCATTTGCTTTCAGTTTTGCTTTTGCTTTTACTTTCGCTTTTGTTTTTGATTTTTGTTATGCTTTTTCTTTTGCTTTTCTTGTTAGTTTTGTGTTTGCTTTTGCTTCTTCTTTTGATTTTGCTTTTATTTTACTTTTGTTTTCTCTTTTGCTTTTGTTTTTTTAACAAGAGAAATAACCGTTATTGTGTGTGTTACATTAACATTCACCTTATCTCCATGTAGTCTCGTAAAAAACGTAAAAAGGGTATATTATTGTTTCACTCCGTTTGTAAGGCCCGTAAAGAGGCGTGAAAGTTACAGAAAAGTATATATATTCTTGATCAGCATTACCACCCGAGTCGATTTAGCCATGTCCATCTGTCTGTCCGTCTGTGATCACGATTACAGCCGTAATTTTCAAGCTATCATCACGTAATGCAATATTTAAGCTTGTATCTAAAAAATAAAGGTCAAGTTCGAAAATTAGCCAAATCGGATGAAAACCAAGCCTACCTCCCATACAAAGTGACTTTAACAAAACGGTAAAATCTCTTAGAATTCCACAAAAATTAATATACGGACTTGTAATTTTGCATATGGTGGTGTCCGTGGCGTAATTGGCTAAAGTGAGTGGCCTCTATGTCAACGAACCTGGAGACCCGGGTTCGAACCCCAGCAGCGATAGAAAATATTTCAATTAATATAATTTTTCTGTACGGCCGCCACCTCTCTGCAGACAATGGCAAACCTCAGAAAGTGATAAAAATGCCATGTAAAGCTTCTTGAGAACAAGAACATTCCGTTCATCGCCGTTCGGAGTCGACCTTAAACATGTAGGTGCGGTTCTCGGTCAATTGTGTACAAACTTAATAACACGCACAACACAATTGATCATAAGAAGCTAGGTCAAAGCCCTTTCAAGGGCTGAAATGGACAGTTATTTTTTTTTTTTTTCTATTAAAGTTAAAATTAACGGTTATTTTGCGCCTTATATTTTTCTAGCAAAAAAATAACGGTTGCTTTTGACTTTTATTTTATTGGTCAAAACTTACAGTTATTTTTCGTTCCAAAATTTCAGGCATTTCAGGCCGCTTGACCGACTAAAAAACTATTGATTTCATTATTTTCGTCTCATCATTTTGAGACGCGCACATTTTGTGTTGTTTCAGTTTTCAGTAAAACGGTCGCAATAGAAATATTCTTACAAACAAAACTCAAAAAATGTCGATGCCATCGTTCCTTTTCAAATCGAATAAGCTTTTTTTTAGTTCTTTCGAGCTGAATTTTTTTGTAACATTACTTTATCGAAAATAAAGATACACGTGTTTCATCTTTTAGCTAAAAAGTATCAGCACTTCGTGTTAAACATACTTGAAAACCACACCGGAAATCCAGTTTTTCACTTTTGGCTTGCGCAGACTTTTATAACTTGAATATCTTGGAAATTTTAAAATTTTTTCAAACCTTAAAGACGGATAAGCTTTGCAGGAATACCAAATTCAGACATGGTGGAGTACAGATGATTCCATAATGAACAGTCGAAGGCGGCTTTGTAATCGACAAAATTATGGTGTATGTCGATTTGTTATTCTAGGGTCTTCTCCAAGATTTGTCGTAGCGTAAATATCAGGTCTATGGTGGATTTACCAGGTCTGAAGCCACACTGATAAGGTCCAATCAGCTGGTTTGCGATGGGCTTCAGTCTTTCACATAATACGCTCGACAGGACCTTATATGCGATATAAAGAAGGCTTATCCCAAGGTAGTTGGCGCAAATTGTGGGATCGCCTCTCTTGTGGATTGGGCAAAGCACACTGACGTTCCAATAATTTGGAATGCATTCTTCCAACCGAATTCTGCATAGAAGCACATGAAAGCATTTAAATAGAGCTTCGCCTCCACTCTTGAAGAGCTCAGCAGGTAAGCCATCGGCTCCAAGACCATCGGTTTCAAGACTATGATCGGGCAGTGAAACTTCAACGCTGTCGTCTACAGTTGGGGTTTCCGGGATATCATCTCTATTGGCGGGATTGTTGTCCTCGTCGTCATTCAGAAGCCTAGAGAAGTATTCCCTCCACATCATCAGTATATTCTGGACATCTGTCACTAGATTGCTATTTGTATTCTTGCAGGAAGAGGCCCCGGTCTTGAAACCATCGGCCAGGCGTTTTATTTTTTTCGAAAAATTTTCGGACCTTATTCCTATCACCCAATTTCCTCGCACTCACGCTTTTCTGCTTCTCTTTTCTTTCGTCTGAAAATGCGTCTCTTTTCCCTCCTGTTTTTTTTGTAACGCTCCTTAGCAGCACGCGTTACAACCGACTGTAGTGTGGCTTTGTAGGCGGCGTTTTTTTCTGCAGTGGCGTCGCGACACTCTTGGTCGTGCCACTGGTTTCGGCGAGGGCGGTGATAGCCAATCACCTCTTCGGCAGCCGTACGCATAGAGTGGGAAAAGTGATTTCACTGAGCGTATATATCGTCGATCGGAGGAGTGCTTTCTTAAAGCAGGAGTGAGAGTCGAGTAGCAAAGTCTTTGGCTGTTAGTTTTGATTGAAGCTTTTAAACATCAAGCTTTCTCTGTGCGGGATTGCGCGAATTCTTGGTTGTGCACAGACGTGTACGGATCTTGACTTCGACAATCGATAAACACTCGTATGTTTTAATAGTGTAAAGACACTACAAAAAGGTATTTATTTGGCCATTATCAACCACTTTTATAGACATAGTGAATATAATCAATAAATTCCACCTTCAAACACAAGCTAGTGATATGAAGACACCAACTCGTGTTCACTCAGTCAGCTCAACTGAAAATACCGCCACTGTATTTAAGAGTATAGCTCTAAGTCCATGTTAACTATTTCGTAAGTATTATAGGAATTGGGCTTCTCACAAGCCAATATTAACATGCATAGCATTTTGTATAAAGATTTGAACCCGAATACTTACAAAATCCAGCTAACTTAAGGATAGATACCACAAGATCACGCTCAAAAGCTTCAAAGATGTCCCCATTCGAATCTAGCAGTCGCTGATTCGCCCTTACTTCCGCCCTAACTTCCGCAAGTCGGCTTTATTGAAATAAAACTCAATATTTTATGAAAATAAACTGAATAAAACTTACATTTACATTCTTCTGATTTATTATTAAGCTTAAGGAATAATTAAATTATTCTTTGAAATCAACGGCGGTGAACTGCAATTTTTGGTTCTACTAAATACTTAAGTCCTACGTGTTCCACATATTGTAGGTCCTCGAATTTGGATGTCGTTGTAAATTTGAAATTTCGTAGAAGTCCCGCTAACAAAACGTTCATGACAAAGAGGGCGTAACGCCAACCTAATATTAAAAAGTTATAAAAATAAAAAATTACATATATTCTCATAATTTAGATATATTTATCCATATACCTAGACAACTTCGAGGTCCTTTCGAAAACGGCATGAAGGCATGAGAATGTTTTCCGCTCAAATTTGAAGGAAGAAAATGATCAGGATTGAATTTCTCCGCATCAGAACCCCAAATATCGGTGCTTCGGTGAAGATGAAATATAGAAATCATGATTTGCAAATCTTTTGGCAGTAGGATATCCTTAGTAAGTTGCGTATCCTTTACAACTTGGCGGGCTATAAGCGGCACCGATGGTGCCAGACGCAACGTTTCGTTGATTACCATCTCGAGATAAGGTAACTGCTGCATGTGTTCATATTCCAAATTAAAATCCATCTCAGGAAAGACACCAACGATTTCTTCGTAACATTTTTCTTGGACATCAGAATGCATAGCCAACATTACGAGAGTAGAGAAAATTGCATTAGCAGCAGTTTCAAAAGCCTAGGATTTAATTTAAAAGAATGTTAATGTAGTTAAATCGACTTCAGGATATACATTTCGGTTTATCCGGTTAGAGTGTTAACTTTTAACAATTTATGGGTTTAACTTTTTAACTTTAAAGGAGAGCGAAATCCGGTCTTCATAAGATATTGAAAAAGAGATTTCACTAATAACCAACTCAATTTAACACTTTAACTGCCACCATACAAAAAACATTTCGGGTCCTCCGGGCCATTTTTTTTTTTACATATCTAGTGTATTTTCGTATCAGAAAATCCGAAAAAATATCAGTAAATGTTTTTTTTTTATATTTCTGTGAAATTGTGAAATATTTTATTGAGGCACAACATATGTACCTCACGGCCTAAGGTATACGTTTACTGTATATTTACTGTGGATGGCAGACAGATGGACATGGCAAAATCGACTCGGTTAATGATGCTGATCAAGAATATATAAACTTTTCTATACCTACCACGCTTCCTTATGGGCGTTACAAACGGAGTGACAAAATTAAAGTTTTAAATTTAAAAACCTAGTAAAAGGGGGTTTTTTTAATCGTGGGGGTATAAAAATGATGCACTAAAGATAGGTTTAGGTATGCCAGGCCATGTGGAATTGAACTACGCTTACAGATTTGCATTTCGAGGTACTAATTTTAAACTATGAACTATAATTTGTAATTGAATACTGAGGCACATACGCTGTGGACATTTTATTGAGGCACACCGTATATGCCTTATGGCAGTTTACGTGTTAAATTTTCAACAAAATATCACTTTTCTTGAGTTTTCAATAATTGAGATGAAAAAAATCAAGTATCCTGAAGGACTTTTTCAGTCAATTTGTGCTTTTATCCTGTATGACCAATTGCCTTGCGAATTGGTGTTCAGAAGTATGAGTTAAGAATGGGTAAAAATAAAATTTTGTCTTAGTTAAGAAACGACTAAATAGGTAACTATCATTTTGAAGTATAATCAAGCCTCAATGTCCAAAACCTATAAAAATTCGGCAAAATTATTCTTTTGCGTATTATTTTTACAATTTACCAAAATAAAATTAAAATAAATTAGAAAAGGTTAGATGATTAAAATAGGATTCTACAGTAGAAGCTCAAGATTGCAACTGCTTCTTTTTCAGCACTTACTTCTGAAAAATTAGACATAAATAAAGGTTAATATAGAGTTCATAGCTGTCTGCACACAATATTAAACACATTGAAAACTGTTTGTGCCAGATAATCGATCGTAAAAAAGTTAAAACAACCCAATAAACATTAACCTTGGATATTGGCTTGACCTCAAGTGAAGCTCCAGTTCGTTTCTCCAACCTTCAGTGCTGGATCACCACTTGTCCTCCACTTGAGATCCAAGCCATTCTCCAGGTAAATGGACCTTCGATATTCAGTTGAGATAAAGCTTTATCTCCACTTGATCTTCAAGGTCTTTCTCTAAGCGATCTCCAACCCAAAATGAAAAAGAAATAGCATGTTAAAAGAAAGCTTTTCGAATTATTTTTATAATATACAATTTGCTATACTTCGCGCTTTGTTCTCTTCTCTTTACTCGCGCTTTGTTCTCTTCATCTTACTCTTTATTATTTTATTATTTGAATTTATTTATTTATTGAACTAATTCGTTGCAGTTTCTTAATTACTTTTTTTGCAATTCACTTATTTTATATTCTGTTGCAACTTACTATATTTGACAACTGTTCACTGTTCAGTGTTGCCAGGTACAAAAACAAAAATTTTTTTTGGCACTTCAACAGTATTGCCACTTTGAAAATTAAAAAAATTTCTAGCCAATTTCCAGTTCAACTCCAAGATGTTGGTTGCGACTTGGAGAAATGATTTGGAGCTCAAGTGGAGGTTGAACACTTTATTTGCAAGCTTGGAGAAAAATCTTTTTCTTCATTTTTGTTGGGAAGTTTGCAAATGAAGAAAAATCAAGCTGATGGAACTACTAAGATGGTAAGAGTCATAATGTACTCACATTACCTGGAAGCGAACATAGTTTTTAAACATCATTCAAGAAAAAATAGAGTTATGGTGCGGACCAACCAGTTGAATTTAATCACCAAAGATTTAACCCTAGGATGGGCGTTGAGTTTAAACATGTATATCTTTTATATTTTCTGACGTATCGATCTGAAACTTAGTGACTTCTTGCGGTGATGCTTCATTAGTACAAAAACCAAAAATTGTGCCGATTGGATTCAGTTCGTAGAAGAATTTTTTTTTAGAATTGAAGCCGATTAACCATTTGAAGCGACGTACTTTCTCCGATTGGGCTCTCGAAAAGATGCGCCCAGATGATAAATTTCATTGCAGAATCATCTTCAGTGACGAAGCTCATTTTTGGCTCAATGGGTTCGTCAATAAGCAAAATATGCTTTATTGGTCGGGTGAAAATCCACATCTGCTTCAAGAATCACCACTTCATCCATAAAAAATAACTGTTTGGCGGCCTCATTGGACCATATTTTTTCGTCGACGATAACGATCGTAACGTTACTGTGAATGGGTATCGTTATCGCGCCATTATAATTGGAAGATATGGACTTGGATGACATGTCGTTCCAACAAGACGGTGCCACAAGCCATACAGCACACGTTACAATCGATTTATTGAAGAGTTAGTTTGATGAGCGCGTTATCTCAAGAAATGAGCCAGCCAATTGGCCGTCTCGTTCGTTCGATTAAACGCCTCTAGACTATTTTCTTTGGGGCTACGTCAAGTCGTTGGTCTATGCCAACAAGCTTACGACGTTGGATATGCTCAGAGCCGTTTCGGCCGAAATATGTGACCGAGTCATCGAAAATTGGGTCCAACGAATCGACCCCTGCATACGTGCCCGCGGTGGCCATATGAAAGTCGAGTTCCATTCATAAATGTTTTGGTTGTATTTCAAGCCAATAATAAAGTTTTTGAAATATCTCAAATGAGCTGCGTTTTTTTTTTTAATAAAAGTTATCAAGTCCTTAATGGAAAACCCTATACACTCCAAAACTACATACCAAACACGCAAAACTACAAATGTATCCAACATCATATAAAAGGCCAAATTTCCCATTTTCCTTACATGGACCTACTTAGGCTCAGTAGGTTATGTTACCGTCTCCCAGAGTGTTACCCATCCTAGGTTTATGAGATTTCTGGCGCACTGAATTCATTTTTTAGTAGAATAAATAAAGTGCAAGGGTCTAGTCTGGTAGACGTCCAAAGTCGTGAATTTAAGTTTAAAATGGGGGAAATCTTTTCATTCTAAAGTTATGGTTCTTCTAAGTTCTATTTCGCAATTCAATTAACCGTACAGTATTTAAATACAAGGGAACTCTATTCTAATCAGAAACACTTTTGAAAATTCCAGAAAAGTGACATTTTGTTGAGAACTTTAAAAAGGCCTGTTATTAAGTCAATAAGTCAAATTTTTTGTATTTTTTGTTAAGGCTCGCTCTTGCTCTACTTCTGGTTTAAAATATATATCCACGTATGCATATATACCACCATGATCAAAAAGTTCCCAGAATCACCAGAATCAGCCATCCGATTTGAGTTCTCTTTTTTTTTCGGTGGCCACATCTGTCATTGACATTCTATGAAATTTTCAGCTTGATAGCTTGACATTTGTAAAAGCCGTATTGAGTACATCTGCTATTGAGCGTATTTTCGATTTTGTACAATTTTTAAAAAGGAATTGAATTCGCAACATCAAGTTTGTTTTAAATTTTGCGTTAAAAGCGGTTTCAATGGTGCGACAACATTGCAAATGTTAGAAAAGTGTTTCGGCAACGATACTCTGAAGAAAACAGTCGTTTATCAGTGGCACGAACGTTTCAGAAGTGGCGGTGAGTCCGTGAACGATGATGAACGCAGTGGCAGGCAATCGACATCAAAACCATCAACAAAATCAAAGAATGGATAACCTTAGGCCGAAAATTGTCCATTAGAAAGATGGCAGAGGAGTTGGGCATTGGTTTTGGATCCGTTCGAGACATTTTGGTTAATGGTTTGGGCCTCACCTCAGACGTGTCGCTGCAAAACTGTTGCCGAAAGACCTGAATTTCATGCAAGAAAGGCACCGTGTTGACGTAGCAAAAGAAAAACTTTTCCAGGCCGAATCCGATCCAACATTCATCAAACGGATCATTACTGAAGACGAGACGTGGATTTATGAGTATGACACGCAATCCAGACATCAAGCGAGTGAATAGCGTGCACCGAATGAGCCCCGACCTAGAAAACCACGTCGTTTTCAGTCGAAAAAGAAGGCGATGCTCACAGTTGTCATGGATTATAAGGGTGTTGTGTATCATGAATTCCATCCACAAGGCCAAACAGTAAACAAGGAGTATTATTAAGCAGTTATGAGACGTTTGCGTGAAGCAATTCACCAAAAAAATACCGGATTTGAGGGCAAACGAAACGGTGCGTTATCGTGGATCTTGCACCACGATAACGCACCGAAACGAAACGAATACCATACAACAACCACCCAATTCACCTGATTTGGCTCCCTGCGACTTTTTCCTATTCGGTTAACTCAAGAAAACGCTCCGCGGAACGCTTTTCAGCACCCAATATAAGATCATGGAAAAATCGAAGATGACTCTGATGGCCATACCGTAAACCGAATATAAACAATGTTTCGGGGATTGGATCAAGCACTGGCATAAGTGCGTTGCAGTCGATGGGGAGTACTTTGAAGGGGATAATATCGATTTTGATGTATAATCTTGTATTTTTAATTTCCTGAATAAATTCTGGGAACTTTTTGATCACGGCTGGAAATTTGACTGGCTCAAATCAACCGAGCCGAAGTGTAAGTGAAGAGTACTCACAGCGGCAATAATTGTATTGGACTCGGCAATAACATCGTTCAAAGTAAGTTGTCGCTTCTCATAAAATTGTATGGCTTGATCGATGAAAATATTTGGCGTCTTCTTAATCGACAGCACGGCATCTTCTGGCTCTGTATTTTTAAGCGTTGTCCTCGGATCTTCACTCTTTTCACTATTAAGCTGATTTCTTAGTTTGCTCATAATTAACTGTAAATAAAACCAGAAAGTTTGATTGACATCGTTCTCATTAATCGTGTTGTACGAACCTCGTATACAAAGTTATGCATGTAGTTCTTCATTTTGTGATAGCGATGATAAAAAAAGTATAACCATTGGAGTTGTAGAAATCTGAGTATGACATGATTGACTACGGCTCCCATCAAACTTAGGTCATATTAAATAGAAGAAAAAAATTAGGCACTATTTATTGGTCATAAGACATACTTACAACGTAAAATTCTTGCCTAAATCAATGTCAACTTCATCGTCTTCCTTCATGATCTTGCCCATGGTAGTTTCTGTGAAAAAGAGTTATATTTAGCCATGAAATTCAGAAAAATTATCACTTCGCTCCCACAACGAATAAATGCTATGGATAAATTTAAAAGAATTTCTCTACACATACCTTTTTTCTCCAATCTTCAATATACTGATCATCGGCCTCTCTTGCAGAGAAATATTTCTATGGCAGTCATTATAAGCGGCATAGAATTTACATTCTATAGATAACTACTTAGGCTCCGAACATAGTGAACGCCGATTCAGGCAGGCAGGTCAGCGCGACAAAACTGGCTTCACACAATTTCATATAAACCTGCTCAAAGTGTGCAGAGTGGCAGCAGGCAGATCAGATCAGGTCAGGCGTGAAAGCAGGCTGGCTCAGGTTTTTCGAAGCTGATTACGAGCAGATTATGCTTTCTTGATTAGTTTTTAGACATTTTTACACATATTAAGAATAATATTATTCAATTACACTGCTCTACACGAAAACTGTACAAGACATCCCACGCATTTATTTCATTAAGTGGTAATATATGATGACTTTCTGCTTTTACAGAATTTTTGTATCACTTCGAATTTTTTGTCAAGGACCTCATAAATGAATCAGTAAAAATATTCGTACCTTGCCATTCTTGGTATGTCATAACATTGCTTCTGCTCAACTGATTTTAAAAACCTAAATATTATAACAAAGGTCAGACTTGCAGTTTTGTATTATTATTTAAATAATAGAAATATACCAATCCATTTCAAACTAATAAACGCTAAAACAATCAACGCACATTTTTTTTCATTTTTACATTTTCTAACGTTAAGAAATCAAAAGAAGCCTGTCAATAATTTTGTTAATATTTTTCTTCAAAAGACAAGGGTTTTACTTTTCGAACTTATTTAAATACCGGTGTGAAGTTAGCCCAAACTCTTTATCCCAAATTTTCAACTCAGCCCAACTTTTGAATTCGCCGTAAACTCAACATAAAAAAATTTTAATTTGCCGTAAATAAAAAAAAATGTTACAAAACAACTAAAAAATATAAATAAGAAAGAAAAAACTTAAAAATACTGTATATTCATGCTAAACCAACATCGAAGATGTTAATATTCACTCAAATTGTAAGTTTTATTATAAAATTTATAAGTCAGGTCATGAAAATGTTCTGAGAAGAGAAAGGTGTAAAAGTCAAAGTTGTGAAGCGATCTGCTTGAAAATCGACAGATTACAACTTCATACTGTCAGAAAAACATTTCAGTTATCCTTTTTATCGTAAAATTGTCCTTCCTAGGACTAAATTGCATGAAATGAGTTGCTAGCAATTTTGTAGTTTTTTTTTTTGGCAAATCGACAAAAAGGATAGAAGATGAAAAGTTCTCATCCTGGATTTTTGCTCAAAATTGTAGTTTTATACGGACAATCGAATAAAACTATGCTCAAGTACCGGTCTATCGTCCTTGATACCAAAATTTGAGCTGAAATGCGAAAAAATGTGATTTTTGTATAAAAGTCCGATTTCCACACCCCGATACATGTCCCAAAACAAAAGTTCTCATCCTGGATTTTTGATATGTGATAACTGATGGTATAAAGATGATTTTGTCCCTGTTTCCCAAATTGCTATCAATCGTCCTTCATACCGTAAAATGGCCTAGAAGTGAAAAAGTTTATTGTACTTTTGGAAATGTAAATGTAAAAGACTTTTATACAAAAATCACATTTTTTCGCATTTCAGCTCAAATTTTGGTATCAAGGACGATAGACCGGTACTTGAGCATAGTTTTATTCGATTGTCCGTATAAAACTACAATTTTGAGCAAAAATCCAGGATGAGAACTTTTCATCTTCTATCCTTTTTGTCGATTTGCCAAAAAAACAAAACTACAAAATTGCTAGCAACTCATTTCATGCAATTTAGTCCTAGGAAGGACAATTTTTACGATCAAAAGGATAATTGAAATGTTTTTCTGATAGTCTGAAGGTGTAATCTGTCGATTTTCAAGCAAATCGCTTGACAATTTCGACTTTTACAGCTTTCTCCTCTCATAACATTTTCATGAACTGACTTTTTCACTTCTAGGCCATTTTACGGTATGAAGGACGATTGATAGCAATTTGGGAAAGAGGGACAAAATCATCTTTATACCATCAGTTATCACATATCAAAAATCCAGGATGAGAACTTTTGTTTTGGGACATGTTTCGGGGTGTGGAAATCGGACTTTTATACAAAAATCACATTTTTTCGCATTTCAGCTCAAATTTTGGTATCAAGGACGATAGACCGGTACTTGAGCATAGTTTTATTCGATTGTCCGTATAAAACTACAATTTTGAGCAAAAATCCAGGATAAGAACTTTTCATCTTCTATCCTTTTTGTCGATTTGCCAAAAAAAAAAACTACAAAATTGCTAGCAACTCATTTCATGCAATTTAGTCCTAAGAAGGACAATTTTTACGATCAAAAGGACAATTGAAATGTTTTTCTGATAGTCTGAAGGTGTAATCTGTTGATTTTCAAGTAAATCGCTTGACAATTTTGACTTTTACAGCTTTCTTCTCTCATAACATTTTCATGACCTGGCTTTTTACACTTCTAGGCCATTTTACGGTATGAAGGACGATTGAAAGCAATTTGTTGATGATGAGAATAATTTGTATTTTAAATTCTATACTTTTGTTTTAATATCAATTTGTTTCATTGCGGCGAATTCAGCATTCAAAAGTTTTTGCGGCGAATTGAGCAAAAAGTTGGGCTGAAGATTTTGGGCTATCTTCACAGAAGTATTTAAATCGGTTATTAAATAGTAAAGTTATTAACGAAAGTAGGGTTAATATATTTTCAGAAATAAAAATTTGAAACAGAAACAACAACTTGCTTCTTTGTGGATGCGTTGTGAAGCGAAATTAAATGAATGCACCTCCTTGTATTTGGTTTAGTGTTCCTAATTCTTTTACGTTCTTCCTAATTTTTTAAGGTTATCATATCGTCTGACCCCTCTACCTGTTCGTCTCGAATTTTATAACCCACTTTAGGAAATCCAAATCGGGTGTTATTTTTGGCCTATCTTGCTTCGTTTTCGAGATATAACGCTTTTTTTTTTAGTTTTTTAAGTTAAAACCATGTTATCGACTGACCCTCTATACTTGTGAGTGCATGGTGCACTCGGTGTGCTCGCTATGTTTTCCCTTACTTTTACTTCAGTGTCGCTCTATGATTTGATATTTTATTTCATATAAATATTTTCAAAACACAATCATACTAACGAAGAGCTTTCAAGACATGGCATTAGTGTTTAATTTGGCTTCACTTTACACAAAAAATTTTTGCTCGATGTCATGGCTACACAGAAATACTCTACACCTTCATAGTGTACACTATTCTAATTCTATGAATGGAAGGTTTTGTACAGCTCTTGTATGTACCACTTGTTGCGCATAACACACCGATTAAAATATTTTTCATACAGTGAGATTACTTCAGGGTTTGTCAATTAATCAATTTTAGGATTCGAACCCGTAAACAAACCACATATGAACAAAAGTTTACTCAGAAAGTCATCATATGGATCGGTAAAACATAAAATATCGGTGGGAGCTTTTGTACATTAAAAAATTTTTTTTTTTGTAGAAGAGTGTTATTATTGATTTAATTTATCTTTGCTATTCAACACACAATTCGTGGAACCGAACGCAAAGAACTCTTTGCATTTTGTTCTGAATATTTTTGTAATAACTCAACATATACAACAAGAACTTATGTAGTACATGTACTCAATAATGAAATAAAATATTAGTTTAATTTATTATTAGTATGTTGTTGTTGGTAATTGTTTTTCGTAGTACAATTAAATATTCCTTATTAAAAATTCCTTACAAACGGCATTAGCATTTAAGCATTTAAAACAGAAAAAAAAATGCGGAAAAAAAAACAACAAAACAATAACAAACTTTCTATAGCACTGATCTGATCTGATCTGCTTCTCGCGTTCACTCTGCACGGCAAATTTTTTAAGCAGGTTGCTGCCTGCGCCTGTCTGACTGTCTATCTGAACCGGCGTTTACTATGTTCGCAACCTTACTCGTAACATATTGAAATTTTCCTTATCATTAGACTTACCGACGGTTATTCCCAATAAAGATTGTTGTATCAAATGATACAAATTATGTTCACCCGTTCCGACCAAAGCATCATATTTAGATAGCATCTGCTTTTTGGCCTTATTAAAAACAGGCAGGAAACTTATTAACACTTTGTGATTAAAAGATGGATTGATAAGTTTACGATTATGTTGCCAGTCCTTGACTGGACTTGCTATAAGACCGCCCTTAAGTGCTTCATATATAGGCTGATAAATTGTGTTTGCCTTGGTCAGTAATTCCGGTGATGATAAAACATTCTCAATAATGCCTGGTTCTGAAGTGAGCAGTATTGGATTTATACCAATCCAGATGCAAACAGAGTTACTTTTGCTTTTGGCGAATTGTGTTGAGAAGAGTAGTAAAATGTCTGTGAAATGAATTGTATGACCTTATTAAAATGTTCCTACAGTCGTTCACCAATTCAAACTCACCTTTAGGATGTCTAACTTTATAAAGAATACCAATAAAAGGAATGCCAAAGGAGCCAGGAAATCCTAGTGCAAATCTATACAAGTTACGACGCTTCCAGAGCCAATACAGCCACAATCCTATGATGAGTATAAGTAAAGAATATTTATATTTTTCAGTTTCAACTAATAGCTCCATGTTTTAGTTCACAAATCTGTGCTAGGTTCGAAATGAAGCCAGAGACTAGGTTAATTCATGTAAAATATACCTAATATATAACAACAAGCTCTAGCGATATAATACTTAATAATAATAATACGTTATAGTAAATATAAGCCTATGATTTGCTCTAGTTTATATAATTCGTGTGCCTTATCGTTTTAACGAGGGCAGATTGAAAAGTACGCGAAACATTTCCATTCTTGATTGTTTTTAATACTGCAAGCTTTTGTTATGCTTATGTTTGACAGAGATAGAGAGCAAATATCTTTGAATTATACTAAAACTATTGGACAAGCGGGTTTAATATGCAGCCATAGAAATATATTTGGTACTCTGTACTATCGTTTGCAAAAAGTACACGAAAGGTTTTGTAAATTGTGATGAAAATATGCAAAAAGATAATTGGACAAGCAACATAGTTTTCAAATCCACTTCTTGTACACATAGATATGAGTTATATAGTACATGTCATAATTAATAATTATAAAAATCAAGGTACAGCCAATACAGCTGACCAAACAATTATCTGCTATGTAGAACAAGCTAAAACAAGCAGAGTGGGTTAAAGTTCTCTTTTATTTTTGAAATGAATACATAAAAACTGGTGCGAAAATTAAATCAGTTGCAATCTTGATGCAATCGAATGCTTCTGATACACAAAATTCAAATTGCAAGTAAAGAGGTATTATCGCATGAATGGGGCAATTTGAGAAGTCTGTGAATTTCCCGCATAGTAACTTTAAATGCAACACAAGTCCTGTCAACTACTATCTGTAAATAGATTTCTGTCAAATTTTGGGCAAGCTGCGCCTTTGAGTTTGTTTTGGACAGTCATTGAAAGCAGACAACCTCGTGCATTTCGACGAAAATGGAAAAAAGTGAATTTCGTGTACTCATCAAGCATTACGATGGGTACTATTAATACTTCTGGAACTGTCAACAGTAATGTCAATAGTTAAAATCTGGCATCACCATAATAATGTTTGACATTTGTTAGCATAAATGTACTCACAACGTTTTGACGTACAAGTGCTATTTGTTTTGATTACAGTGAGTTAAGAAAATAATTTTGTTCAAAAAATGGAAATTTCAAGAGAAGCTTTTCGTTGGATTATTTTCCACAACTTTCGACGTGGATTATCTCAACAAGAATGTGTCGATGAACTCAGTTCTGTGTATGACGATAAAGCACCATCAAAAACCACAGTATATCGCTGGTATAGTGAATTCAATCGTGGTCGTAGTTCGGTCGCCGACGCATTCCATGAAGGTAGGTTGTTGTGCCACAAAACATCGATGCAGTACGTGAACTAATAATGCAAGATCTTCTTGTGACATATCGTGTGATAGAGGCATCCTTACACATTAGTTCCACTTCAATACATTCGATTTTGCATGAATACTTATTTGTAAAAAAAATTTGCACTCGTTGGATGCCCCATAACTTATCAATCGCCCAAAAAAAGTCTCGCGTCGATTGGTGTAAGGAAATGATTAAAAAGTTCAATCGTGGTGATTCAAAAGACGTGTATAAAATCGTGCCAGGTGAAGAATCGTGGATATATGAGTATGAGCCGGAAACAAAACAGCAATCGACCTTGTGGGTGACGAGGCAAATCCAACAAAAGTTGTTCGTGCACGAAGCACTGCGAAGCAAATGGTCGTCTGTTTCTTCCACCGAATGTGACATGTGGCCACTGTTCCGCTTGAGCAACGTAGAACGGTTAATTCGACCATTTGGTACACGACCATTTGTTTGTAGGAAGTCTTAGGAGAAATTCGCAAAACCAACCGCCAAAGCCGAATCATTCTCCATCATGAAAATGCGAGCACTCACACATCTCGTCAAACATGTGCATTTTTGAGCAGTCAAAAAGTCGAATTGATAACTCATCCTCCATACAGTCCTGATTTGGCACCTAATGACTTCTTCTTGTTCCCGAATATCAAAGGTAAGCTGCGTGGTCAACGATTTACGAGCGCTGCAGAAGTAGTTGAAGCGTTGAAAAACAATGTTTTGGAGGTGTCTCAAGAGGAATGGAAAAACTGCTATAACAAATGGTTTGAACCAATGCAAAAGTATATTGATCATCAAGGGGAATATTTTGAAAAACAATTAAGCCATTTTTATTGAAAAATGTTTGTTATTATTTGCTATTTCCGAAATATAAATAGTACCCCTCGTTCTTATATTTTTTAAACCATAAAACCATCACCGAAACCAAGAAAAAGGGTCATAAATACTTGTGGCCATACCACCACAACTGACGCTGAAGGTTTAGGTCACCCAAAAGGTGTCGTCACGTAAAAAATTGTCGATAATATTCATGAAATTACATTGGATGATCGGAGAATCAAAGTATGTGAGGTGGCTAATGCTGTAGGCATCTCAACTCAGTGGGTACATCATATTTTAAATAATATTTGGACATGAAGAAACTATCCGCGTGATGTATCTCGCGATTGCTCAAACTAGACCATAAGCGCAACCGTGTGGCCACTTCAAAGGAGTGTTTGGTGATATTCAACCGCAATCCCAAGGAGTTTTTGCACCGTTTTGTAAGCATACAGGAAACAACACATCTCCGGGTGAGCGCGCAACAAAAAAGGTCACGGTGTGTCTGTCGGCCAACAAGGTCATATCGACAGTGTTTTGGGATGCATGCAGAGTCATTCACATCGTTTCCCTTTAAAAGGGTAAAACGATCAGCGACGAATTTTATTCACAGCTGTTGGACAGATTTGACATTGTTTTGAAGAAAAAACCACCGCAGCGAAGAAGTGATCTTCCGTCAAGACAATGCACCGACAAACACGTCTCACAGTGTTTCGTTTCATACAAGTTAGACAGAGAAAATTCTTTTTTTAGATTTTTTTGATAGTTTTCGATGTTTAAGGTACAGGAAAGAACAAAAAAAAGTATTTAATTAAGAAACTTTAGACAAGTGGGCGTGGCAGCTCCCATACAAAGTAAAACCATTTTACGTTATATCTTAGAAACGAAATAAGTTACAATATCGAAATCAATAGTAGACGTCAGTTATGTAACTTCTAAACAATCCTCAAAATTAAGGCGCAATCGGACAAGTGGGCATGGTAGCTCCCATACAACTTAAACACATTTTGCGCTATATCTTAGAAACGAAATAAGCTATAATCGAATCGAGTTCAAAAAAAGACGTGAAATATATGCTTACTTAACAGAGTTAGTAGTATTTCTTACTTACCCTTACCCTTTTCTTTCCCTGAACTTGAAAAAACGAACGTTTTTATTTGTTTTTTTATTAAACGTTATAAAATTCAATTATTTCTTTAAATTACATATTGTTCTTGGAATCTCAAGAATCAGGTAAGTTTAAATATCCGATAAATAACCCTTTAGCTATGTATTTGCAAACAACAGATCAGTCTGCTATAGTACCTTCGATTTTATATCGTACTTACTTACTTACTTAGAATATAACGTACGAGTATTTTCATTATTTTAATTTTATAGTTAAAAACAAGCAATTCTTGCGAATTTCAATTATATGACCCAAGATATGACCCAAGACCGATAAAAAGTTAAGAAAAGTATAAAACTGAAAACAGACATCTCTTCTGCTATACAAAAAATAGTTTAAGATTTACTTGAAAAAAAAAATAGGTGGGTCATGTATGACCCATTGTTCTCACAGGGTTAAGGATAAAAAAATCAGTAAACAAACATCAATTAATAATATTGTTGCAACATAACGGTTTTAATGTTCACCTCTAAAAAATTCGGGGTGGGTCAATATGACCCAATAGTCGTACAGGGTTACGGATATCAAAAATCGAAAAACATACATGATTAGAAACTGTTTATCCAATAAAATCATTTTGGCCGCCTAAGCCGATGAAATACCCCTATGTGGGACGGCCATAGAGGTTACAATTTGGTACTACACAAAAAAATTTAAAATAAATATGATGTACCGTCATCACTTTTGATTTTAGAAACAAACATGATAAACTTATGTCAGTAAAAATTTCAAGACCTAGACAAAGTACAGACACTTTTAGATTTTCCATTTTATAAAAAAATAAAAAGAAATTTAGATAAAAGATCTATATTTTTAAGTTTAGACATAAACATGTATAAATAATGGATAAATTATTTAGGTGTACTAAAATACTAACAAACATAATGTATGTGTTTTCAAGAAGTGGTCTACGGTTTCTGTGGAACTCTTCGTTCAGGAGTTATGCCATTTTAAAGAAACTTGGGAAATCATTATGTATGGAAGCGAAAAGGCTACTTTTCCCATACAAATTTTTGTAACTTTGGTTCCACAAAGGCTATCGGTTTGAAATGACACGTAAGAAAGATATGCTTTTCAAAAGTTTAAGTCCAAAATTTTAAATCATTCCGTGCCCTACAACCCGAGTTACAGATTTATCTCCGTCTAAATAGGCCGAACAAAACACTGTGCGCCTCTTGTCGCCTTGGCAAAAATCCATAATTTGGGCTACGAACTGAGACCCTATCCAACATAATCTCCAGATTTAGACTCCTGCAGCTATTTCCTATTTCTAAACCTGAAAAATGGCTTCTCAGTAAAATACTTATCGCGAATGAAGAGTTCATCGCTGAAGCAAACGCCTATTTTGAGAACTTTGATAAAACCTGTTTTTTGAAAGGATTAAATAAAAAATTGGAAAAGCCCAATTTTTTCCAATTGGAATTGGAGACAATGTTGGGAAATAAAAAGTTTTTTGCCAAAAATAAAAAAAGTACCTTTTATTCAAAAAGTCAATGAATTATCAAATTGCCCGCGTAGTTTTCTGAACCCATAACATTCATGATTTTCAAATTATAGAAATATCCTTTCATTATTAAAAATAAACTTACTACACAGGCAATGCAAGAGTATCAAAGTTTATTTACTTGCCTAGTCACATTGCAGTTTTTTTAAATTATTTCGAAAAATATTTTCGATTTTATATTTTGAATCGAGCTTATTTACACCTAAGGTTTGACGTAAAAACAAAAATTTCATAAAGCTTTATTATCCTTTTGATTCTAAAATGCATTATATAAATACTCATACAGGCTTTAGTAAATGCTCATCAAAGTAATGTTTTCATCATAAATTCTTCAGAGTCAATTATTATTTAAGTATAATATCTGTAATAATATAATAATGTTTGATAATTTTTGTATTTTTTTGGCTTTGAATTAAGGATTTCAGGTGTAATACCTATTCATTTTAGTCTGCCTTGGTTCGAAATGAGGCGTTAGATCATTGGGAAGGAAGAGGCAATCAAGTCCGTATCCTTATCCATATCACAATTTTTCTTCAAATTATTAATTTTTTTTTTGAAGAAAATTTTTTTTTCTTCACCTATTAATTCTTATTTTAAAATTTGTCCCTTTCATAATCCCTGTTCTAATCCTTGTCCAAATCTTCGTCAAAATCTCTCTCCCAATCCAATGATGAATTTATACTAAGTTAAGCGGTTCTCTGAGGAGCCTCATAACGCCATAAATTTCATTTATGTATCTTTATCATGTGGCTGAAAACTCTACCTTTATCGTCGTTCCGTGATTTAACCGGAACGCCAATAGTCGCGGAGTTATAATTCCATGCAAAGTATTTTCAGTGTTTGACCACCTAATTTATTTTGTTATTTTTGTCGTATGGCACAGTAACACTTATCGTAGCGCATATACAGTGTTGGACTGAATGTGCTCTATTTTGTTTTTTCCTAATTCTCTGAAAATTATGTGTTGTATTCATCTCAAATACATACATAGATAAAGAGGGCACATAGTTCCTCATTAACTGAACACTTACATTTGTCCATGGTACAATAATAATATACATCTAAGTATAGTTTTGAATATACTTATTATTTTCTATTTTAATTGCCGGGTGTAGCAACGCGCACCGGGTATTGCTAGTGTCTACATACTAAATTATGATAAACCAGCTGACCTGGCAACTGTTGTTCTGCCTAAGCTGAATGTTCAATGTATCAATTTTTTTGTTTAGTATATTGCAATGTGCCCATTATGCCTAAAATGATGTCAAATTTAATAATTCGTTTAGAAAGAAAAAAAAAAAAAAACAAAAATTTAATAAAAAATGTTCGACACAATGAAGTCTAATGCTATGTTCACACAAAGTTTACAAAGTAAACTCAACTTGTACTGGAAACTCAAACTAAACTCTCTGTGTGAACATAGCATAACACCCATATACTAAGTTTCACTATCAAAACCTGAACAACTCGGTAATTTAATGATTTCTGAAAAGTAGGCGTACTGTACTTTTTCTGACAGTAAGCATACGTACTAAACTATCAAATTTTAGTAATATGACTAATATGACCAAAATCGTCCGAAATAAAGCATTTTTATTTCATTTGTGAGCGGTAAAATGGGCTATGGAAACCCGTTCTCAGTTCAGTTACCGACAGTAAGCATACAAACCAAATTACCAAATTGAAGTCCAGTACTACTATAACCGGGTGAAATATTGTATTTTTGTTAATTTTTGGGCGTTTTGTCGCACATTTGGGCATGAGCCTCAAGATCTTGTTTGGAGCTTCTGAACCGAATTCAACGGCGTGCGATATATCTGATAGCGTATGAAAACATTTCATCTTCTCTCAACTCTTTTAGGCATAGACGCAATGTTGGTTGCCTGAGCCTTTTCTACAAGTACTACCATGGGAAGTGTTCAAAGGAGATACATGACCTGACGCCATCAGCTCGTGTGTTTCTCAGGTCCACTCGGACAGCGCACCAAGCCCATCCCTATACCATTACCTTGATGCCCAATAGTACATCGCATTAACGAGATAATTCGTTCTTCGGTCGTACAATAAAATTGTGAAACAATCTCCCTGCGAGCGTGTTCCCCGTCAGTTTTGAGCTATGTTAATTTAAAACTAATCTTTAATCTTTAATCTAAGGCATTTTTATTGATTTCTGGACGGCTAAAGGGTGCGTGAAAAATATATATAGCCTAGTGATGCCCAACTCATCAGCTCGCTCTGCTGGCGTACTAGCTCTACGCTGGCGTACTAGCTCTAGCGGATCTTCACATAAAACAAAAATAACGCGCGTGTGTGTATTTGTATTCAGCAACATAGCACGGTCGGCAAAAACACTCATATGCGTCCTTATAATTCCACATCCATAAAATAAATCCAAAAATAATAAAATACAAGATAAAGTATTGTGCAGGTTGTTTGTTGTACATAGGTGTGTCTAACTTTTCTATGTGCAACAACCTGTGTAGCGTAAATACAGAAAAATATAATATATTAACTTCGAACTCACTTCAAACTCATTTTACTTATAAATAAAATAATATTAAATCAAACTGATTTCAATGACATCCGTTGTACAGCTGCAGTCTGAGAAATAACAAAATTCAACCAACGCAACAACCAAATTTCTGTAAGCAAAAAAAAAAAAGCAAGCAACCCAGCAAGAAATATAAACATCGTAGCATTTGCAAAGTGGTAGAGTATATTTTTACTCTACACAAACAAAATATACAGATATACACTTACTACGCTTGTGCAAATATGCAACAGTTAAAACCCATAGTTTATATTTGCAACACTGAATTGCAAATGAACAGCTGATAAGTTGACAGCGTAGAAAGAAAAATAAACTACAAAATAATAAACAACAATGGATAAATCAAAAATTATTCACTACAAATCTTCCTTCTTTCTATTTTATATAAATATTTTTAGAAATATTTTCGTTTATCACTTATCACCTGTGAATTGTATGGTTTGCAATGGGAAAAATGGGCGTTCAGTGTTGCTGACGAATATTTACTATTGCACAAATTTGCAATCTTAAATACACAAAATTCTGAATACCACTATTATTGAGTTTTGTTAAATGCACGTTAAATCATTGTGCGAACTTTTGAGGAGTAAACTTTTCAGAAATAATAGTTTTTCGCGCTTGCATGCTTAGCGACTCAAAAATCAAACTGCATAGAAACTAAAATATTTGCATTGACATACATATATACATATTTAAATAAATAAGTTGTAATTAACTATATTTAAGGAATAGAAGTTATTATTTAAATATAGTTTGTAAATAAAATCTGTTTTTATTTTATAACTGCTGGCTACAGTAAATTAAAGTTCTGACTGGGTTTTCTTTTCAAATAAAGCACACAAAAAAACATACACACAAACACTCAGTGAGCTCGCCGAGCTCGTCAGCCCTTAAGAGCTGAAATCTCGTAGGAGCCGAGTTGAGCATCAGTAAGGCCGTTGTTAGGCCCATGATACAATTACAAGTTAGGCTCATTTTAAAATGGCTGCTCAATTGTGAAATTTTGCAACAACAAAGCTGTAGAAGTCACAAACGTCAAACGACAAAAGCAACAACAACAACAAAGAAAAACTAAAAGCTATCAGCTGATTTTGACAACTAGCGCACCCTGCTCTCCAATATTAGCCTACCTTGTAATTGTATCATGCTCGAGATGAACAGCTGATTTTGACAACTAGCCCGCTTTTCTCTGCTTTCTACTCCATTTTTCTCCGAGTCGGCCCTAACTTATAATTCTACCATGATGACAGGCACGCATTGTTGTTGTTTCAATGTAAAAGGGAAATTTGTGAGAGTGAGCGAGGGATTTTATTTTGCCCAGAATGGTCACCAAATGATTCGAAAACAATATGGAATCATGAGATCAAAACAGTGTTGCGCTGTGCAATTATTCGCAACATTTGTGTTTTTGCATGAAAATAGTACACTTTTAGTACGAAATGCATGAAAACAGTAATGAAACGTCTGTATAACATACTTTCATCACAGAGCTTATCAAACGAAAAAATAGTGTAAAAAAGGACGTGATCTTGTATCATATGAGCGTCTGCATAACAACGGCCTAATATAGCCTATGTTCAGCACAGCATTTAAGAAATCCAACAAGCTCAAAATAAAAATCAAACGATCCGTTTTTGTGATATGAGTGCACATAAAGATAATTTTTAATAAAGGGTGATTTTTTACCAACTTTCTTTATGGCAACACTGTTTTTGGCAGCACAAATATTGTCGTGTAACATGTTACTGTTAAACATGTTCAGTTTGGTCTTTAATTTCACCATGAATCGACTTACAAACTAACCACGCTTGCATATTATTTAATTTTATTATCAAAATTCATGCTCGGTTAAGAAAGTAGAAAATAGTGTACACCGACAAAGCTCATTTCCGGTTGAATGCATACGTGACAAAGCAAAATTACCGTATTTGGTGTGAAGAGTAGCCAGAAGCATTGCAAGAACTGACAATGCATCCCGAAAAAGGCACTGTTTGTGTGGATTATGGGTGGCATCCGGTGGCATCATTGAGCCGTACTTTTTCAAAGACGACGAAGGCAGGAACATTACTGTAAATGGTGAGCGCTACCGTGCGATGATTAAAAATTGTTTTTGCCCAAAATGGAAGAGCTGGACTTGCCTGACATGTGGTTTCAACAAGACGGTGCCTAATGCCACACAGCATATGAAACAATAGCCCAATTGAGAGGCGAGTTCGGTGAACTGTATATTTTACGTTCGGGACCTGTCAATTGCCCGCCTAGATCTTGCTATTTAAAATACTGACAACGATTTCGGATTCAGCGACTCAGTTTTACCTAGTGTTCGCCCAAGCACCGAATTCGTAAAAATAAAATTTCTATTTGCCAATGGTAGAAATAATTACTTCGCCAAGGTTCTGTGTGATTGATGCATTTTTCGCTGTTAGTAATTGTTCTGTTAAAGCAAACGGCGAACATGGTTTTATTTGAAGCTGACGAGTGCTCTGCAGTGTCCGTTTGTTATCATTAAATGACTTGGATACGCTCTGCTTGACTAACAGAGTACTGTCAAGCTCTGAACTTTGCACTGTTGGATCTCCTGTTGTGGAAAAAACGAGTGCATTTGGTTTAGTATACACCTAGAAAAAAACATGGTCAATTCACCTAAGTCGACTTGGGCGGAAAAAACCTTATGGAAATTAAAAACTTATGCTTATCCACAAAAGTTATATATTCTTTTATACAATTTTTTTTTTTTTATAAAACAATAAATTACTTAGTTGAATAAGCATGGTCAATACATGGTCCAATAAGTCCCGAGACTAAGTTTTTTTTTGTTTTTAAGCTTGAACCAAATAGTTCAGGTGGAATACCTATTCAGTCAAGTCTGCCTTGGTTCGAAATGGGGTGATAGATTAGTGGGAAGGAAAGGGCAATCAAGTGAAACACGTGTAGGATGTTCTAAGCGTGGTGGAAAGCCAAAGAAACATGTGAATTTGAATCGGAAGCCTCAGTCAATTCAAGTTATAAGGCAATCTCATCCACAAATTTCTCTACCATCAACTACAACTTCATGTCGTAAATATTGATGAATTTTTAATTTCAGTTGATAAGAAATGAGGATAGAAAATTTAGAAAGGCTTAAAGCGAAGGGCCATGGCCTGGCCGGGAATCGAAACCGGGACCTCTGGGGTTACAGTCGAGCACGCTACCAACTCGACTAACGAGGCCGCATTCATCATAGGTTCCTTCAAGAGCAATATATTCATTCCACCGCTTTTGTTACTTTTCAATACCGGTTTTGTAGAACGATTTGTGCTTCGCTTCAAAATAAGCTTCAGGTTTAGCCATCAGCTCTTCATTATAGCCAAATCTATTGCAGCATTTTTTTGAGGTCTGCAAAGAGCCAGTAGTCGCTGGGGGCCAAATCTGGTGAATACGGTGGATGAGGAAGCAATTCGAAGATTTTCGCCATCGTTTTCATCGATTTGTGACACGGTGCATTGTACTGGTGAAAAATCATTTTTTTTTTCTTCTTCAAATGGGGCCGATTTTTCGCTCTCCACTCAGCTGACGACCGTTTTAATTCCGGTGTGAGTTTTGGTCCGGTGTGAGAAAACGCGGCACCCATTTGGAAAGCAGCTTTCTCATCGACAAATGTTCCTGTTATATTTTTCCCACACTGCCTTTCGATATCTTCAGAGCCTCAACTAGCTCACGCACCTTCACTTTACGGTCGGCCAATACCATTTTGTGTACTTTTTTAATGTTTCGTGGAACAACTGCCTCATTTGGGCGTCCTAAACGTTCAGCATCATTTGTGTCTGTACGACCAAGATTAAACTCAGCATACCATCGGCAAATGGTTGCTTTTGGTGGAGCAGAGTCCGAATAAGACTTTCGAAGTCATTACTCAGCTTGGACGATATTTTTTCCCATAAAAAAACAGTGATAAATTAACACACAGAATTGTTTTGAATCCATTATTTTGAAAATAAAACTTCTGAACTAAACGTTAGATTGTCATGAAATTTTTATACGTATTGTTTGAAGGTTGGAACTATCGAAATATTATATCGGTATTTCGTTAGAGGTGCCACCTAGTAGCTAGTCTCGGGACTAATTGGACAATGTGTTAAGTTGTAAATTTCCATACAAATTCTTTTCATCCAAGCCCGGAGGTGATTTCACTTTTATTTTTCGGTGTTGATAAATGTTTTTTTTTTTTCAATAAACAAAATATTTCTAATTTAATAAGGTCTGCGGTTCCGTCTTTATGTTCTACCCACTACGAACTTTTATAGAACACAGATATCACGTTTGTTATCAGTTATAATTATATTTTCCACGAGTTTTTCGAGGAGGCATTATCCTGTGTGAATTAAAAAAGCCATCTAAAAGAAGTACACATTAATTTTCCATGAATTCTACATTAACAAAAATAACTGACTTAAACTTCAAATACATGAAAGTTGTCTGCAGATCTTGCAATCTTAGACATACAGGCTATCCAAATGTGTAAATATTAATATTCAGATTTATCTTTTCCAACTTTTCTTCAGCAAATTCAAGTTCTTTTGCATTGTTAAGTTCTACCATTACCAAACTTACGAGTACTGTCAATTTGCGGCATAAACTTATCTTGCACGGTACCACTAACAGTTTTCAATAATGTTGAGGTCTTGTGATCATGCGAGTCACTTCAATATTTCAATATTCTGTCTAAAAATAAGTCCTTTTCTACCCTCACTGTGCAGTATAGAGTCGGATTGCCTTGTTGGAATATCATTAAACTTTTGACCCGCTGTCAACTATTACGTTGCCAATTAAATTGAGATAATTTTGGAAATTCATTCGATTAGGAACGAACTTTATATCATTTCATTCATAATAGCTAACTCCGTCCCGAAGATACGGACCTTCCTTTCTCAAATCGTGGTAATAATAAGACTAAAACAAAATAATAATAAGACTCACATATACCATAGTTTTTGCAAAATTCAACATTGCAAAATTCAAATTCAAAATGAAAGTGGCGGTTTTCTTCCAACTTTTTTGCATACCATTGTTGTTGATTTTTTAAAAATCCTTTACACATTTCGGTCATGTGCTTTTACTCCGGCTGTTTCCTCGATTTTCCTGGCAGTGAGTTAAGCACAGTATGGCTCTTATGAAGTCATGTAACCAATCTTGAACGTCCAATGCTATCAGCTTTACCATAATTTTCAGGGTTTATATTCAATTTAAAGTCACTTCATGACTCATCTTTAGATTTTTTACGATTTCACTGACTTCAATGTGTTCATTATGAAGATTTTAGACAACATACATTTCCGTACTGTAAAGCCACTTTCTAAAATAAATTGTAAATTGTGTATATTTTGATGAAATTTTGTAAGTGCGAACTTTTTGTCGTAGACTGTTATTAACTCTACATTTTTTTTTTTTTTTTTTTTTTGTTCAATAGCGGTGGCAATTTAGTTAAATATAATGCTACACTGCTCAACCAGTACATATTTGAAGTTATCATTCACATGCAATGGCATTAGTTAGTGGAGATTTCCGTTTTTGAGATATAAAATTTCATTGCTGTGAAATAAGTTGTCCAACTTTCTCATACAAAATAATATTTTTATAACATTTTATGTAATACTTCAAATATTTGAAACTTGACCTTCCTTCTTTTCTTTTTAGAAAATCTCGAAATCTAAGTGAGAAGAAGCGGCGAGATCAATTCAATACATTGGTAAATGATTTGAATGCCTTGATATCGTCATCAAGCCGCAAGATGGATAAATCGACGGTGCTTAAGTCGACGATTGCATTCCTGAAACATCACAATGGTAAATTAAATAATAATTTTGAAAAAAGATCAAAAATCAACTTTTAATTTTCAGAAGCAACTGACCGATCAAAAGTGTTTGAGATACAACAAGACTGGAAGCCATCATTTCTCACAAACGATGAATTTACGCATCTTATGTTGGAAGCTCTCGATGGCTTTATCATAGTTTTCAGTAGCAACGGTTCCATTTACTATGCATCCGAAAGTATAACCTCATTATTGGGCTATCTGCCGGTAAAACAACACATTTCATGTATTTTCAAAAGATATAACGAGCTTTTTATTGCAGCGAGATATCCTTAACATGACGGTATTTGACTTGACCTACGACATGGACCATGATTGTTTGAACAACATCTTTCTCAACCCGATGCCCGTCATTGAGCCTTTCCAGACGGACATTACAGCGAGTAATCAGATAACATTTCATGCGCACATGAAGCGTGGCGGTATTGACAAAGTGGATGCGAACGCCTACGAGTTGGTCAAGTTTGTAGGTTATTTCAGTAAGTTTCCGTTTGTGCGGGCCATTGTAGCTTGGGAAAGTGAAGTAGTGAAATTTAATGTTCCACAGGAAATGATGCCAATGTCGACAATCTGCCAATGAAGAATACTCAAAGCCCGCCTCATAAAATCTCCTATTTGGGAACTCAGGCAACCGAAGTGGACAAGAAGCTAGTTTTCGTAGGAACTGGGCGTGTGCAGACGCCACAGCTTATACGAGAAATGTCTGCCATTGATCCAACGCGGAATGAGTTTACCTCGAAGCACAGTATGGAGTGGAAGTTCCTTTTTCTAGATCATCGAGCGCCGCCTATTATAGGCTATATGCCGTTCGAAGTGTTGGGCACTTCCGGCTATGACTACTACCATTTCGATGATCTGGAAGGCATTGTGGCATCTCATGAGGAATGTAAGTGTGTGCAGTTACGTGTTGCCACTTCATTAGGAATTGGTTAATTGGATTTCTTTACTTTTTCAGTGATGCAGAAAGGCGAAGGAAAGTCATGCTACTATCGTTTCCTTACCAAAGGCCAGCAATGGATTTGGCTGCAAACAGAATACTATGTGTCCTATCACCAGTATAATCCTAAGCCGGAATATGTGGTTTGTACCCACAAAATAGTCAGTTATGCAGATGTGATAAAGCAGAACAAGGCCGGTAGAAAATGTAACAAAACTCATGCAATAAATGTTTCGGCTAACAAGACATCTACCATGACGCTACAGGACATTGAGACAAACAATAGCAGCTCGCTTGGTGCGTCTATTCAAACAACGGTACTTGGAAGCAGTACTTCCCCCATTTTACTTAATGAAATTGCACCAACTTTAGATACCCCCACTATGTGGCCGGGAACTGCAACAAGTACACCCACTCAGGTTACACCGCATAAGACATCAAGGCCCTCCTCAGGCTACGATAACATTAGCTCTGCAGGAATTTCACCAAATCTTAAGCGAAAGCGATATTATCATCATCATAGTCGAGGCAATGAGTCTGACTCGACGTCTATGTCCGCGGATTCGGGAACAAGCCGGCATTCACTGTTGACACATCTGAGTTCGGTAGGTATTTGATTGAAACATTTAGGTTGGATGTGATTGGAAAGACAAGTTGTTTTTGATCCATCATTCTCTAAGTTCTGACTTTAGTCATCTCGGTTTTCAGTTTAATGGCTTAAGTGTTGCATATCAAGATGTATTTATAAAGGTGGAAGACGTAGGTTGGCGTCTATTAAGTCGGCACCGTAGCGCTGTCAAATTACGTTGTAATGATGCAACTATCTTCTTTTTTTTTTTTTTCTTTTGTGTGGGATAAATACTTTTAGAGGGAGTTTTATAATCGGGAAAGTGGACAAAACTCAGAAACATCACAAGCAGCCAAATTTTAAGGTTATTATTGAGTTGGTTGTAATTTTATGAAAGCGAGTTCAGCTACAGGCCGCATCAGTCGCGATTCACCTTCTTCTTTGAAATTTCTCCTTTGAAACTTTGAAGAATGACATATTCTACTTATTTCAGGTAATATGGAAGATTGCAAAGCATTCGACATATTTTATATATTATTTTCTAAAAAAGAAAATCACACAAGAATCACTAGAAATATTTAAAAACAAAATCGCACTAGAGCGTCTTGTTTACTCCAAACAATTAGAACAAGTAACACAACACTGGATTTTTCATTGGATTATCGCTCAAAATCAGGCTCAAGTTTTAGTATAAAACAGAATGTGCGGTGTGTATCGATGTTGAATTCCCACAGCAAATAATTTGTTGATAAACTTTGAGTCACACTGTTCCTATTTAAGGACTTCAGCTTTCATAAATGATACGATGTAGAGGGTGAGATCTTCGACTTGTATGGTAGGAGTCACGCTCCGTTCTCTTATACCAATCATATTATTGGAAGAAAATAGTTTCGTTAAACGTTCCATCTAATTCTTATTTTAGATTCTATGCACTTCCCATAAGAATGGATTTCTTAAATTTATGAGTTTTTTTTTAATAATATTTAATAATTATGTTTTTTAAGTAATTCGTGATAATTTTACGAAAGATCGGTTAAACAATTGTTGTTTTTATCTGAATTTAAGAATATTTAGATCTTAGTGTGCATACTATCCACCTATGTTATTGAATTGTTTTCATGGCTTATATGATTGATTCATTTCAATTTATTTTCACAAGAAAATTTTGAAGAGAACGTCTTCTTTAAAGTGTAGTATTTTAGATCATAAACTTTCAAAAATGTATGATACCGTGATATAAAAAAATATGTGTGTGGCCACCAAGCACGATAGAAGTGAAACTTTAACCCAAAAAAGTTGATTTTTAAATGGTTAATTGGTTTTCTGGCTAATATAGTCTTACTAAAAAAGCCGCATTTCATATAATGACAAAAGTAAATTAAATCTATTTTAATACAATTTAGAAAAGTTGAATGTTAATAAGACAAATAAGAACAAATTCAGAGTTATACAATCACACCAAACTCATCATGCCATACCATACCATACCATATCGTACCATACCATACCATACCATACCATACCATACCATACCATACCATACCATCATTTCATGATCATCATACCATCATACCGTACTATCATCCTATCCAGTCATACTGTATCATAAAACTACGTGACATGTATAATTTTGTAACAAAACCATAAAGGTATAGGGAATATAAATGCAATACAGAAATATACTCTGTTTACTCTTTATATCTTGGCGAACACACTGTTTTTGACGTAGAATACGTCATTCTCGGAGGTAAGTAGGGTGGTTGATAGTGATCAGGTGTCGGTATTTGTATAACTTTTTAAAGTACTGATCGTACAATGTTGATGTTAGCACTTGTTGGTCTGCTTGATCCTCAATGCGACAAAAATTCATGTTAGAATTCTCTAACTTATATAAATTTTACACAATTACATGAAATATAAAGCCAACATTTGATGTTTTTGTTTGCTTAAACAAGCTACCTATTTATCGACAGTTTCCGGTTTTATCGACAAAACCATAAAATTTGTATGGGAGCCCCCCTAAGGAGTGGTCGGAGGAAATAGGTGTCCAAGGCAAAAGTGTTCGTTTTGCAAAAGTAATGGGGGTCGGTGATACATATTAACCCTTTCCGGCACAAACACAATAAAATTTGTATGGGAGCCTCCCTAAGGATTGGTCGGAGAGAATAGGTGTCAAAGGCAAAAATGTTCCTTTTGCTAAAAAAATTGGGGTACATATTAACCCTCTCCGGCACTCTCTTAAAGGTCATATACTCAGGTGTATGGAATAAATATACAAAAACCATAAAATTTGTATAGGAGCCCCCTAAGGAAAAGTCGGAGGGAAAAGGTGTCAAAGGCAAAAATGTTCCTTTTGCAAAAGTAATGGGGGTCGGTGATACACATTAACCCTTTCCGGCACTCTTTTAAAGGTCATATGCTCAGGTGTATGGAATAAATAAACAAAAACCATAAAATTTGTATAGGAGCCCCACTAAGGAGTGGTCGGAGGGAATAGGTGTCAAAGGCAAAAATACTCCTTTTGTAAAAGTAATGGGGGTCGGTGATAAATATTAACCCTTTCCGGCACAAAAACCATAAAATATGTATGGGAGCCCCCCTAAGGAGTGGTCCGAGAGAATAGGTGTCAAAGGCAAGAATGTTTCTTTTGCAAAAGTAATGGGGGTCGGTCATACATATTAACCCTCTCCGGCACTCTTTTAAAGGTCATATGCTCAGGTGTATGGAATAAATATTTTGCTAAATATTTTTTAAAAAAGATGTCATCAAAAGCGAATTGAATAATTCTACGTCTTGTGTTACGACAAAGTCGAAACTACTGTATCTTTTTTCAATTAAAATTAATTGTTGATCGGCTTTCCCCTCTCGGCAGACAATGACAAATCTTAAAGAGTAAATAAATTTCATGTAAAGTTTCTTAAGAACATGAACACTAGCCGCTCAGAGTCGGTATAAAACTTGTAAGTCCAGTTCTCGGTCAATTGTGTACAAAAATTTTATAAAACATGTAATAAAACCCACAGTACAACTTTATTAGAAGATTCCGGTCAAATTTATGGCACCATTTTATCGTACAATAAATTTTGAGTTTATCAGAACTTTCAAAGATTTGTTTTGTCCAATTTTCTTATTTTCAGAGCACGATAGTCCTTCTCTGACTTTAAGTAATTGATTTCCCCTTTGGAGTTTCAATTAAAGCGTAAGTTCAACTTTAGCCCGAAGAATTTAAAGAAAATTTTCATTAAAGAAAACCCGAAATAAGTCTTTGGCAAGGATGTGTTGCTAAGGGAGCAACAGAATCTCCAAAAAGTCACTGTGTGAGGAGACAATTAAATTAAAACTAAACTAAAAGAAAACTAAAGGACTACTGAAAGAAGGATTTTGATTATGAAAAGGCTAAGCATCTAGTTCTGATCCACTATAGTTGTCCTTTGGCTCAATATTTTAACCCTCTCACACATTCATAACGAATTGATTCAGCTAAATCTTATGATTGAATTTTCAATTTGTTTCAAGCTTTGAATCAGGAATTTTAGGTGTAACATCCATTCTGTCAATTCTAGCTTGGTTCGAAATGCAATCAGTTTAAACATAAAACACATGTTAAATGTATTAAACGAGATGGAAAACAGTTGAATTTTTATCTGAGGGTTATTCCTTTGAGTTTGTGTCAAAGCTACAATTTTTTTAAATTGTCCAAGCGACAATTCGGGTTTTTGGAATAGGAAAAAGACACCATAGGGGCCATATCTGGCAAAAATGATGCTTGTTGAACGATATTGATATTGTTTTTGATCAAATAATCGTGTCCAATGTACGATGTGTGAGCTGGTGCATTATCGTGGTACAAAAAAAAGGACAATTTATGGCCTTCATTAATTCTGACCTATTTTACCGAATATTCTCGCGCAAACGTTTTAAAACACTCAAATAACATTGAGCGTTTACCGATTGACCTTGCGAAAGGAATTCCGAGTGCACGACAGCTTGAGAATCAAACAGTCAACATTGATTGATTTTTTTAACGACTTTGTCGTGGTTTTTTGGGTTTCGTCTCATCTGGATAACGCCATTCTGCCGATTGTTCAGCTGTTTCGACGTCATATTCGTACACTCAAGTCTGGTCACAAGTAATGATGCGCTGAATGTCGGTATCGTCCATTAAAAGCTTCTCTTTTCCATTAAAAGCGACAGTTTTGTGAAACTCTTTTTGAAGTAAATTCAGCAATTTGGCACAAGTTGCTCTGCAAACGGTAGCATTTCTTTAACATCATGTAAAAGGCAAGCTCGTCAGTTTATCTCTTACGATCACACATCCCTTATCGATTGTGCCACTTAAATATCAGCATACGTGATAGAGCAGACTCCCCATAGGTTTTCTGTAACATTTTCAATGTATCCAGACAAATAATTCTGTTAGTAAAACACAATTTCAAACACACTCTTTGTTCCACTTTTTTTCCATTATGAATTTCGCAGCTCAGACTCGGGGTGAACTTGTTTACAAAGCAATAAGGAAGAAACTACATGAAAGATCGCGTTGACGTTTAAGCTAATAAGTGTTACCAGCCTTAAAAAAAATCATTAGCTTTATGACAACTCTTGTTGTTTCATTCGCACAATCGGGTTCAATTTGAACATAAGGTATATAGGTATTTAAAATCCTGGAGCCAACTCCCATCAAGTCATCTGCCATCAACTCCGTAAGAAATTTAAGGGATGGCCTGGAACGGCGTGTCTAAAAATGCAAAATTAGCATTGCTAGGTAGTTGTAGTCTTTAAAAACCCGGATTTTGATTTCTTTAATTCGCGATATTTCCAGAAATATTCACTCGAAATGTTGAAATTTTGATTTTAATTCTGATAATATAGCCACATCCACACCCTTCCAATACGACTGAATTATCGATTTGCCCCTGTTTAATTTTTTTTCTTTTTCTTACAGCATAGCAGACATCGTCAATCCGTTGCGAGCGCTAAACAACAGCAAACACCCGCACAGCAGCAGCACCACCAACAACAACAACAACAACAACAACAACAACAACACACACAATCGCATCTGCATCCACAACAACAGCATCAGTCACAGCAGCACCAAATGTCGTTTCACCAGGCGCAACAACAGCATCCTCTGCGCAACATGACTCAAACGCAAGCGCAACCGAATGTCCTGCCCACAATGTTGCAGCAACATTCGATTGCACCCGAACAGATGCTGACCACTGGTACGCCCTGCCAGTTCACGCAAACAGCTTTTCCACTTCATAATACCCCCATAGTAGCGCCGACATTCCTCGAACCGTCACAGTTTCTGGCAGCGATACCAGTGCAGCCTGTGATAGCACCTTTTCCAGTAACGCCCGTCTCTCTCTCACCAATTGCAGTCAGTTTGTCTAATGTTGCCACAAAGTCAAGCTCAGGATTACAGACATCCTTTGCCCAGCATCGGTCAGATATGGTGCCAGGTGCAGCGGTCGTCATTCGACCGACACAAACTCACCTACAAGATCAGCTGCAGCGTAAACATGATGAGTTGCAGTCGCTGATAATGCAGCAACAGGATGAGCTACGTATTGTATCCGAGCAGCTGCTGTTGGCACGCTATACGCTGTTGCAACCTGTTCTGCCGATGAATTATAACAATGCATCTGGTGGAAGCATACGCAACTTCAACTTTGCCAACAACAACAACAACAACACCAACAATAACAATAACAACAACAACAATAATAATAATACTAACAACAATAACAACATCACAAATAATGAAGACACGCTTAAAGCTCACAGTTATAGTCAGCATGAATATGCATTGAATACTGAGCACGAGCAGCAGCTCCAGCCACAACAGCTACTGGTTCAGCAGCAACAAGCGTTGCAACAACAACAACAACAGCACCATATGCTACCACATCAACATCAACATCTGCAGTCGCAACAACAGCAGCAGCAACATCAGCACCAGCAGTTAATACAAAACCCGCAACAGCTTCAACAGCACCAGCAACATCTACTGCAACCGCAACAACAACAACAACAACAACAACAACAACAACAACATCCACCAACTCAGATGTCGCAAGAACAAGAAAACCTATTATCACGCAGCGTACCTGATCTTGAGCAATTTGGTCAAGATGAAATTGATGCATTCCTCAATCTGTCGCCATTGTTGGGCTGCTCAGAAGCAATACTCAATAGCAGCAGCAGTAACAACAATAGCAACAACAACCATCTCACCGGTCTCACCAGCAGCAGCAACAACAATGGGAAATTTCACACATTTGGCAGCACCACGCCGCACAATGACGACTCGCTGCTCTCGTACATGCAGCAGAAAGCCATTGATCCCAGTCCCGGTCTTAACTTTCAAATAGGACTCAGTGAAGATGACTCCGAGACGCACAGCGAAGATGCAAAGCTAATGAATAATCATGTGCAACAGCATCTAATTCAGCAGCAGCAACAGCAGCAGCAGAATAATTCATATTTTTCCTCGAATCCCTTTCAGGCTCTCAATCAATCCACCGGCGCCGATAAGATGCCAAACGATCTAGAAATTCTTCCCTTTCAAATGTCACAGGAACAATCAAGAAACACCTTTAGACCACCGCACATGCGTGAATCCAGTCAGTAGTAAAAGTTATATAAGCTGCGCCTTATTTAAGTTTATTGCATAAGTTTTCGTTTTTTTTTTTATTTCTAAGAAGTTTCAAGCAAGAACCTCAATCTGTACAGTTCAATTTGAAAATAATTTAGTCATGTGCATAAAGCGAGTTGCGCCATTTTTGATTTGTTCATAAAAGTTCGCAACTATGCAAATTTATACTTTTTGCGATACTCTGCGTAACAACGCGAGCTCATCCCAGCACTAGTACCGAAAAACTGAAAAATATACTCCGGGAACATATGAAAACCGATTAAAAATGGGTTGATAAAAATCAAAAAAAGGGCTTGGCTTACGTTATCCACGTATATAAGACCTCAATATATCTACGTTATACGGTTAGAACTTAGTCATTTTGTTAAAACTTTCAATTTTAATTCCTATGATCATATCTGGATTGAGTTAGAATATGTGATGATCGACATTTTTCTGGGTCGGACTTACGATGGATGTTAGACAGACTCACTCGATAACTTTGATTTCCTAGTCAATCTTAAACACCTTTTACCCTTACAAAAGAGATTTTTGCGTGCAATATGGCTTACTGAAAACCTTCCAAACTGGCCATATTTCCAGAAATTTAGTGTAAAATTCTTATCATCTCGAAACTCTTCTAGGTGGTAATACTTCACAGGCTAAAGTTGAACAATGATATGATTGCAGCAACTGACTCTTTTAATAACAAGAGCTGGGACTTACGGTCGCAAATTCCAAAAAGCCTTTCCAATGTGGTAGATCGTATTCCAATCGGACATAGAGTCAGGGACAAAAGTTTAAATACACCAAACAATGAAGCTTTTATAAATAGTGAAGCTTTTGAAATAAAATGTAAGTATGCAGTTTATTCAGTTTATTAAAAAAAAAAAAAAATAAATAACTGGCCATTTCAGCCCTTGAAAGGTCCCAGCTTCTTATGATCAATTGTGTTGTGCGTGTTATTAAGTTTGTACACAATTGACCGAGAACCGGACCTACATGCTTAACACCGACTCCGAACGGCGATGAACGGAATGTTCTCGTTCTCAAGAAGCTTTACATGGCATTTTGATGACTCTCTGAGGTTTGCCATTGTCTGCAGAGAGGTGGCGGCCGTACAGAAAAATCATTTTAATCCAAATAATTTTCTGTCGCTGCTGGGGTTCGAACCTGGGTCTCCAGGTTCTTTTGACAAAGCGGCCATGCACTTTAACCAACTACGCCACGGACGCCACATTCAGTTTATTTATATTTAAATAAAAGGCAATAACGGAAATCAAAAAAATTAAATTTATCCCAAAAATAACTGTTAATTCATTAAAAACATAATTAATCGCTGGACAAGAGTTTAAATACAATACAAGATAAAGCTCTTTAAAGCTGCATGATCAATTTTTTTGTACCAATAGTTCACAACCATATTCAATTGGTTTTAAGTGCGGTGATTGGGGAGGACTACAAAGCTGACAGGGAGCATAATACAGCAATAAATCTTTCTCGAAACGAGAGGTATGCATTTACAGATTCAAGGTCTTCCGGAATCCAAGCTATCCACGGAAGGCTAAAAATGTTCTTATATGCTCTCATACATGTGCCTGTCCATTATGCAATCGATAAAGGCTAAATGTCCCACACCAGCTGCTCCAATCACTCCGCACACCATTACACTACCACCACCATGCTTAACGATTGGTATTAACTATTAGTTTGAAGTGCTGTATCGGACTTGCATCGAATTCTTACGCTACCGTCGCTTCCAAAAATATTAAACTTAGATTCATCTTTATATAGTACTCTTCTCCAAAAGTTTTCATCCATATCCTTGTACTTGTTTGCGAAATCCAGACGAAACTGTCTATTTTTTCAGATGTTAAAGGTTTTTTTTACGTAGAACTCTGCTTCCATAGTCCTTGACGCGTAAAGCTATTTGTACAGTTTTTAGGTGAACATGTTTGCCTGATAATATAGCAATACAACCAGCTAACTTTGCGCACTTATTTTGGGATTTTTTTTCAATTTCCTTAAGGATCCAGACGAGAAAACTTCTTTGGCCATCCAGATCTCGGCCTATTTTCCACGGTTTTGTTAGTTTTATATTTTCTGTAATACATTGGACAATTGCAAACGACAAATTCAAAATCTTGCCTATATCTCAGTAGGATTTGTCTTCCCTAAAATGTTTTATTGTCAAATCTTTTAAATCACACTTGATTTGTTTTCCTTTGCCCATTATTTTATTTTTAAGCCTACCGGCAACAATCAAATCGCGACTTATATTAAACAATAATGCGCTAGTGAAAAAATTAACAAAAATAATTGCAATTTTTTACAAGAAAACTGCAAAACCACGTGCAACAGAAATTTGTTTTTTAAGTTAACCCTTCGAGTCACATCCTCACTCCAGTAACATAGAGCCATATGGGGTATGTCATCACCCCATGTCAAAAAATCGTTGTTAAATCCCGAATTTTGGATATATAACCCCTAAACTTTACATGGTTACTATTTTTGGTCTTGTTCAACATTTTGTATAGTTATTCTCTAATATTTTAAAAATGGCTGACTTTAGGAGCGCGGCGAAGTTAAAAAAAACGTGAAAAATTAGCTCATTTACTAAAAAATTCATAACTTTTACAGTTTTTAATTTAAGACCTAAAAAAATGTATGTTTGAAGGGGTCAAATACGTTGTGACAAAGACAAAATATTAGTCATAGCGTTAGTTACAAAAAACATATTTATTCTGCCAAAAAACTGCACCCACTTTTTCAAAAAACGAAAAAAAAAAATGTTTACCAATAACATTCAAATCAACTCGTCCAGTGTTGATTTTAAGATCTGAAAATATTTTTTTTTATTTTAATTTATCAATTTATATTCATACATACCTTAAAAAAAAATTATTAAATTCAATAAAATTAAATATTTCAGTTATCTCTAAAAATATACACTAAGCCACACGTGCGGTATATGAGAGCTCCAGTCGATTTTAAACGAATGCCAACGACACACTAACGCATCCATGACCTTCTAAATTGCTTGAAAGTAAAGCTAGTTAAGTTGTGAACACTCAGGTGGCGTAAAGAGTATGCATAAAAAGTTTTTGATTTAAAAACATAGGTTTTTTAAGGCATGGGGCGATGAAAAGCACCAGTGTGGCTCGAAGGGTTAAGTAAATAACATTTTTTGTCCAAAGTATTTTTTTGCTTCTGGCAAATTTACAGTTACCTATGCTACAAAGTACAGATTTTATGTTTATTTTGTAACTTACTGATGTACTGAAAAAAAATGCAAACTCAAATTGTTGTTGTAATTATTTGTTTTATGTAAAGGAAGGTTTTGTGGAGTGTATTAAAACTTTATTCCCTCACTGTATATGCCATACAAACTAACTTATTAAACTTTTAAAAAGCTGTTGTGAGGAATATTTGCCCATCTGCGTAAATACTTGAAACCTGCGAAGCTTTTTCGAAGCTCATTTGGAGAGGTTCGCTCTCGTGGTGAATTCGCTCTCCCATGAGCAGCTTCGCTCTCATAAGTAATAAAAAATTGATGGGCACATGGTATAATAATACATGGTAGCATTGACAGTTGCTTGGGAAATCATATACTGTCAAAAAATATACTCAAAAAGAGAGCGTTCGCTGGTCGGCCATTGTTAATAAATGAAAACACAAACAACAAACGAATTTTCTGCCAGCATCAAGCCACAGGCATCAATCCACCGCTGGCGACGAGTTTCGTTATTAGGCACTGAATAAAATTTAACATCACGGACTGAAAAACTTTTCGCACAAATTACACAAGATCTTTTTATCACTTTCATGATTTTAAATGTTTATTTCTTTATGATTTGTTTATTTAAACGCACAATATTCTTATTAGTTTTTTGTTTGTTTTTGTCACTTGCTTTAATTTTCGCTTCGTTTCGCAAACAGCTGTGTTTGACAATTTATGTTTTCCTGTTGAAGAGAAAATAAGCAGTTGTCAATGCTACCTGGTATAATTATACCATGGATGGGCAGAAAACAAAATTTTCTAAGCCCAAAGAGGCTTATTTGCGAGGCTATACTCTTACGAACTCAGTAAATTACTTCCCAAGATCTAATTATACCACATAGGCCTATGCTTTTCTCGCGAAATACGTTACACAAGCTGAAGTACTTAAAATTTCAAACTTCAATTTATGCCTTTTCATCGTAAATAGGCTTACACCAAGATATTCTGAAAGAGAATGATTTTATATTCTTCCCCGAAGTAAGTTTCCTTTTCAGTTATGTAGCTTTGGTAAAAAAATTATGAATCCAGAAGCAGGCCCGTAGCCAGGATTTACCTAAGGGGGGGGTTTGGATTAAAAAAAATATCGATAGTTTTTGATATCGATAAATGAAAAGGTATTTTTTATATAATTACCAGAAAGATGGGAAAAATCAGTGGCTAGAAATAGACAATACTTTGAGAAATGAATTTGTAACAAATTTTTCACAATAAAGCGACAAACTTGAAAAAAAACACTTTAAAACTTTTTTGAACACCAAATACATAAAACAAAAATTAATTTTTTATTTTTGTTTATTTTATATATTTATATTAACAGCCCGATTCTGCGTACTTGATAAATTCACCTTATTGAATATTTATCAAGTATTGATTATTTATCAAGAGTTGGTATTCTGTGATAGAAAAAAACCTCCTTAATTGATAAATTTGTCAATATCTCATTTGCTATTGATAAATTTATCAAGAGAGTTGTGGTTGCTCGTAGCAGGCAATATTAAGGTTAATATTAACATAACAATGTTAACAATAATAATTATTTTCTACAAGTTAATACACTTTAGTGGAACATAAGGAAAATGAAAGCAGAAATCTGTTCTCTGTGTTATGCTATTAATGAGAACAATTAGCTGTTAACAGGAATTTACCAACTCTGGTGAACTACGAAAACTTTTTATTTATCAAGGTTGCTGTAGAATACTAAAAAAGCTTTCGATTGATAAAATTCGTTACAAATTTTATTTATAAATTACTTATCAATAAAACGCAGAATAGGGCGGTAAGTCTTCTTATTTATTTTTTTTGTTAATTCTAATAACACAGCGTCCGCTGTGACACTGCAATCCCTATGTATGCTTAAGGATGCACACCCATTTAACATAAAAAACGTGTGTTCTATAATTTCAAAACTGTCGTTTGTTGAGTTCAATGTGTTTCGGCTATATATCTTGCTTATCGTTGCACTGTCATTTTGGAATACAGAAAGACGCTAAAAAAATAAAATTTTCAAGACAAACTTCTAAAATGACGATAAATAAGCATCTTATATTATTATTTTAATACTTTACTTGCAAACTTATATCGGTTTATAATTCTATATAAAAATAACCACGACTAGAATAACGACATTTTCTTGTATTTCTTGACTTTTGTAAAGGCCACAATGAAAGGTTAGAAAATTTTATTTAAAAAGTTTTTATTATCATTCGGTAAAATTAACAAGAGGTTGTGATCCTGCGCCTCCAAGACCAGTGTTAAAAAATACGCAAAACTTGCAATAAGCTGCATTTTCCAATTTGGAGTAAACCAACCAATGCCAACGGTTCGACCAAGAATGCTTAACACTTTAACTGCCACCATACAAAAAAAAAATATCGGGTCCTCCAGGCCATTTTTTCGAACAAATCAGAAAAAGTTTTTTTTTATATTTCGGTGAAATTTTTAAATATAATATTGAGGCACAACATATGTATGGCTAAATCGACTTGGGTGATGATGCTGATCAAGAATATATACACTTTTCTATACCTACCACGCTTCCTTGTAGGCGTTACAAACGGAATGACAAAATTAAAGTTTTTAAAATTAAAATCCCAGTAAAGTGGGTTTTTTTAAATCATGGGGGTATAAAAATGATGCGCTAAAGATAGTTTTAGGTATGCCAGGCCATGCGGAATTGAACTAAGTTTACAGATTTGCATTTCGAGGTACTAATTTTAAACCATGAACTATAATGTGTAATCAAATACTGAGGCACATACGCTGTGCCTCAGAGCCTACATGGACATTTTACTGAGGCACACCGTATGTGCCTCATGGCAGTTAACGTGTTAAATCGGAGTTTGCGAGAACCGCTGGCAGGAAAATTAAAATTTTGTGGAGGCACATAAATGCTTTGAAAACTTTCAAGGCGGTTCGAATCGGAAATATTGCTCATCAACTTGAAAATATCGTTATTTGGACATTGATATACTCTCGAAGTCGAATGCAGTTCCGATGAATCAAATGATATTTCTGGAAAAATTTCTACAATCATACACACAAACTTAGAGTTATAAGCATTAAAAGTAAAATATTAATACCGCAACTTGTACTTGTACTTGTACTTGTACCGCTTTCCACATAGCTGTCAACATTTAAGCTGTCTACAACTGCAGGTTACAAAGGAAGTTCTGAAGACTTTTCAGATTCCAAAGTTTCTTGAACGTTTTCTATCGGGTTTTCCAATTAGAGTTGTTATTTTGGTATTCAAAGAAAAATGCCATTTTTTGAGATATATGATCGGATGTTAATTTCATAATAATCATCCGAAGGTATGCCGTTAATAATGAAAAGCAACATCAGCCAAATGGCCACCACGACCACGCTTACAGCACAATATCCTTTTCATGAAATTTTCCATAACCAAATCGCAAAGTGGCTGCCCTATGTCCTCATTTTCGAAAAAGTAAGGTCCAATGACCCCGCCGGACCATAAACCGCACCAAACAGTCACACGTTGAGGATGAAGGGGCTTCTCAACAATAACTCTTGGATTTTCCGAGCCCCAGATGCGACAATTTTGCTTGTTGACGTAGCCACCGAGGTGGAAATGGGCCTCATCAGTCAAGATGATTTTTCGATGGAATTCCGGATCATTTTCATGCATTTCAAGGACCCAATCAGCAACGTCACGACGTTGTTGTATCGTTCCATTTTTAGTAATGGCATAGTTTCTACTTGTCAAATGTCAAAGAATAAAAGCTTTAAAAGTGAGCGCTTCACAATAGCGGGCGATTCACAATAACACCTCTTATTGGAAAACCCTGTACAATACAGATGAAATATAATATTATTCGGATTTTGTCGGTTCCGCATCAAGCAAAAAGTTAATCAATTAATATTCAATCAATGCAAACACGCTACCAAAAAAAAAAACACAGCTTTCAAACATTCAGAAATATTCGGAAACTTTTTAACACATTTACGCATTGATAAAGGAAGAAAAACCATTTGAATCAAGCACTTACTTTCCACCGTTCTAGCCTTTTTTTACTTCTGGTTTCTGCAGCCAATTAAGTAGACTAATTTTTGTAGTTTTGGCACAGTAAAATTAACAATAGAAACTCTTAAACTTATCTAATGAAACGCAATCAAAATTTCACCACTTTCACGTTACACCTGTTAACGCAATAAATTCTTAAATTGCTGGTGGTAGACAAAGTTCAATTGAATGTATCGAACTTTTTTCGATACTTAAGCTTGTTGATGTTTTCGCTGTATTTCGCTATATTATTTTTTTATACTTTTTGGACCATAAGGGGGGGGTTTTAACCCTAAAAACCCCCCCCTTGTCTACGGGCCTGTCCAGAAGCAACAACATATTGAGCAGCGTTAGTCGTCTCAGATGTCCGCGTGAAGTCGTGCTTTTCTGCTACAAAGCTTTTCTTGTGCAATAGTCAGAAAAAATCAGCGTTCAATGAATTTAATAATCAAATAAAAAAATATAAGGCACATAAACATACAGGAACATTAACATCCCTCTGGGAAATGGAAACATTCCCAGATATAAGCAAGAAACATTAGATAGAATGTAGAAATCTTCCCTTTCGTTAGAAGCTCCATTTCTTTCTAAACACACTGTCATTGGAGGGAAACATTCCTCTCCGCTGTCTTAAAAGTTAAAATGGAAACAATAACAAATAAATAACAACTAAAAATGGTTAGCCTGGCCAGGATTCCAACCCGCAACCTCTGAGCTGGCATATAACCACGCTACCTACTCGACTCCCGAGGCTGCCTTATTATTCGAGATTTTATTATACAAAATAAATTGAAATTGAAATTGCCCCAAAAACAAGCAAAAGTTTCCACATACATTCCTTAAGAAGCAGTTTGTACGCAATATCAATTTAAAACTTCCCATAGTTTTTCAAAAGAGACGATAAAAAATATTTCCCCATCACTTTTTATACTACTGTTTCCACATGCATTCTTAACAAAGCGGTTTGGAAACAATATCAATTTAAAACCTCCCATAAGTTTCCAATCGATATGATGGGGAATGTTTCAAAATCACTTCCAATCTTTCCCAGTGCGATATTATCAACTTACTCATTGTACTTCAATTGTTAATGTGATGAATAATTTAGAAAAAATTAAACAAAACGAAATAATAATAAAACTGTGCGACACCAAAAAATAACTGAAACAAACTCCAATGGTTTCTGAAAGCCATTGGTCCATAAAATTATCATCCAAGGAATTTTCCTGGATTAGCTCAAATAACCGATTTTTTCGAGGTCACATTTGATAATATGGGTCGTAGTTTATTTCCTTTAACTCCTAAACTAAGTCAAATTTTGATTTAAGAAGTTTAAAAAATTCTTGCAAATTTAATGTCCTTTGAAATTAGGAAACATTATTGCCCTCTAGTATTCAAACAGGGGTCATAAACTCCCTTAAATTAAAAAGTAGTATGTCTCGGAAGCTCTTATCGATATCACTTTCATTACTTCTACAAACTAAATTTTCATCATCTTGTCTATAATTTCGCAGAACATCATAATACAAAAAAAAAACCGCCCTTCTATCAAAAAGCTTTCTCTTCTGATAGATTTTGTAATAAATTGTACATTTTAATTCGAAATTTTGCATTTCCAAAAATGTATAAAAAATGAAAGAGCGGTCTTTTCATCTGTATCCATATTTATCTTTGACTAATCATCACGTTTGACTTAAAACATTACCTTCCGGAAGAAAACAATGAGATGGCCGCTCCCCACCTCATCTTTCATCCTTTCTTAACTATAATGATGACAATAATAGGTGACAGGTGACAATCATCCAAAAAACCACAAGGGCAGCTAAACTAAAATATGCTACCTTAGTGCGCAATTTTCGGTATTTAACAGATAGCACTTGACGTGTTTTGAACCCATAGATGTTCGCAAAACTAGTTTTCTCTTCTTTCTGGAGTAGTTAACGGTTAAAAAAAAATCTTTCTCAAGCATTCTGAACCACTGGAGAATTAAGGAAAAAAATTTGAGAAAATGCTAAAAAAAGGTCAAAATTTCAAAATTTTAAAAAGAAGCCCTCTGGGGGCAAACTATAGATTTGACCTAGGTCGCTCAAATTTCACAATTTTTTCTTAGGATCCAAAAGGAATTGGAAAAACCATTCCTTTTGGAAAAAAATGGGGGGAGCTAAAGTTTTCAAACATTGTGTTGTTTTGAAACACCATACTCGACGGGTATCCTATATGCCAAAAACCCCTCCCCATCGGTTCATCATACAATTTACTAGCTAAAATATTTCTTCTCTGTTGATATTGTTCACGTCCTGGCGAAGAACGTGTTTCAAAATATTCCTTACGGTAATATTGTGCTGGTAAATCTTACAGTTCCATCAGTCCCTCAGATGATATATTACCGTTGACTGCGGTTGCGTTTTCAGTTATCTTCGGACATTATAGAGCAACCAAAGCTAGACAATTTCAGCTTTGTGTTTTGGGTTGTTGTCCTGTTAAAAGTAGAAAAAGGTTTCTCAACCAAGTTTTTCAGCGCTCTGCTTCCAATCTCACTTAAGAATGTGCCTAGGATAGACTCTCTTATTTCCATTTGCAATATCATTTGCAGCCATAAATCCTCAAAGATCTATATCACCACCAGCATGCTTAAATGTGGCCGTAAGTTTTTCCTTGTTGGAAACAGTACAGGGTTCCCTCCAGACCAGCGGACGTCCCTTTATGACGATAATGTAGAACTTGAATTTTATGCATCTGGAAAAAATTACCTGCTCCCAAAACTCTATTAGTGAAGGCGATCTTTTTTGACGATTGGAAATAGATTTAAACAGCATCCTACAGTGACACAAGTCATAACAATGAGTCAAGCGAACAGAGAAACGCCGAATACTTTTTCCCAACCCAAGTGTATTTCCCTCATTGATGATATATTAACTGCTCATTATGTAGAATTATCTCCTCATATTATCTAATTATCTCCTCATTGATGATATATTATCTGCTTTATTGGCCAAATGCTTTAGACTTCGTAAGCTTTCAATGAACTGTATTACATACACATAATGTGCTAATGTAAAGTTTGGTCACCTCTGACAAAGAGTACCTATCATTTTCATAACCAAATCCGGGCAAAGAAAGAAATTATGCCTAAGATGAACCGTTACGTTTGATAAATTGAGAATTTTGTAAAAAGCTTCTAGTATATAACATGAAAACCTAACCTCTTAGCTCTTAGTATTATAACTAAGTTATAGACTCTCTTGTAATAGTATTTAAGTGACTCCAAATATTTCGTTGTAAGTTAGTAAAATATTGAAATTATTTTCCATTAATTTTAAAATTTTTGGAAAATAATTTTGTCATAAGTAAATTAAATTTGTTGGTCAATGATCAATGCTGTTTTGTTTTTGTAAATAAATATTAAGAACTAAGTCATACATTTTTTTATTAATAAATCCAATTATTTTAAGTTTAGTTTAATTGTTTTATTTATAACTAAGTTTATAAAACTGTAAAGTCCGTTATCGTTAACTGTATTCTCTATTTTCTAAGTGCTGGCTTTAAGAAAGTTTAAGTTTACAATGAATTTCAAAATTTGTATAGAAAATTGTCCATTTGATTCTCAATAGCTAAGCTTAATTCCCAGATTTTTGTTTTTTTTTTCTAATTTTTTATTCATTACCTTGGTACAATGGTTTCCTGAAACTTGGTAAAGTAAATATAACAAATTTTCTTAAACTTTCCGATATTTATCTGGTAGAATGTTAGTTTTTTATAATGCAATTATTATAAAATAAAAACTTAAATTAAGATTTAAAATAAAATTGACGGAATGTGATGTGGAAATAGAAAATATACATATAAAGAAAGATATATATTGTGTTTTTTTTTAATACTTATCGCACTAATTTAGCTCTGTCAAAATTTTACTTCGTGTCACCTTAACTGGCTTTAAGAAGTCTTTCACACAGTCAATGAACAAAATGTGTTAACCCTTAATCTTCAATTCGTTTTACTCTCACATACTCAAAATGCTAATTGATATAAACGCCTCTGCTTACATTGACAAAGGGGGCAAATATCACTTTTATCGGTATTTATTCAAAATTGTATACCTATTGAGCGTATGTAACCCCCCTTAAGACGGAAATACATTCTGTTCAAAATTGAACCGGACTGTGCTAATGAAACGACAACAGTTGTCATAAAGCTGATGATTTTATTTTTTTTTTTTTTTTGAAGACTGGTAACACTGCTACTAGCTTGGACGTTAATTTTCATAATTCATAATAGAAAAAACAAGTTAAGACAAGAGTGTTTGAAAGTGTGTTGTACCAACGGAACTTCTTGTCTGGATGCATTGAAAATGTTGCAGAAACGTACGCAGGCATTTGAGTGGTACAAATTGCTTAAAGAGAGTCTTGGTACATCAGTTGATAACTTGCCTCACCCTTCTCATCCAGCAACATCAATAAACGATCGAAATGCCAAAAAAGTAAAGGAAATCGGGCTCGAAAAATATCGTGTAACCGTGAGACATACAGCTGCCGAGCTTGATATGTCGACTGGATTATTGCACACCATTTTACATGATGTTTTAGGCATGCGACGGGTTTGCAACGCCAGTTGTGTCAAATTGCTGAGTTTCCTTCAAAAAGAGTTTCGCAAAACTGTCGCTCAAGAGATACTTTTAATGAACGATACGGACATTCATAGCATTATTACTGGTGACGAGACTTGGGTGTATGAGTATGACTTCAAAACAGCTCAACAATCTGCATAGTGGCGCTATCCAGATGAGTCGAAACTAAAAAAAAAAACATGACAAGGTCGTTCAAAAATGAAGGTGATGTTGACTATTTTCTTCGATTCTCAGGATGTTCTGCTCACGGAATTCATTCCGCAAGTTCAATCGACCAACACTCAATATTATTTGAGTGTTTCAAAGCGCTTGTGCGAGAATATTCGGGGAAAGAGGCCAGAATTATGGATGAAGAATTCATGGTTTTTGCACCACACAGAAAATAAAAGAATTGATTTATTACCTAAACTAGTTTAGCTAATGTGAAAGTTTCTATTTCACCTAATCTTTTCAACAACTTTTCTACTTACACAGTTAATTTAACAATCATGCATTAGGTAATTCACCTAATTAAAATTAGTTAATTCAACTAAAATTTTGCAAAACGCAAAAGTAAAGAGCACAGCGCTCTCCTATAATAAACATAAATAAAAACAAAGTGAGAAAATTTTACAAAAAGTAAAGCCTCATTGCGAGAATTGAACTCGGGCCGCTTGCGTTCAAGTCAAACGCTTTACCGCTGTGCTGTTACGCCGTTTGATAATTTGTGAACAAAATGTATATAAAAATATGAGGTCCACAACTCTGAAATTATGTTTCCACTGGCCATCTACAGCAATTTGATTGATTGGTATGTAGAGTAAATTTGTGGATTGCAAATTTAGCTCAATAGATAAGGCGTTGGTTGTTGAAATCTTGAGATCACAGGTTCGAATCTCAGCGGTGGCAAAGAAATTTTTCAGTCATTTACACAATGTATATATCTCTCTCATTCTATCTACTATAAAACAAATCTTTCTTCTCTATCATGTGACGAAATGAAGTAAAGTCACCTAAGGAAAGTTTCACTTCAAAATAGAAATTGCAAAACAAAAAACAAATTTTTTGCATATTTTTTGCACGGCATTCCCACTCTTAAGTGGGAATGCTATCTAAATAATTAGATGATTTTTCTACACTTAGTAGGTGGCTTGCCTAATCTGAAGTGGTCATAGTTTAAAAGAAATTAGCTTATTCTTCTAATAAATTATGTGTCTTATCTATTTTATGGTTGAAGGTACACCTAAATATTTAGGTTTTTTTAGCTACTCTCGCAGTTAAACTACCCAATATAATTGCATATAATTAACATTTAGAAATTGGTAGCGCACCTAATCAAATTCGTTGACTGAAAATCACCGGATTACTTTAGCTGAATTGACTACATTTTTAGGTAAAAGTTCTACTCTTTTTTTTCTGTGCATGACAATTCATTACCTATCATCCATTTTACGCTATTATTTGACCAAAAACATTGTCAATATCTTTCAAGAAGCACCATATTCATTAGATATGGCCCGTGCGACTTTTTCCTATTCCCCAAATTCAAGGTGTAGCTTCGTGGAAAACTTTTGAGACGTCTGAAGTGATCAAAGAGAATTCGCAGGAAGCTAAAAGCAACTCCGAAATGGGCCTACCAAAAATGCTTTCAAGAATAGAAAAAACGTTGGCATATGTGTACCGCCTCAGATGGTGATTATTTTGAAGATGATAAAATAAATATTGCAGAATAATTAACCGTTGTTTTTTTTATTTGTACAGTCCGGTTCAATTTTGAACAGAAGGTATATCCCAAAGAGTTGACAAAAACGATACATCAAAAATTTGTGGGAACGACCCCATAAAAACCGCTCTGTATGACGTAATTCTGCGTAAAGAATGTATTTTGTTTTTGTTTTTTTTTTTTGCTTTTTTTAATTTTTGGCTGCTGGTTCTTTGCGAAACCGTCAGGCACCGGTATTCGAAATTTAGCTACGAATTCGAAATTCGGATTTCTGCCACCCTCAAAACATCCTACACAAGTTTCACTTGATTACTCTTTCCCTCCCACTAATCTATCACCCCATTTCGAACCAATCCAGACTTGACTGAATAGGTATTCCACCTGAAATCCTTGGTTCAATGCTAAAAAAAAAACTCAGTTACGACACGCAAAATTCGAGAAAAATATCCTTGTAATCCTGTGCCTTCTGAGACGGGTGTGCGCAACAAAATCAGAGTATTCCAAAGACCAGTTCACTGCAATATGTGCAGACATCGAAACGATTCTACCCTGGACGATCGACAGAAATTATCGGCAGAAGTACCTCAATTCGTCATCGTGCTCAAGAACTCGACGTCTCCACGTCCACACTGCAGTGAATATTGGGGAAAGATTTAGCTCTGCATGCGTACAAAATCCGAAGGTCTTAAGAGAAGCAGCCGGCGGGCCCACAGCAGCGACGTTCGTTCTCTGATTGAAGCTTGGAAAAGCTTGAATGGTGACGCTACGTTAATAACCAAAATTGCCGCATTTGTAGACCCGAAAACACGAAAGTGATTAAGGAGATGCCAATGCACTCATAACGAGTCGCTATTTGCTTCTGATGCCATGTCTATACAGAGAGTTTAGCTTGCGTTTCCAGTACAAAGTTGAGCTTTGCCATTGAAGGCAAAATAAACTATTGAGTTCTTCAGTACAATTTTGCAGGCTGAAACTTAACTAAACTCAACTTTCTTTGTGTATATCAAAACTTATTTTAAGAAATGCCTAAAAATATGCTAATGTTCATATAAAAAGGTACGTTTAGAAGCAACTTTTTAGATGAAAAGGTATGTTGAACAATTTTGTGGTGAGAAATGTCCGAAACAGCTGTTCTAAACTTGTGCAATTTACTATTTGCAAAAAATGAACAAAAACCCGAAGCAAATAATTTGGACAAGTGTACAAGATGAGGCCTTCAAATCAGTGAGGGCCGATAAAAATTCTGATTAGCTCAGCGCAAGGAAGAACTCGCATGTGTACGCAGAGATGGCTGCAGCCTTGTCTTCAAGTGGAATTGATTTCACGGTAGTGGATGTGCCGAAAAAATATGAGAACACAAGAGTAAAAGTAAACAAAGAAATGTCACACTAAATACAATTCTGTTGACACATTTCTGTGTGATCAACTATGGTTGAACTCAAACTAAGCTCTCTGTGTAGACTTAGCATTAGGGCTGTATTTTTTTCGAAAATGACAACGGAATAGCCGTTTCAGCCAATGGAGTGCACTAGAGAGACTTGAAAAACAATTTTTTGGTGTCGGGGACGGAGTATACGGACACAGACAATCTTCACTTTTAACAGAATGGTGCTTCGAGCCATACAAGTAGCGAAACAATCGAGTTTTACGTTTCATGATTTCACGACCAGGGAGCCCAATTCACGTTTTTCACGTTTTGAAGATGGTTTTTTTAAAATTTTGCGATTTAACACCGTTAGACTTCTGCCTATGAACTTATGTGAAGAGTTAAAGTCTACGCTAACCATCCGCAAACAATTCCAACTCTCAAAGCGAACATTAAAGTCACCACTGCCGATATAGGGTCCCAAATATGCGAAAGAGTGATCGAGGCTAAGCCGAGGCAGCTATTTGAAAGATATTGTATATCAGATATAATCTCTATGTGTCTACTTTAAAATCCACTTTAAAATTAAGAGACTTCTAAGGAGTGGTTTCTTTTATTAAAAAACAAATGTTATACCTCTTGTTGATAAGCCCGGCAGGGTCTCATAATGGAATATACTCTTGTAGTCCCAACAATCACACAACATCATTATCCTTGTCATAAATTCCTTGTCATAAAAGCTTTCTATCGTATATGATCTACTCTGTATAACCTGTTACCATACGTAAAAAAATTACTTGACTTCGTTTCGTTTCAACAGCGAATCGCAGTCTACTTAATTTTTTGCAATTTATTCATAAGGTACCCAAAAATCGAGCTTCTTTTTGAAACCAACTTCATGCAAATGGTTTAAAACTGTTTTGTGGTCAATCTTCAGTTCATTAGCGATGTCATGACTGATCATATGACAGTTTTCTTGAACCTTATCCATAATATTGCAGACATTTTCGGTAGGTCACCCACATCGAAGAGTATCTTTCACTTCAAAATTGCCAGAACGAAGGCAAGCGAACCATTTCCTAGCAGCTGATTGGGATAAAGTACCTTCATCATAAACAGCACGAATCTTTTGACACGCCTGTGACGCATTCTTATCCTTGTCGTAATAAAATAGCATATGAATTCAGTTATAGCCAGGAAAAGAATTATTTTCTTCTTAAAAAATTAAGCTAAGTTTTCTCTATTTAAGCATTAAAAATACTGAGTTAAAAGTTCAGTTTTTTCAAATATCGCGCAACCTCGTGCTTATTTTACCCAACAAGGGTCTTAACAAAATTACTGTGGAACCAATGTTTGTTTTGTGTGTTGTGCTCGAAATGAAACATTTTTATCTGACGTCAAGGCTAGACTGATATGCAATACACGGAGATACTGTTTAGTAATACAGTCCCTGGTGCGTTTCCAGGTCAGGTCATGGTCCTACACTTAAAACTTTTTGAATTTTCTTTCCTAATTTCCAAACAACTGAAATTGAAAATTCATCAATTCTTACAACTTAAGGTCATAGTGGAAGAGGTCATTGGTGGAAGAGAGGTTTGTGGATGAGATTGCCTTATAACTTGAATTGACTGAGGCCAAGAGATAAAACCGTGCCTCGTATTAAACTTCGCATGTTTTCACGGCTTTTCACCACGCTTAGAACATCCTACACATTAATTGATTGTACTTTCCTTCCCACTAATCTGTCACCACATTTCGAACCCAGGCAGAGTTCACTGAATAGGTATTACACCTAAAAAACTAGAATGTTTTTTTAATGAATACTTTATTGATAAGAGTTCATTATATTACTAGACAGGTATTCTATGAATCTTAATAATAACGCGTATAAACATAACATTTTTCATCTTAAATTAAGAAAATAATATTTAAATTATATAAAAATTCAAGAGCTCTTTTAGGAGTAAAACTAAACTTTCAATTTTTCGACAGCATTTTGTAGGATTTGGAACTCTGCGTTTATGTTGTTCATAAGATTACCTATCTGATGTTTGGAGTCAAGAACCTCAATACTCTGTGTATAGGCGTTGTAGCGAACACCAAAAGGACGAGGTATCGAGTTGGCAAATTTGCTGAAAAAAAAGAAGAAACAAAGAATCATGAGAAACATGCCAAATACAAAACAGAGTATTATTATTTAAGCCTTACATAGTCTTCTCTTTGGCACTCTCAAAGCTATCAGCTACATAGTAGGTGTTTTGGAACTGAGTTATGGGATACTTGGTTACACCGGTAATTTCTGGATCGAAATCTTTGTGCTCTGGCTTATCGGTTAGACAGTACTGCAGCTCACCGTAGGATGAGAGCAGACCGGCGCCATAAGCCTTCAGTTTGCCATCTTGACGGCAGAGACCAAACTCAACCGTAAACCAGAAAATCTGAAAAAGTGAAGAAATCAAAATATTTCTCATTATGAAAAAAAAAAATTAGAACATACCGTGGCCAATTTTTCAATATAGTCATCTGGAGCTCCTAGCGAAGCCAAACCAATCTCCTGACTAAACTGTGCGAAAGCAGGATCTGCGAAGAGCGGCACGTGACCGAGCAGTTCATGGCATACATCTGGCTCCGGTGTGTACATGGGTTTGCTGGGATGACGTATATACTGCGTCGAATGGAAGACTCGAAAAGCTAGACCGGCAAGAAAATCACGTGATGAGAGCAAACCGGCAACTGGACGCAGCGTAAAACCTGTGCAATCTGCAATTAGGGAAAATTGTTTAGAGTTAAGTCGAAAGCATGAAGGAAATGTCAAATGAACCTTGTAGAAACTTTGATATATCCTCCAATTGTGGAATGTTGTCCTCTGTAAAGCCACAGTTGTCGACAAGTAGTGGAAAGACGTGATTGTACTCTTTACAGGCATGTGTCTTATAGAGCTTTGTGAGATTCCTAAAGATAGTTCCCCAAGTTTCGATCTCTTGAGCAGTGTATTCCACATAAGGCAAAGGTTCACCATGTTTGTACTTGAAGGCTATGTCGGCAAAATATTTCCTATAGGACAATGGAAAACAAAACAAAAGTTGTCTGTTAGTCAGAATCTGTTATTTCCATATCATCTGCACCCACCTTCTGGCCCGATATTCCGGATCGGTAAAACCAGGATGATCTGAGTCCAGTTCAGCTCCATAACTCAATATTTGATTTGCGAAACGATCCAAGTCACGAATTCTGCGTGGAAACCATGGAACGGCTGACTTATTATCTTTGTAATCACGCGAGATAATGTTGAAGTAGCTGCAGGACTCTCGAAGATCTTCGATGGCAGTGCCTAAGGCGCCCGACTTGCCATCACACTCAACGAAAAATTCGTAGCCAGGTACACGCAGGGATGAGCGTGACTCGATGTGCAGCAAGTTGACGTTGTGGTTGTTGAAAATTTTCAAACTCTTTGCCAGTGAGCCACTGCTCTGATCCTTGGGCGAGAAAAGCAGACAAGTGTTTCGTGCCTCTTGCGCATCTATGCCCTCCGCTATGTAGGATGAGCCATCAACACGCGTTGGCTGCGGGAAAAATTTTATAAAACATTTCTATGAGTTGTGAACGTTTATCAATTTGATAATTTAAATTGTTAAATGAGATTATTCCCCCTGGACTTATCTCTCTTCAAAGGCGGCTATATTGTCTTATTTTTTCTGTTTCTTTAATTTTACGAGTTTTATTGTAATCAAAGCTCAGTTCTAAGTTAAGCTTGTCATGGGGACTACACAGCGCTTATCTCCATCGCGACGAGATATAAAAACAATTTTATTTTGAAATAATCTATGCTGGATGATGGACATTAATAATTTATATGCTCGATCGAAACAATTTTTGTTCGCACGGGTTACACATTAAGCAACATTTTTTGATAATGTGGGCCATGATCTTGACTTATGAACATGCTAATTTTTGTCAAAATTAAATTAATTCATAAATTTCCAACATATACTATTCTAAGTTCAAACTACATTATCTTAAGTTTTGATTTTATTTCCATATAAAATATAAAACACGTGTTTGACGTGACAAGGTTACGTTTTACCGCGCAAGTTTGTAAAAAATGTAAAAAGGGATTTTTTCAAAAGGCATCGGCACTTCATTGAATTGATATAGGGTAAATATAGGTTCTATGATTAAAATAATGATACGACCGTAAAGGTTAATTCTTCGACACTACGACAAAAATAAAAACAAAATTAAAGACGTCTTCAGGACTTGGGGGGAGCTGCTTAAGCAATGAAAATGCCAATTTGTTACATAGAATTATAACTCGCTGAGTATTAGTGATAGAGTAAAAAATATGATACGACAATAAATATCTGCTCTAAACCCTTACAACAAAATTAAGCAAACAATTTCTGACGTTATGGGGACACAGAGAGAGCCGCTCAAAAATTTATAATGCAACGGCGTTGCATTAAATTATTACTTGATAAGTATATAAGCTACGATAAATGTTTGAAAATTTGCTTAATTTAACCTTAAACCCGTTTATCGGGTCATATTGATCCGAGGCACTTTTCATTTGCAAAAAAAAACATATTAAAAATCAAAAATAATAAAAAATTTAACCATTTTATTTGTTGAACTTTTATCTTTGCAACCATGTTGAAAAATTTTACATGTGTGACATATATTCAAAGCAGAGACAAAAAACTGACATGTGCACTGTACGTTTATCTGGGTAAAATGACCCGACATTTTCTACCATACGATTTGTAAGAAGGATAAGTTTTTGTAGTACTTTTTTAACTACTTTTTGCTGTTGTACAATCCTTTCTACATTTTTAGTAACTCGGAAACTTTTCACTCGTGGTAGAGAAGAAGCTACTGACTTGAATACAATTATGTTGAAATATAATTATCATTTTTACTGTACCAAATAGTCGATGATATTTTGACAACTAGAAATTTTGACGTTTTAGATTTCGGTAATGTATTAGCCCAATAATTTAACCCTTAAATGCATAGTGTGCCATATATGGCACAACCAAAAAATGTATCCCCATGTCTGAACGAGAGCAATTTTTTGAAAAATAATAAACCTTTTCGAGTCACAAGCTCGCAAGTGTTCTTTTTTCTATTTTTGTTTGTGTCAAAAATTATTTTGCCGATTGTCAAAACTTGTACTAGCCCCTGGGGCTACATGAATTTTTGACAGTCATATTCACCTCACAAGTGCCAAATATTCTCATTCAGACTGTCGAAATTTCGTCATCTGAGTGAATAGTTTCCAAATAGCACACGGCCTAAGAATTGCTTTGAGTTTGATTTGTATGAAGCCAAAAAGCCTTACAGAATCGCTTCGAATGCCACAAGTTTAGGTAAGAAATAAATAAATGATTTCCATTTCCAATGATTTTTTTGTTCATTCTTGTTTCATTCTTTACTAGGACAAGAAACCACGACGTAGATGTGAAGCATATAAGGGTAACAGCAAAGCAAAGGGCAATAAAACGTCTGCTGCGTGTGACCATTGCTTAAAACCTTTTTAACCTTTGCATTATGTTCATTCATGTTAATCGTGTTACCTTCGCAAATAAAAAGAATCTGATATATTGCAAGATTACGATGATAATGATGGAGCAGATCCATCAATGCCTACACGCAAAGAAAAAAAACGTTTATCACCAGTTTGCCGCAAACGAACTTCGTTTGTCGTGCTTGGGATCGTTATTTGCAAACGTTTCAACAGTTGTCATAATAATAGTTCAGTTACGGGAAACGCCTTATTTAGTTGCAGGAAATTAATTTCGTTTGTCATAAACGCGACTGATTTTTAAATTGCAGTAATTGAAAAATATGTTTTTCTCAACTGAAAACTTCTTTTGTTCTTCCCTTCGTTGTATAAACACAACGCTTATAGTTCAGAGTTACTTTTTGGAGAAATTGTTAATATATAAGCAAATTGGTAATCTGCTTAATACGCGGACGGAGATAACAACACAGGTGCGATAAGTGCAATCGATAAGAAGACGGACGGACATAGGGGGAAAGACAATTAATAAAGGGTGATTTTTTTGAGGTTATGATTTTCATGCATTAGTATTTGACAGATCACGTGGGATTTCAGACATGGTGTCAAAGAGAAAGATGCTCAGTATGCTTTGACATTTCATCATGAATAGACTTACTAACGAGCAACGCTTGCAAATCATTGAATTTTATTACCAAAATCAGTGTTCGGTTCGAAATGTGTTTCATGTTCAAATTTTGTTCAGCGATGAGGCTCATTTCTGGTTGAATGGCTACGTAAATAAGCAAAATTGCCGCATTTGGAGTGAAGAGCAACCAGAAGCCGTTCAAGAACTGGCCATGCATCCCGAAAAATGCACTGTTTGGTGTGGTTTGTACGCTGGTGGAATCATTGGACCGTATTTTTTCAAAGATGCTGTTGGACGCAACGTTACGGTGAATGGTGATCGCTATCGTTCGATGCTAACAAACTTTTTGTTGCCAAAAATGGAAGAACTGAACTTGGTTGACATGTGGTTTCAACAAGATGGCGCTACATGCCACACATCTCGCGATTCTATGGCCATTTTGAGGGAAAACTTCGGAGAACAATTAATCTCAAGAAATGGACCGGTAAGTTGGCCACCAAGATCATGCGATTTGACGCCTTTAGACTATTTTTTGTGGGGCTACGTTAAGTCTAAAGTCTACAGAAATAAGCCAGCAACTATTCCAGCTTTGGAAGACAACATTTCCGAAGAAATTCGGGCTATTCCGGCCGAAATGCTCGAAAAAGTTGCCCAAAATTGGACTTTCCGAATGGACCACCTAAGACGCAGCCGCAGTCAACATTTAAATGAAATTATCTTCAAAAAGTAAATGTCATGGACCAATCTAACGTTTCAAATAAAGAACCGATGAGATTTTGCAAATTTTATGCGTTTTTTTAAAAAAAAAGTTATCAGGCACTTAAAAAATCACTCTTTATAATAAATAATAATGACCAAAATAGCTTGCGGTATGTATATATATAAATAAGATATATTTTTCAGTTGATGAAAACGAATATTCGTTTGCGGCAATTACAACTCGCAAACGAAGTGTAGTTGGTGAATTTTTCAGTTGCGGTAAACGAAAAAGTTCTTTGCGTGTAGCAGATCAAATACAGCTCAATCGAAGCGACACTATCAATCGGTTATAAATCTTTGTTTTTTTTTCTTTAATTTTGTTTTTTTTTTCTCAACATTCATATGTAAATTGCAAATATTTTGTTCAAACATATATTTAAAAAGAAAAACAAATATTAAAATTAATATTTCATGAAATGACAACACTTTTAAATTTTAACTCATTGAAAAATGTAAAATTTCCATACAAAATACACTACGAGTCAATATGACCCAGATAAACGGGATTAAGTTGTAAAATATGTAAACGGGTCTAAGGTTAAGAAAAGACAAAATTATTTAAAAAATTGCTTAATTTAAGCATGTGAAACTATATAAGAAGTACTTTCAATGTTATATCTAGCCTTAAAATCACTTTCCCACTTCTAATCTGAAGTTGTGTAATCCATTATCTAATCACAATTAATTTACCACAATATAGATATTAATTTATCACAAGATATCAGAAAACCTTTTAAATTAAAATAAGTATCATTTTTGTGTTTTGTAGCTAGCTATTAACTATTTTCAGATAAGTGATAAACAAATAGTCTTATGTATCAAGTAAAATTTTCTAATTTTCAGACAATTAATTAATTGGATCAAGTGAATTCTTCTCAATTCTATGAAAAAAATTTTCTCAAATCGAGAAAATTATTCTCGTTTTCAACAAATTGTTTACTTGGTTCAAGCATATTCTTCTCTTATGAAAGTTAAGTTTCTAATATCGTGCATCAAGCAAATTATTCTAGTTTTCCGTAAATTCTTTACTTGAATCAAGCAGACTGCTCTCAATTCAAGGAAATTACATTTTTCAAATCAAGCTTATTATTCTAGTTTTCAGCAAATTATTTATATGAATCAAGCAAATTTTCTCTCTTCGAGCAAATATTATACTTGAATCTAGAAAATTATTTTTGAGTTTTAAGCAAATGTTCCTGGAATTAAACACTTTTTTTTCTTAATATCATGTATTTAAAATTTGATCAATTCAAGCATAGAATGCTTGATTTTTTTTCACTCTCTGCAGCATTAGCGGTCATGTGACGACAGAGGAGTAAGAGCAACATAAGTCGGTCAATTCTGAATGATGCACGACTATTTGCTTGCCACAAGTCATGGGAGAAATTTTGAAAAAATTCGAACAAGAGGCGAATTATTCTTCATCATGGCAATGCGAGCTCTCACAACAATAGCCTTTTTGACCGGCCTAAAAATCGAATTGATGGGGCATACGCCATACAGCCCCGTAATTTGGCGAATTTTGTGTTTAAAAAATAGCTTGCAACAAATTTCGTCAAAGTAAGAGCAAATGTGTTTAAAACTTTTGAAAAACGTATGAAAAAAAATTCAAATTACGAACACATTTTTTGAACACATTGTGTTCAATTTTAAGCTAATCTTTTTTTTTCAGTGTAGAAAACAAAATACCGGGTCAACGATTTTCGACACCCGAAGAAGCGGTTCTTGCATTGATTAAGCTTAATACAAGCAATTTAAATACTTAAACCAAAAGCTTAAAATTAACAGTATCTTTATTTGCAATGGATTTAATACAGCGCAGGGCACATATTTTTATATATTATATATATTTTTTTTAGTTTGTAGAATTTTATATTTGTATACATTAAGGTTTCATATAATTAATACATATTAGCAATTAAAACTTTTTGTATTGTTCATTCACATTCCTTATTAATATTTTAATTCTTAAGTTTTTTGATTACTTACTTACTTATTTTATTTAATTTCTTATTATTTACTTACATATTTTTTGTTATTAATTTTAATTATTCATATATATTAAGATTTTATAATATTAAAATAATTATTCGTATATATTAAGGTTTCATATAATTCATTCATATTATCTATTAAGATTCTTTACATTATTCATTTATATTACTGGTATTAATTAATTTTATAGAAGAAATAATGAACAATACGATGACTAAAAATACAAACATAAAATAAAAAAGAAAAACTAGATAATTGTGACAACTATTTCGCTCAGTGTGCTCAATTCGAGAGAGCACCAACACTAACAAGACAATATAAAATGTGACTGTGTTAGAATGCCCAGCCCTGATTTAATATATGTGTCATATCTTAGTTGTAAGAAGACATTAGAGAGGGGGAATAAGTGGCATTGGAGTTGAGAAAGGTATTTCGGAGTCGAGATCTGCTCAGATGAATATCGAATTCGCCGATCAAATTATTAGTTACACAAAGCATCCTGGTTATTGGTTCACTGCGTCCATAGTCGGTGCGATAAAAGTTAAGGTGGAAGAGAGGTATAAACCTGAGGTTGCATGGGTTTGTATTAAATGATATTAATTGGAGCAGTTTTTTGGGCAGTTACTGGTTCCGAATGCTAGTTGATGAATGAAGACTACATCGGCAACTTCCCTTCGTTTTTCAAGAGTTTACATGTTAATCAACTTCAGACGGTCGGCATAAGGAGATAAGTTGAAACTATTAGAACTGGGAAGACCACGAAGTTCGAAACAAATAAATCTTCGTTGAGCGATCTTCCCGGAGTAACCTCAATCGTAGTTGAAAAAATGCTTCCAAAACTAGTGCAAATGCATGCAGAAGTATATAAGGGGTATTCACGATCCAGTGCACGTACGTCAAAAATGTGCAATTCTGCAAATCAACTATTGCCTTTTATTTCGGAACTTGAGGCCTTGAGCAGTTGTGCACTTGAGTACTTCATATCATTTGACAACTATTTATTAGTGGTATAAAATTCGATACTCAATAAACCAATTAGTTTGATATATATTTACAAAATTTACCTTTTGTTTTAGGCATTCTTAGCCCTTAATTTCTGGCTGGTGACTAACAAATAAGAACAGCTTATTCTTACATATACGTTTTGTTTTAAGAAACTGCACAAACACGAATGGGATGTGTTCACGGTCATTGAACAGCAATTCTCCAAATCTACAAATCTACGTTTCTAAAGAAGAAAGTGCGCTAGATTGTGAATACCCCTATTGATCTTCATGGAGAGTATTTTGATCATAAATATTTACTTTCTCGTTATTAGGCCAGAAATATAAATATCAACCCTCGTAATTTCTAGTTCAACCTTTTTAATGAAACAATACTGACGCGGTGTAACATCTTTCCCAAAACGAATTCGTACCTGACTATACACGAAAAGCTTTGAAATCGACGAAAGCTTACCGATTCGTCTATAGTAATTGACATCACTCTAGCAAAGTTCATAATAAACTGTACTTGATAATGATTTTTACCAGAAAAATGGAAAATAACTGTTAAAAGGCAGTTATATAATAACTGGTGAAAAATTCATTGAATGTTATGTAAAGGTTTTCACAAAACGGAACTAAAACGAAAAAATACAGTGATAGGAATTCCATTGGAGCTATTCAATCTGCATCATTTATTTCAATATACTCAGAGATAAAGGATATAAATACCACAGAATTTATTCTTCATCAAGGTAAAACGGATTTAAACAAAAAGGTACTTTAAAAAGATTTGCAAGTAGGCCACAAATAATAATGTCCATAAATTATAATGTAATCGTGCGTAAGTTCATCAAGGGTTTTGATAATTATCTTAGCTTAATACTATCTAGATATTAACTATATAAAACATTAGAGTTATTTTGAATTTAAGAAACAAGCGTTTATATAGTTCTAAGTCACTTGAATCCAAGATACAGACAAACTTGAGAGCAAGTCCTTGTGTGCGACTGGCTATAAATTTTTACATGTTTTTTTCCAAAGCTAATTTTAAAGTTGGCTTTTCTCCTTATAATTTATTGTTTTGTTTTTTTTTTTTTTTATTTCACAAACCTTTTCGAAGGATATTTGCCGCTCACACATCATTTTGTTCGAGGTATTGATTCGTTGTATGTATAATTGTTTTAATGAATATAATATTTTTTCAATTCTCTGACACCTGTTGTTACAAAATTCGACGCTTTTTTGCAAATCACTTTATTTTCTGTTTACCACAAATTATTCACTTGCAATGCGACACGAACGCCGTTAAAACAAAAACTAAACGTTCGCTTCATTAAATCACACGCTTAAATAGACTCTAATAGCCTGCCGAAAGTAAGCCAATCGACGAAGATAATTTGTACAGGCACCTTCTACCACTGAGGTTATCAAGACTTCAGTGGGTTCGGTATGGCTGTTGCGCATTCCTTAAGGATGGGAGGCACTACTGCTGATAAGACCAGACTTTCAATAAATATTATTGAAAAATTATAAGAATGTGAATAAATTGTTAAATTTTAATTTGACTTCAAAGTTTTGGAAGAGAAGCTATTAAAATCGAAAGCGTCTACTCTCTGACGCATTAACGAAATTCACCGGACCTAGAGGAACGCAGCACAAACATGTTTTCTTCCACCTATATGACTCAAAACATTGAATTCGCGCGTAAATTTTATTTGTTTTGCAGCATTTGCTGCGTCTTAGTTTTATATGCGAACTTACATCGCTTTGTTATCAAAAGCCTGGAAATGATTACGATCGGGTTCAATGACTGAGTCATAACAAATGCTAATCAAATTAATTTTTTCAATATTTTTAGTATTTAGTCTTTAAAAAAGATTTACTTTAAGTTTACAAATGAAGAAAACTGAGCTGACTTTTCGAAGGCATGAATCGTGGCAGGGGCTAAAAGGGGTTTGACTTTTACAGTGTTCAATATTGCTCAATGTATCAATATGTGCTATAATTTTTTAAGAAACAAATAAAAACAATCTTATCACTCAATTGTTGTTTTTATATTTCTGTATAAAATCATAGCATCATAACCATTTTTAAGAAATACAAATTATTATCAGTCCAACATAATACGCACTCTCGCGTGAGTTTCATGAGATAATGATGTGACTTGTGTTTTAATTTTTAATATTTCTATAATTACGCATAGCAGCAATATTTTGAATTTACGAATTTTTCAACTTTCAAAATAATTTTGTGGGTGCTGATTAGAAATCCTTGGTCCGAATTCATTTCAGCGTATCACATCTAGATCTTCCACAATTTTGACAAGCAGTTGACATAGAGGCGTTTTCAATAAAAAAATAAAACTTTTTAAAAAATATACTGAGCACATACTAACGAGATGACCAAAGGTATAACTCAACATCGACAGACATAACGGAACCTTTCAACAACTACGTTTGTATCTTATTGCGATTTGTATTTCATCAAATAAATACATTTACATATTTCAATTTATATTTGAATAGTTTATTTCGCTACAAAAACACTCTGACTTAAATCTTGTGAACGTAGTTCACTTGTTACAACTTACGGTCCACTTAACCACAATGTTCCCCAATACTTCGAAACTCAAATTATTTGAAAGTAATTCAGGTTTTTTCCACTTTATGGCGCTCAGTAGCAGCTATTGAAAGAAAAACAAAAACAAGTATTGCCGCAATTTCTTTTTTTTTATTTTTGACATCAACAGCATTTCATTGATTGATAGACTCTGTTGTACTAAAAGACTGATGTAATACAATTCAAAATTTCAGCAATGTTTTCATCGAATTTTAGAGAAAGTTCGAATAACGCTGACTCAGTTTGGTTTTTTTATTTAAAAAAAATAAAAAAAAGCAAAAATAAGACAACGTTAAAAACTATATAAACATGACTTATATTTAAAAATACATATATATAAACTAGCTTTAACCCTAGAATTGCATCGCTATTATTTTTTACCTATTCCTGTATCGCGGGGTGAAAAAACACCCCAACTTTCAAGGGCCCGTATCTCGGACACAGTGTGCCTTTGATGGTTCCATGGGGGCTCATTTTTTTGTCTTTTGACCTAGAATCACGTGCACTAAATTGTTTGACTAAAAGTTTGGAGGGTCCGGGAATATTGACCAAGAAGGGCAAAAAACGTGAAAAACTAGGAAAAATTTTATTTTTCGTTAAAATTACGATATCTCAGTGAGTTTTTGACTAAATCTAGTAATTCCAACGGGGTTCTAAAGGGGAGATACTATGTTTAAGGGGTATTATAGTGGTTTTGGCCAATTTTCCAAGAATGCTATTTATTTTGAGAAATCAAAGTGTGCAAATAGCAAGTATTTGAAAAAACGATTTTTGCCGCACAGATCGTTACAATGAATAAGAATTTCGTTCAAATTGGAAAAAAACATATTTATTTGAAACTATAAAGTACTACGCCTCAAAAACACTTGATTAAAAAAATTTCATCATTCAAAGTTAACTTGTATCACTGAAAACTATAATTTCGTACTGCGTCTAATCTAATGAACGAGTAAGAATTGTAAATTTTTTATATCTGTTTAAATACTTGTTAGCAGGTACCGTTTTTTTTAAAGAGAGTGCACATTTTTGGTTGTTGTTGGTAAGTACACTCAATGAGTATTACATTCCCAAGTAGTTGTTGTTGTTATTTTTTTAACCAATATTGAGAGCAGAGCATTTTTTGTTATTAAAACAAGTGCGACTAATCAAGTTGAAGGGAGCGTATATATGTAAATATATGTGAACTGGGGCCACTATGCACTCATTACTTGTCCAAAAAGTTTAAACAACACGAAAATAAAAAAACTTTAAGATGACGAAAAATATACACAAACTGTATCGTGGGGTGAAAAAGCACCCCAGACGCACTTCTGATGTTCACTGCTTGAGCAAGCACGTGGTACGGATGCCGCGAGCATGCTCCCTCTACTCTCAGACGTTGAAACAGAATTATGGTTAAGGTCCCGGGCCGTAAACGAAAGGCGTTTGTGTCTGGCGCGAGATTTAAGCCAGTATGGGGTGCTTTTTCACCCCACGATACAGTTCTAGGGTTAAGGTGATATCAGCTTAGTTTCATTTCTTATAATTCTTGAAATTCCGTACTTCCTGGAATAGTTAACTATAGAAAAATGAAAATGGTTTTTCTAAAAGGGGAAAGTTAATTAATGCACTGACATCTCAGAATTGATAAATCCAAAAGCAAAACTTGTGTGGAATTCCTATAACAAATATCTATATTTTAGAATAGGCTGAGTGTCAGGGCACACAAGACTTTCATTGTTTTATCATGGCTATAACATTTTTGTGTGTGCATGCTTCAACATATAACAACACTTGGATGTCATGAACCTTGGATCAAATACTTCTTGGGAACGAACCTTGGGGTCGCATTATATTTCTAAAGATAATCAATGAAAATTATCCCAAGCGAATCCCAAAAACCTGACACCATGACTTTGCCTGCAGATGAAATTGTCATCGCCTTCGTTGAAGCCGATTCTCCCCTTTCAGTCCATTGTTTTAACTGTACGTTCTTAGGTGTGAAGTGATGGACTCATGTTTTATGTATGGTTATGAATCGTCGCATTATTAGTTAATTGCTGTGAAACTTCGCCAAAAAATAGATTGAAACATCCTCACGACGCTGCTGTTTGCGGCGTCATTGCGGCATCCATGTTACGGTCTTTCTGGCTTGGTGTAATCATTTGGTCCATGGTTGAATAAATAAGGTTGTCGCATGGGTGAGAGCGAGTTCCCATAAATGTCAAATCGAAGTTGACAGCTCATACAAAATCTGAAAGCGGAAATTTATAACATGTAAAGCCGATGAAGTTGTTGCTGTAGCTTTTCATTGATTTTAACCATTATAGGCACTGTGAAGAGAGTACGATTAGCCACGAGACAACCTTATTTATTTAACCATGATTTGGTCAACCACTTTGTTCGTCTTGGCAGCTCGTGCGGCTTCGTTTAAACTTTGCCACTCAATATTTTACTTTTGTCAATCAAGTAGTAGACTCCCCCAGAAATCTAGTTTTCAGAAAGCTAAATATGAAGAAAAAAGTGGATTTCTACAAGGATTTTGCTCTAAAACCCCAAAAATGTTGGGACAATGTATTATCGATGGACGAATTTATGATAAAAATGAAATAATGTCATGGTATAATATAAGTTTGAAGAAAAAAAAAAGGAGTTTCTTTTGCTTACAACTGCACAAATCCAACTTTTAAGATATCTGATAAGGCGTTATGGTATGAGGATGTTAACACTAGAAGGCAAGATAAACGCCGATATCTTAACATGATAAGATACGTAGCGTAGCGAAATACGGTCATAATGAAAATGTAAACATTTTAAAATGGTCACCACAAAGCACTGACTTGTCTTTTATCGAAAATGCCTGGGCAACACTTAAAATGCTTATTTCGGAGCAAGCACCCCAAAATATCGGAGATTTAAAAAAATGTATTATCGAAAACCAGCAAAAAATAACTCCAGCCAATGCAAAATCTTGAAAGCACTATGGAATACCGACTTGACCGAGCTCACAATGCACTATGGGCAAAATAGCGATATTTTTGGCATTAATTGTAGTTTTAAAGCTAGACCTTTAAAATTTTGCAAGAATTTAACTAACACCGAAATGGAATTTTGGTTTTTTTTTTTTATTTAGACCACGCCTTCTTCCGCCTACCCATTAAAACATTAGGTCAGGTTTTGTCATAAATTCGGCATGGGTGCACCTCGGCTTTTTTTATTTTCGTTATTTTAAATATATATCACTAGAAAGCTGTTTCAAGAATCTGTAAGTTTGCATCTAAAAATATTTTATTTTATTAACCCATTAGGGGCCAGAACTAAAAAAACAATTTCTTAACATCACTTTTTGGAAAAACCACTTAAGTTTAAAGTGTACCCTTCAAAGACCGGAGATATTTAAATTAGGCTAACATTTTATTTTGCAGAAACTTTGTTAAAGCTTAAATTATTGAATAAGATAGTTGAATAAAGGTAAGTTGAATTAAAGTAAGGTTGGCTCAACCGGATCCCTGAAAAAAAAAATCATGTGAGACAAATTCTAATATGCCTTTGTCATTTTACAAACCATATATGAATATCGATTTTCTAACTTAATCGTCTTCATTTTCTTCTTCCAACTCAATATTCTCCAGTCCAAAACTGTCAATTTCGTCGGCCTCATCGTCTTCTGCTTCATTTTCATTTTCATCAATTTCTAATATGTCTAAAAAGTCAATACCAGGTGTTTCGAAAAGGGCAATGACTTCTCTGGGCAGGCTCTTCTTTTTGTTGGTATTTTTTCGTTTTGTTAAACTTAGGGTGGACATTAATGGGTCTAAAGAATCCAATGCTCTATTAAAAACGTCTGTCATGTTATCCAATCGGCAACATTTCCTTGCATGCGATCTCCTGTCGCTTTTATACAGCTTGTTTCTCGCTTCTGATGCATTTTCTCCTAGAACTCCAACAGGAAGTATGCAAGTATCCATTATTTGGTGCCCATGTACCAAAATTTTGTGCACAGTTGGAGACATTGGATACCAAGAATACTTTTCAAAATACATATTAAATGTTTGGCCACAAAAGTTTTTGAATTTTTCTGTATCAATCTTATATTCACAAGAGATGGTAATCAATATAATATAAAAGTGTTTGAGAATATTTAAGTCGAAATTTAAAATGGAAGATAAAATCTCAACATTTCTAAATGCTCTTCTTGCAGTATTTCCATCGTTGCTATTTCCACTGCCATTTTGTTTTGGTTTGTCTACATTGAGACCCATTTCCGTCCACAACTTTTCTTGAAGGTACTGTTTTCGCAAAGAGACTTTGACTTTGTCATCATTTTTAACACGCCATATCTTTAATTCCATTTTATACGAGATTTTTAATACAAATTCAAAAAACCTTATCCATGCATGTAAAGGGCTTACGCCATATTTAAGATTATTTGGTTTAACGCCAAAGATTTTCGAGTTGAAGTCATGGGTTTTTAACAGTTGATTTGGCTTAGCACCACATAGTGGGCAGGATTGACATGAGTTGGTACCAGTTAAAATATTCAGAACTTTACCATCTATAAGAGTCATATGTGCTTCATATTTAACAAGAATGTTTTTGCCCTTGTGTACATAGATGTGTTCTTGGATGTTTTTAATTTGAATATCTAACTTACTATTTTCACTTAAAATAAGTTCAGTAGTTTCTTTTATAAATTCCATTTTTAGAGGCCGACAGAATCTGACAGACTGTGGAGAGTTATTTAGCCAAATAACTCCATTTAGCTCATCTATTAATTTCAATGGAACTATGGTTGTCACAAAGAGTGAATGGTCTAGTCCAATATGTTCATCCAACTCAAAACGTTGTTTATATGAACTCTGTCCTGTCGAACCATCGAACCCATAACTTACAATTAATTTGCAATGTGTTGGTGCAGCAACATCAAGGACGTCCTTCTGCATTTCAAGTATGCGATCAGCTGTATGGTCCAGTAAATTTTGCATTGTTACTTCTGTTTTAGTATCACAATAGCTGATTTCCTTAGGTCTGCATTTCAATTTTGATTTTACAATCTCGGAGTAAGGGGGATAAATGTCACATCCCTGCTGCTTATTTAATGCTTTGATGTTAATCTATTGCTGCTTTGTAAAGCCATTTTCAATTAAAAAAGCTAATGCTTCATCAGCACTTAATGGCAACGGATCACTCCTTTCCAGTTTCCTTATAATTCCTGTTATGTTCTCGTTGCTAACAGCTTTTTTCAATAGAAATGCAGTTTGTTTTTCGTTGGATTTTTTAGCTGAAACGGAAGCAGCGTGCAATAAAAGAGGTGTTAAATGTTTTTGTTCTGCGGCAAGCTCAGATGCTAACTTTCTCTTCAAACGAGGCACTGCATCAGTATAGTCTAAATGCCTCCGACCTCGTTTATTGCCGGGCAAGCCGCAATCACTTATTTCAATAGTTATATTGGATGCAAGCCAACGCGAGTGTTTTTTTTAAATCGTCAAGTATTCGATTGCATTTTGGCAAATTCAATTTTATGAAAGCAATAAATTGCTTGACTTTTTTTGAAATTAACTGATGTTGCTCATCTGATAAGTTTTGCTGTTTAATGTTCTCCAAAATAAATTCTTTTACACTATCTGCTTGTCGATTTTTGCTGCTCCAAACTTCAAGCAGTGTTGAATGGCAAAACTCGTATGAAACTACAAAATGAAGTTTTTTCCCAATTGGAACAAAAAGGAGCAAAAAGTGTTAATGATGTTTGATTATATACAGTTTGATTAATAATTTTTAAAAAAAATATTGCAAATACCTTTCTATACACAGAAGTTATATTCCACACAACACACGTATGTTTGTTAGTTTCGACCCATAATAACACACCAACAAAACACTGAATTACTAGACAATAACACACAACTATTTTTTAAACTATATCACAAATTGTTTTACATACCTTGTCTAACTTCTTCCATATTTAAACTTTTTCACAATGTTTACAATTAATGTTTTACTCACGATCAAAGTTAGTCAAAATTTCGCGCGCATTTTCTGTTCATAATACAACCTTGAAACAGCTGACTTTTTCCTTTCATAAAATAACAGGGTGCAACATAAAAATTATAAAAAAATGTTTATATAACCATTAGAGTATACGAATTCAAAAAAACGAAAGCAGATTTCAAATTTTAAACAAAAAAAAAATTGAATTTATGCCAAAAATAGCCACGTTTTACCCATAGTGCAATGCATCGAAATGGTACGAAAATAAGAAACAAAAAATTGTTTTTTATTATTTTAAAAAAAGTATGCAATTTAGATCTGTATTATTAAGTTCTATAAAATTTAAAAGATTTTTTAAAATATCTTTAATAATAAGCATATGCAATCACTTTATACAACACCCTGTTATTTTAAGAAAATCAAGTAATTTAAAATTGGGTTAATGTTTTAAAAATTACATCATGTTTTTTCTAAAAAGCAGTAAAGAGGATAATTTTAAAATGTATTTTACTTCTGAAAATAATTTTATTTAGTATATATTTTGTATAAAAAAAATTTTCTTTACCTTAAAAAAAAAACACCTAAAAACTCAAAAATTTGCAAGTTTTGATAAGCTATAACAAAAAAAAAAGATTGTTTGATTTTAGCGAAACTTTTTTGTAATTTTATATTGAGTATTGACTTTTGATTTCTAAAATATTATCTGCCCGTTTTTATAAACAAGAAAGTTATGCAGATTTAAAAAAGTGACTTTTTGCGAAAAATGCTCAATTTTGTATGGAAAATTATTCAAAATTTAACAAAATTCAAAAGAGAATTAAAAAAAAGGATTCTTTGATTTTAACGAAACTTTTTTTAATTTTATTTAAAGTATTTACTTTCCATTTCCAAAATATTATCTGCCCCTTTTCATAAACAAGAGCAGATTTCAAAAAGTGATTATTTTGCGAAAAATGCTCAATTTTATATTATATTATATTATATAAAAAAGGATTTTTTGGTTTTGACGAAACTTTTTTGTAATTTTATTTGAAGTATTAACTTTTGATTTCCAAAATATTATCTACACCTTATAAAAAGAAGGTTATATTAGATAACAAAATAATTTTAGTAACACAGGGTAATACAGCTAGCTTATATATAAAAGTGCAATTAAAAGAAATGAAGAATTGGTAGCGCAAAACAAAAAAAGAATTCAAGCTGAGTTTAAGAGCAAAATGGGTCTCTTGGTCGACAAACCAAAGCCAGGATATGGGTCTACTAACGATGGAAACATAGCTAGGCACTTTTTCTGTAAAGTTAAACTAAGCTCGCAGATAACTGGCATAAACAAAAGTTTGACAGAACAACTTTTTTTTTTTATATATTGAGAGTTGTGGCAAGTGGCTACCCCATATATTTGAATAACTTCAAATTGTTATTGGAAGAAACTAGGCAGTTGTATATAAATTTATATGGCTGGTATTATATGCCGAGCAGTGTTCATAAAGTTCTCATACATGGATGTGAAGTCATTTCAGCATTTTCCTTACCAATCGGAACATTGTCTGAAGAGGCATTGGAAGCAAGGCACAAAGAATTTAGAAAAAATCGACCTAACCATACCCATAAATGCTCGAGGATTTAGTCTAATACAGATTTAATGAAAATATTGTTGCTGACATCTGAGCCTCTCTTAGCATCCAAAAGAACTATTAAATCAAAATCAAATGTAACTATTGATGAAGAAGTTGAGAAGTTTATTCAATTAGTTGATGACTTATATTGTTTGTAGTGATTCTAACGAAGAAGTCAATAGCAATGAAAGTCAATAGCGAGATGAGTTCTTGGTTGTTTGTACATAGGTATGCACACATTACTTTTTTTACTTTTTTATTTCACATTTAGTTAATAAAAATAAGTTACCAATTTTATTTTTCTATTGTAAATAAAATGAAATTTGCCTAAAAACTGATTTTTTTTATTAAATGGGAATATTTATGAGTAACAGATGTACCTCCCATACATAATCATGTAAAAAATTAATATAGGTCCAAGGGAGGTACCCCTAGGAAGCGACCGATTTCAACCATTTCTAGAACATATGTATTGCTTTATTTTACTAACCTTTTCACAGAGTTTAGTATGTATCGACCAACTTTTGTATGTACCTCCCATACAAAATAATGAAAAAAATTAATATAGGTCCAAGGGAGGTACCCCTAGGAACAGACCGATTTCAACTATTTTTAGAACGCATGTATTGCTTAATTTGTGTAACCTTTTCATTGAGTTTCGTAAGGATCGGCCAACTTTTGTATATACCTCCCATACAAAATAATGTAAAAAATCAATATAGATCCACGGGAGGTACCCCTAGGAACCCACCGATTTCAATCATTTTTAGTACACTTCTATTTCTTTAATTGCCTAGACTTTTGACAAAATTTTGTTAAGATGGCTCAATTTTTGTATGTACCTGCCATACAAAATAATGTAAAAAATTAATATAGGTCCAAGGGAGGTACCCCTAGGAACTGACGAATTCCAAACATTTTTGCAATTTTTCTTAATTAGCTTAAATTAATCCAGCACACAAAATTTCATTATCATAGGGGCACTCCTTCTATTTATGTTCCAATTTTGTATGGATTCAATGCACTGTGGAGCTGTCCAATAAAAAAAGTGTATATTGTAGATATTAAAATATATGCAAACTTACTTTTGCTTCATGTTTTTTTTAAAACCTTTAATGACCGCTCTTGAACCGCTAGGAAATTCGCGAAAAGGATTCGTGCTCAGTAGAGCACCCATGAAATATATTAAATTTTCATATATTTTATTTCCCCGCGCATTTTCATAAAGAATGAGGATACAAAATAAGATCTGCAATAAAAAATTTGTACCGCTAGTGGTAATTAGCCGATTTTGAATTAAAGCCTCAAAATTGGGCTTAAAAACGGTTCAAACATGCATTGTTCTATAACTTTTATAAAAAATATTAAAAGTGGTTAGTCTTTATAACGTAGATTTATCAATTTTTTTTATCACCCTTAGATAAAAAAATGATGACTACAATTTTTGCATATTTATTCTTTGTTCTACGTTATTCAGACTAATTACCTTTAATATTTTTTATAAAACTTATAGAACAGACTGGCTAATTACCAGTAGCGATACAAAGTTTTTTTTGCAGATCTTATTTTTTACACTCATTCTTTATGAAAATGCGCGGGGAGCGAAGAAAAAAACATTTTTGCAAGTTTCATATATTTCATGGGTGATCTAGTGTTCAGCGACCCCAATTTACTGGAAAATAGTGTAGCGAAAAACAATTTTTTACCTGGAAAGGTGTGAAAAATCTTGGTAACTATATGTCCCAATGGTGGTAAAATGTAAAAATGTATGCGACTATGTTCTCTCGTTAACATTACGCGAATGAAAAGTTTGAGGTAGAATTTTGATTTACTTCTTGAAAGCTGTCCGCTGCTGTGGCGTCCGTGGCGTAGTTGGTTAAAGTGCGTGCCCGCTATGTCAAAGAAGCTTGAGACCCAGGTTCGAACCCCAGCAGCGACAGAAAATTATTTGAATTAAAATAATTTTTCTGTACGGCCGCCACCTCTCTGCAGACAATGGCAAACCACAGAGAGTAATAAAAATGCCATGTAAAGCTTCTTGAGAATAAGAACATTCCGTAAATCGCCGTTCGGAGTCGGCGTTAAGCATGTAGGTCCATTTCTCGGTCAATTGTGTACACACTTAATAGCACGCACAAAACAATTGATCATAAGAAGCTAGGTCAAAGTCCTTTCGAGGGCTGAAATGGCCAGTTATTTATTTATTTATTTTATTTTTTTTATAGTTTAGCTTTTATTTAATAAATGCTTTTTTTCCGCTAATATTTGAGGTCAAAGGTCACCAATCTTATATACATTCCTATTGTGCAGCCATACCTTTAATTTGATACCACATTCTTTATTTTACCTCTTCCCAGTTCTGTTAATATTTCGGGTCAAAGGTCATCAATTTAAAATCTAACATAATTCGGCACATCTATGGTGTAGTACCTTTCGAATGTACATCATTCATTGTCCTTATTCTAAAATAAATATTGAAAAAGTGTACGACAACATTCGATGTTTGCGTATTAATATATAAGATATGCCAATTACTGTACACAAAGTTTTATTGCATGGTGGTTTAATCATATCATCTGCAGTTCTTCCAATAGAAATGCTTACAGAGGAAGCACAGGAGGCTCGAATGAAAGACTATCGTCAATATCGTCTTAGCCACTCAAGGAAAAGCAGTAGAAAATCCACAAATGAAGATGTAATGAACCTTCTTATGGCTTCTTCTGAGCCATTTATTGGTAAGTATAGAACTAATCCAAAAGATGTATACATATATACGTATACAGATATTCACATTATTAGATGATGAATTGGATTTATTATTGAATTAAAAGCATTTGTTTTTAAAATAGTTTCTTTATGTTTGACGTGAGGTTTTGAAAAAATGTGGTCATGATTTAGTTTAGTTCATGATTGACTTAGCATTGCAATTTATCTTCACACATAGTATGGCAAAATTAAATATTTTTGTATATTTGCGTTTTTATTTATAATAGAAAAATATTCTGGATTGCTAAGGGGGGAGGGGGGGTCCCCATATCTCCCATATCCCCATATCTACGGAGTTGAGTATAACTTATCGCTATCTCAACGTCATTTTCTGTACCATTCTAAAATAATAAAATAAAGTTAAAAGTAATTTATAAATACGAGTTTTTTGTTTTATTTTATATGATTTTGTGCAATGATTGCGTTGAAATTAATTTTTGCTATATATGTACATATGTTACTGTACTCTTGATAATTAAGACATATGAACCAGTAATCTTAATACCATTCTATTCCCTTTGAAATAAAAAAATGATTGATATTGTCATTTATGTATGTATGTATTTTTATTAAGAAGTTAGTATAAATGTTTTATTTTAATAATAATTGAAGCAATGTTCGATAAACTCTAGAATTATTCTGTGGATTGCATTAATTTCTTGAACTGTAAATTAAAACTAACTAAGACTTCTTTTCAAAAACTTGTATATGGCGCCCAAAGTGAGTTGAATAAACGTTGATGCTGCATGCGTCGACGCATTGGATGTATGCGTACATTCTTGAGTATGCATCCGACTGGCAGGTTCACCTAAAAAGAGCGGTACATGGGTAAAATTCAATGCTAAGTAACTGTTTGCAATGCATGCATTCGTAGATTTAATTGCTCAGTTTATGAAATCAGATGAAATTAATACTTTATTGTTAGCGGAATGAGCTCGTTGCTATCTTATTAAGTTAATTGTACCCATTAAGTACTAATTAAAAGCGTCATCTTGAGATTGTGAATTTATTTCTAATGCAACTGCTGCGTTATGTTAATAGAAGCTGTGCTGCAAGCGATAACGTGTGCGTATCAGCCACTCGGGCCAGCGCTGATGACTTACAGACTGCGTCTGGGTTACTTTAACGGGTGCTTGACCGGGACAGATGATAAATGATTCGTGGCCGGCTAGGAGCTGGGCGCTTGCCATGTGTGTGGCATGTGTCATAGCGTAGTTCATCTGAGGCATGACAGTTTGTTGCTGCTGTGTGTTCTGCGAGTAGCCATAGTCAATCATGGGCCTGGATGGAACATGAGGAGATCCTGCAGCTGCAGTGTTAAACATTTAATGATCTTTCTCTTACATTGGCTTAATATAATAGTGTTTACCTTTAACAACAATCTGGAACTCACACCGCGATGTTAGACCCTCCTCGTTGGTGGCTTCATAGAAAATCGTATGCACTCCAGCTCCGAAAAGTTCACCAGGAATCTACGAGGGAGGTTATAAAAAAAATATTTTAGCTTTGAACTTCATTGAAAGAATAACTTAAGTTTAAAGACATTGAACTACCTCGTAGTCAGGCCCGGGACTTATTAAGTCATGAGTTATAACAAAACCCTGTGGAATTGACGTAAGTCCATTTGCCTTATAAACAATATGCATTGCATTGTGTAATCAAATATAATTTTCACCCTATAGAGTTTTTTAACTCAAAATTCTCTACGGTTTTAATTTAAACTAGTAAACCCGTATAGCGTAAAAACGCCAAAATTAAAAAAAAAAAAATAGTTTAAGATTGTTTTGTTTTATTATTAGAACTGTTATCACTTTTTAACATATTTCTGTGTAAACTACCATTTGATGTTGCGAAACTTTCATTGTTGGGTAGGATGCGCTGCATACTCTTTACATCAGAAGAGCGGACTCGACTTAATGTCAAATATTATTATTATTATTTATTGAGATGCTAAGCCCTAAAGCTTTATAGCATTTTAAAAAATTCAACAATTTGTTTGATTAACTTAAATACTATAGATTTCATTATACATTTGATAATTAATTTAAAGGATTTCAGATTTTATATATAATAGTAAAAATAAATTGTATATATTCCGGATCAACATTTTGATATTAATTGATCAATTGATTAGAGCAGTGCTCACATATGTGAGGCTGATAACCAAGTTCTATAATGTGTGTAGAAACAGTGATTAGAGCAAAGCTCACATATGCAAGGGTAGACGGACGGGGTCTACCTCCGGCATATGCCAGGCGAGACGGACATGGTCTCGCTCTGGATAATCATGTTTGAATTTAATCAGCTTGGTGTAAAATTCCAGGTATGACGTGAAGTAGCATATTCCAGAGCACATCTTGAGATTTACTATATCAATTGATTAGAGCATCGCTCCCATATATGAGGCAGATAATCAAATACTATTCTGATGTATGTAGATTCATGTAAATAGGGATTAGAGCAAAGCTCACATATGCAAGGGTAGACGGACGGGGTCTACCTCCGGCATATGCCAGGCGAGACGGACGTGGTCTCGCTCTGGATAATCATAAATTAAATCAGCTTATTAGTATTACCACACATAGCCAGGAAAAAATAAAGTATTCTTGGGAGAGCATAATCCAAATCAACCTCGGTACTGGAGATAATCTAGAATTTTAAGTTTAATTGAGTATATGGATTCATTTAAAGAAATTACATCTGAAACAAAATTAAAGTCACCACAAGCACTTCTCAGCGGTTCATTTTGCAAGTAGTTTGTTCTACAAAAGTTCATGTAAAGTAACTCAAAAGATCTTCTAGGACGAATAGGAATATTAAAGTAAATTTTACTTAATAAATATGGACTGTCAACAAATCCATACAGAAGTTTAACAATCCAGCTAACATTAAGCATAGTTCTCCGATTTTTTAAAGTAGGAAGATTTAATAGCTGTAATCGATATTCATAAGGTGGAAGATGAAAGTCAGTTCTACAGTACAAATTGCTTAAGCAGAACAGAAGAAATTTTTTCTGAACTGATTCAATGTCGTCAATGTAACAACCATATCGTGGACACCATACAATTGAGGCATATTCTAAGATAGGCCGCACCAGTGAAGTGAACAAAGATTTCGTAATAAGAGGATCATTAAACTCTTTTGCCCATCGTTTGATAAATCCTAGGGTACTATTTGCTCTATTTATTATTTTAGTTATATGAATATGAAAGCGAAGTTTAGGATCCATGGTAACTCCAAGATCATGAAAACTATCTAGAGATTCTAATGTGTAATCGCAGATTTTGTACGTGCTTCTAAGCCATGGCTTACGCGAGAAGGACATGTGCTTACATTTTTTCATATTGAGATTCATATGATTCATTTTGCACCAGTTATAAAGATTATTGATGTCAATTTGTAAGAATTTGGCGTCATTTTCATTTTTGTAAGAAAGAAATAGTTTGACGTCGTCAGCGTACATCAAGACGTTAGAATGCATTATTATAGTTGGCAAATCATTTATGAAAAGTAGAAAGAGAAGAGGCCCGATGTGACTCCCTTGAGGCACTCCTGAGGTAACCGGGAACTCGTAAGATTTCACGAGTTTAAATAAAACAGATTGAGTTCTATTACTGAGATACGATTCAATCCACCTCAGCAGCTGTATGGGAAATCCGATAAGAGATAATTTTAAAATTAAGAGTTTGTGATTTACAACATCAAAAGCTTTACTAAAATCCGTATAGATGACATCTGTCTGAAGACCTTTTCCAAAATTCTCTATGGTCTTAGATGTGAATTCAAGTAGGTTAGTGACAGTCGATTTTCCAGAAAGAAATCCATGTTGACATGGAGACATCAAAGACTTTACACTATGTGATAATTGTGATGTAACAATTGCCTCAAAAAGTTTGGGCAAAGTACTTAATTTAGCAATTCCACGATAATTATCAATTAAAGACCTGTTACCAGATTTATGCAACGGAATAATAAATGAAGATTTCCATGCAGCTGGAAAATAACAAGATTTTAAAGAAGAAGTAAAAAGTAAAGTGATAGGCGTTACTAATTCTTCGCAACAGTATTTCAATATGCATGAGGGTATGTTGTCGGGACCGCTTTTATAAGAAGATTTAAGATCTCTTAAGAAGGCTAGAACTGTACTGATATCAACTATTGGGAGACAAATATCACCAGATTGAACATAATGGGGATAGCTGCCCTTATTGAAAGAAGATAATGAATAAGTCGACTTAAAAAAATCAGCAAAAAGGTTGCAGATACTATTGTCATTATCGGATTCCACATTATTGTATTTCATAAAAGAAGGATATGAATCAATTTTTCGTTTTGTGTTAACAAAGCTCCAGAATGATTTTGCATCAGACTTAATGTTTAATTTTACTTTTGTGAGGTAGATGTTATAGGATTGCTTGCACAACTGTTGGTAACTATATTTAGTTGAAGTATAACGTGCAATATCACATATATTATGTGTTTTTTGATATTTTTTATAATATTTAGTTTTCAAGTTTCTCAATTTTCGTAATTCATTGGTATACCATACGGGGCCAGAAATTATAGAGGCTTTTCGTTGAGGAATTGATTTAAGAAAGCAATCCATGAGCGTTGAGTTAAACGCATAGACCGCGGCATCCAGATTCTGTGATGATAAGCATTTTGTATTTAGATTCAGTATAGGTGACCAATTTATATTAGACAAACTATTTTTCAAAGTAACATAATTAGTTTTCTTAAAGTTGAATTCGGTGAGCGGTTGAATAGTATGGTTCTGCACAGATGGTTTAGGAAAATTTAAACAGATTTCTATAGTCGGATGGTGAGAATCTTCGGGAGTGACCAAGGGATCAGACCTTGACACTGAAGCAGTATTGCTATCATCAAAAAATACCAGATCGAGCAAACGTTTATTCTTGTTCAAGTGACAGTTTAGTTGGAAAAGACCTTGGTTTGAGAGGTCGTTTAAAAAGCAATTGTCAGATGAGCTTTCAGAGCAAGGTAAAAATATTGTAGGGTTTTCGGAACAACAGTTCCAAGAAACGTTGGGCAGATTAAAGTCACCAGTTATTAATATATGATCATTTGGATGAAGCTGTAGGCAAACTTTACTAATAGAGAGCAAATGTTTGCTATAAACTTCTAAGTTAGAAAATGGTGGGATATATGAGCATGTAATGTAGATACTCAAGGGACCGGACTTTACGTGAACACAGCAAAATTCTATGTCTGCAGCTTCTCGGATGTCAATTTCTTGAGAGTAATGTGTTGATTTGACCGCAATCAACACACCTCCACCGTTAGAGGAATTGCCAGGAATGGAGTTTCTATCTTTACGATAAATGTTAAATTTGTTGCAAAGAATTTCTGAATTTAAAGTGTTAGGTTTTAGCCAAGTCTCACTGAAAGTAATTATATCATAATGAATGTTGTGACTCATAATGAATAAATTAATCAATTTAGTATTTATGCCACGAACGTTTTGATATAAGATTAGGAACTGAAGGCAGCAATCTAGTTTTTTTGGTTCATGTTGCGAACAGGTAAAGAAGCTAGTACAGTTCTAGGTTGTGATCTAGGGACGTATTCATGAACTAAAGTATATTCAGGCCAAAAACTTTGACTGATTACTTTATTGTAGAGATCATCAGGTAGAGTTATTTTAAATGAAGACGTGACGCGTTCATGAGGTAACTTGAATTTAAAAATCGAAATTCTTTTATTTAAAAGATTTAAATTCGATTGCAAATAGAAAAGAATGTCATCCTCAGTCGTATCAGCTGCAAAACGGGATACAAATATTGATCTTGCAGGCGGAATTATCACAAGATTTTTGTGAACCGGCTGATTTAAACTGCTTATCGATATTTGTTTTGGTATTGCGCCTGTGTTATTAGTTTTGAGTAATGCAGGAGAAGTGGCAGCACTTAATAAGGCACAAGTCTTAGCGTAAGTTACCTTTGCGTCAGAAGTAGAAGGAGAGTCAGTAATTAAATTTATTGTGTGTACAGCAGAGGCTTCTGTCAACAGTAAATTCTCACTGACTGATGCGGGAGCTCTAGAAAGAGCCGCAACATCAGTATTTCGAGGTGTAGTTACATTCTCAGTTGAAAATGCTTCACATGAAGTGTTTAAGTTTAAGTTGGGTGAAGGCTCAGCATTAGTTTCAGGGTTAGCTTTAGGAGTAACACTTGTAGACGGAGTGGCTGTTTTTGTAATAGATTTGGCAGAGCTTCGAAGGTTTTTGCTGTTACGCTTTCGCTTAGGAGAGACAAAAGCCTCATCCATGCACTTAAACGATTTGAAAGACTTTTCGTACTCCGCCAATCTAATCTGAGCCGCCTCTAGGTCTTTAGAAACCTCCAAGAAGCCCTTCCTCGATTGCCTTATAAGTTTTAGTATTTCTAAATCGGTTGCTCTGCAATCTTCGCATGCCCAAACGGAGACCCTTATTTTCACCCAGTGCGTCGGAGACACGCGCATTTAGTGCTACACACTTAGTGTGAAAAAAGGATTCACATAACCAGCAATTTACAATTCGGTCAGATTCTCCCTTTATGGTACAGTTGCGGAAATTGCAGACCATATTTAAAAATCTAATATTAAGTTATAAATTTATAAGTTAGTAGTAAAAGTTAAAAGTTTAGCTTTGGCAACCCTATTTGACAAAGTTTGAAAGACACTGTTTAGTAGGCAACAGTTTGAAAGCGTTCGAAAGTTGCTACCAATGACAACAGTTTGAGAAGCTTTAGAATCAAGCTGACAAACGTCAGAAAACAATGAAAGGAAAAACAAGACAAATCCGCTCTCACAAAAAACAAACCAACGTTTGTTGTTGCTATAGCAGAAAAGCAATAGAAAAAAAAAACAATGAAAATATAAATGTATGATATTTATAAAAGGATTATTTCAGCGCTTTCTTGACTTATAGTTGTATAAATCCAACGAAGGTCCCAAAGTAAAGCACGGCAAGTCCAAAAGAATTTAATTTTAATTGAATTACACGCGAAATTCGGTATGAAATAAAAATTTTTACGCAACAAAAAAAAAAAAAAGCACGTCTTTCGGCAGAACAGTTTGGCAGATGATAGGCCGTATGCGAATTCTGGGGCTTTAACTTTGCAACTTTTCTCAACGACTGTCTTAGGCTATTATTAATAGTTATAGAAAATAACAGAGACCGGTACTTGAAAACGTTGCATTTTAAATGGAAAAAAATGTTTACAATGGGCTAAGCTTAATTTTTGGTATAAGAATTCGCTGACCAATGCTTGCACCGGTTAGAAAAATGCAGTCAGTATTATTGTAAGGATTAAAAATCTGCAGTCGGGTTTTATTGATAAGTCCTTTCACTGTATTAAGATTCCTCATCAGCATAACAATTGCATCTGTTTAGAGCGTTAAGTGGTGTCACGGAAGACCACTTACCTACTTCAGTGCTATTAAGGAACTCCGTTGGGAAGTTTATTTGTTCATCCACTTCATTAGAAACGGTTGTGCCAATGCTTTTATACAAAACTTCTAGATAGGATAATCAATTACAGTAGAGACTCACAAAAGTTAACCCGTTTGTTTTTGGGCCTGTCAATTTTTGAGAATTATTAACTTTTGAAGGACAATAGTGAAATTTAAAAGTATATGTAAATGTATATGAATAAATATACATGAAATGTAAAAAAGCGGTGTATCTTAAAACATATATGCTGAAGTCTTGCTAAATAGAATCTCTCCACATGCCTTAAGACCGGCGCTTGAATTTCAAAAACCAACCGTGACTTGTCATAAAATCATTGGCTTTTTTATTTGGGTAGATTTCTGTAAAGACATCTTTCGCCTTCGCTTTTAGAGCTACTAATTGGACAGTTTCTTTTACGTTGGTCAATTTGTACAGCTTATTCTCGAAATATAAAAACAAACAAAAGGGCGATAAAACAAGAACTCAGAAAAGTTGACACAAAAGTTAACTTTTTAGAGTTTCCTGTAGTGATAGATGCCTAGTTAACTTTTCCGTATATTATAACTTTTGCGAGTCTCAACTTTTGTGAGTCTCTACTGTACCAACAAATTCATTTTGAAAACATACTTCATCTGTTGGTGCAGGAATAGCATTTTCTTGTATGGTATCACTGTTTATGTCGTTTTGTAGATCATCAATTCAAATCAATCCACAATCTGTGATCTAAAATGAGCTGATCAAGAACTAATTGTCAGGTACTATCTCTACTACTAAAAACTTGATAATTCCTTTTCGCCTTTGTCTAAGCGCATGTTTTTTCAAGCTTTATTGTTTTTACGTTAGATCACAATTCATGACTTGCAATGCTATTTTATATTGTTACAACACGTCCAGAATGAGAGATTTTTGGAACTGTTTCTTTAAAATCACCAAAAAATACAACTTTTCAAAAAACAGTTTACGAATGTCTGGTAATATCGCAAAACATACGATCAATTACAATGTGTGTAATTTTTTAAGTCATGGCAAAATAACCTATACGGACACCACTACGTGATAAAAGACTAAAAAAAAGACCCGTGTCGGACGGACAGACGCAATACGGACACTACTACGTGATAAAAGACTAAAAAAAAGACCCGTGTCTCCCAATTTTTCCCAAAGTCATGCACTTTTTTGTTTATGGGCCGCCAAAGGTTTGGGGCCTCGGTATCATTTTCGCAAAAAAGTGATCATTTTCTCGGGCTCATATCTTGCAAACCGTTCAGAATTTCGATTTACTCTCTGAGGCAAAGTTGTAGCTCTTGTCATAAAGAACAAAAATTGCGAACATATAAAATCAAAAAAACTTCACCTTCCAGATCAAAATCGCAAAAAACTTAAAAAAATTCGATTTTTTTTTTACCTTTTTTTCCCGTGTTCAGGTCCATAGGTAGCAAACCGTTTAAAATTCAAGGAAACAATCAACTACAAAAATTTACCTAAGATCTCAATAAACAAATTTCTAGAACATATAAACTTCCTGGGAATTATTCTTAACACCGTTTTTTAATTTCATTTGTTTTTTATTTACTTCAACATTGAGATACTATGCTATCTATTACAAAAATATTAAAAAAAAGTATTCGTATTATGTTTATAATGTTGATGGCCCTGAACTTGCAAATCGCGCTCTCTTAAGTTGTGGATCCAAATCGTCGTCCGAATCTGACTTTGATTCAGAACTTATGGTCTTCACAGGCACGTTGCTTCCAGACTGCCCTCCATCATCAGGTCTTTCTTCTTCAAATACTTCATTAACATCATACAGGGTGATCTTGTGACTCCACCAACATACCTCTGCAAGCAATGCGTCGAGGTTTTAGCCTTTGTACCGTTTTACCATGGGCATTGTGGTTTGGTGAAACCGTTCTCCTTGCTCATCGGATTCGGTAGGGAGTTGTTTGATAAAATCGTC